>OV702282.1:359310047-359620618 GCA_916181665.1 Avena sativa | reverse complement strand
CTTTGTTTTTGCATTTTATGGCCGTTTTCATGAGCTATTGCCCATATTTTTGGGGTTACATGGCGATTTTCATGTTTAGAGTTATAACTAAGAACTCGTCGCTTTCGTGTTTTGTGGCCGTTTTCAAGAGTTATTGCCCACAGTTTTGGGGTTCCAGTGTGATTTACATATTTGAGAGTATGACCAAAAAGTCATCGTTTTTGCGTTTTATGGTCGTTTTCAGGAACTATTGTCCATAGTTTTGGGTTTCCAAGTGGATTTGCCTGGCCCACTAGACCCGATACATGTTTTATATATATGTGACCAAACACTTGTCGTTTTCATGTTTTATGGCCATTTGATAAGGTATTGCCCCACAAATTTGGGGTTCCAGGGACATTTACATGTTTGAGAGGTATGCCCAAAAATTCTTCATTTTTGCATATAATGGCAGTTTTCATGAGGTATTGCCCATAGTTTTGGGGTTCTAGGGAGATTTACATGTTTTAGAGTTATAACCAAGAACTTGTCTATTTCGTGTTTTGTGGCCGTTTTCAATAGTTATTGCCCCCAATTTTAGGGTTCTAGTGCGATTTACATGTTTGAAGGTATGACCAAAAAGTCGTCGTTTTTGTGTTTTATGGCCGTTTTCCTGAGCTATTTCCCTTAGTTTTGAGGTTCCAAGGCGATTTACATGTTTTCGGGGTATGACCAAAAAAATCATCATTTTCGTGTTTTATGGCCGTTTCATGAGCTTTGTCCACAATTTTGGGGTTCCAGGGCGATTTACATGTTTGACAATTATGACCAAAATGTCGTTGTTTTCGCGTTTAATGGTTGTTTTCACGAGATATTGCCCATAGTTTTGGGGTTCCAGGCCGATTTACATGTTTCAGAGTTATGCTGAAAAACAGTTTTATGGCCATTTTCATGAGTTATTGCCCAATGTTTTATGGTCTTTTGCATCAACTATTTCCTCTAGTTTTAGCTTTCCAGCTCGATTTACAAGTTTCAGAGTTATGACCAAAAACTCATCTTGTTTGCGTATTATGGCCATTTTTCATGAGTTATTGGACACGGGTTTTGGGGTTCCAGGATGATTTACAACGACCGTAAGGCCCGATACATTTTTGAGGGCATGACCAAGAACTCATCGACTTCATGTTTTATAGCCGTTTTTCATAAGCTATTGCCCATAGTTTTGGGGTTCCAAGGCGATTTACATGTTTCAAAGTTATGGCCAAAACCTCGTGTTTTTATGTTTTATGGCAATTTTCAAATGTTATTGCACACAGATTTGGGGTTCCAGGGTGATTTACAACGACCATAAGTTCCAGTACATGTTTGAGGGCATGACTAAGAACTCGTCGTTTTCATGTTTTATGGCCGTTTTCATTAGCTATTGCCTATATTTTAGATTTCCGGGGGGATTTGCATGGCCCGCAACCCAGATACATGTTTGATACATATGTCCAAAAACTCATCGCTTTCATGTTTTATGGCCATTTCATGAGCTACTGCCCACAGTTTTTGGGTTCTAGGGCGATTTACATGTTTTCAGGGTATGACAAAAAAAATCATCATTTTCGTGTTTTATGGCCGTTTTCCTGAGCTTTGCCCAAAGTTTTGGGGTTTCAGGGTGATTTACATGTTAGAGAGGTATGACCAAATGTCGTTGTTTTTGCGCTTAATGGTCGCTTTCATGAGCAATGGCCCATAGTTTTGGGGTTCTAGGGTGATTTACATGTTTCAGAGTTATGACCAAAAACAGTTTTATGGCCATTTTCATGAGTTATTGCCCACAGTGTCATGGCCGTTTTCATCAGCTATTTCCTATAGTTTTGGCTTTCCAGGTCGATTTACAAGTTTGAGAGTTATCACCAGAAACTCGTCTTTTTGCGTTTTATTGGCATTTTCTCGAGTTATTGCCCATAGTTTTGGGGTTTCAAGGTGATTTAAAACGACCGTAAGGCCCGATATATTTTTGAGGGCATTACCAAGAACTCGTCGTCTTCGTGTTTGATGGATGTTTTCATGATCTATTGCCCATATTTTGGTTTCCAGGTGTATTTGCATTGCTCGCTAGACCCGATACAAGTTTGATATATATATTTGTGACCACAAACTCGTCGTTTTTGCGTTTTATGGCCATTTCGTGAGCTATTGCCCACATTTTGGGCGTTCTAGGGCCATTTGCATGTTTGAGAGGTAAGCCCAAAAAGTCTTTGTTTTTGCATTTTATGGCCGTTTTCATGAGCTATTGCCCATATTTTTGGGGTTACATGGCGATTTTCATGTTTAGAGTTATAACTAAGAACTCGTCGTTTTCGTGTTTTGTGGCCGTTTTCAAGAGTTATTGCCCACAGTTTTGGGGTTCCAGTGTGATTTACATATTTGAGAGTATGACCAAAAAGTCATCGTTCTTGCGTTTTATGGTCGTTTTCAGGAACTATTGTCCATAGTTTTGGGTTTCCAAGTGGATTTGCCTGGCCCACTAGACCCGATACATGTTTTATATATATGTGACCAAACACTTGTCGTTTTCATGTTTTATGGCCATTTGATAAGGTATTGCCCCACAAATTTGGGGTTCCAGGGACATTTACATGTTTGAGAGGTATGCCCAAAAATTCTTCATTTTTGCATATAATGGCAGTTTTCATGAGGTATTGCCCATAGTTTTGGGGTTCTAGGGAGATTTACATGTTTTAGAGTTATAACCAAGAACTTGTCTATTTCGTGTTTTGTGGCCGTTTTCAATAGTTATTGCCCCCAATTTTAGGGTTCTAGTGCGATTTACATGTTTGAAGGTATGACCAAAAAGTCGTCGTTTTTGTGTTTTATGGCCGTTTTCCTGAGCTATTTCCCTTAGTTTTGAGGTTCCAAGGCGATTTACATGTTTTCGGGGTATGACCAAAAAAATCATCATTTTCGTGTTTTATGGCCGTTTCATGAGCTTTGTCCACAATTTTGGGGTTCCAGGGCGATTTACATGTTTGACAATTATGACCAAAATGTCGTTGTTTTCGCGTTTAATGGTTGTTTTCACGAGATATTGCCCATAGTTTTGGGGTTCCAGGCCGATTTACATGTTTCAGAGTTATGCTGAAAAACAGTTTTATGGCCATTTTCATGAGTTATTGCCCAATGTTTTATGGTCTTTTGCATCAACTATTTCCTCTAGTTTTAGCTTTCCAGCTCGATTTACAAGTTTCAGAGTTATGACCAAAAACTCATCTTGTTTGCGTATTATGGCCATTTTTCATGAGTTATTGGACACGGTTTTGGGGTTCCAGGATGATTTACAACGACCGTAAGTCCCGATACATTTTTGAGGGCATGACCAAGAACTCATCGACTTCATGTTTTATAGCCGTTTTTCATAAGCTATTGCCCATAGTTTTGGGGTTCCAAGGCGATTTACATGTTTCAAAGTTATGGCCAAAACCTCGTGTTTTTATGTTTTATGGCAATTTTCAAATGTTATTGCGAACAGTTTTGGGGGTTCCAGGGTGATTTACAACGACCATAAGTTCCAGTACATGTTTGAGGGCATGACTAAGAACTCGTCGTTTTCATGTTTTATGGCCGTTTTCATTAGCTATTGCCTATATTTTAGATTTCCGGGGGGATTTGCATGGCCCGCAACACCAGATACATGTTTGATACATATGTCCAAAAACTCATCGCTTTCATGTTTTATGGCCATTTCATGAGCTACTGCCCACAGTTTTTGGGTTCTAGGGCGATTTACATGTTTTCAGGGTATGACAAAAAAAATCATCATTTTCGTGTTTTATGGCCGTTTTCCTGAGCTTTGCCCAAAGTTTTGGGGTTTCAGGGTGATTTACATGTTAGAGAGGTATGACCAAATGTCGTTGTTTTTGCGCTTAATGGTCGCTTTCATGAGCAATGGCCCATAGTTTTGGGGTTCTAGGGTGATTTACATGTTTCAGAGTTATGACCAAAAACAGTTTTATGGCCATTTTCATGAGTTATGCCCACAGTGTCATGGCCGTTTTCATCAGCTATTTCCTATAGTTTTGGCTTTCCAGGTCGATTTACAAGTTTGAGAGTTATCACCAGAAACTCGTCTTTTTGCGTTTTATTGGCATTTTCTAGAGTTATTGCCCATAGTTTTGGGGTTTCAAGGTGATTTAAAACGACCGTAAGGCCCGATATATTTTTGAGGGCATTACCAAGAACTCGTCGTCTTCGTGTTTGATGGATGTTTTCATGATCTATTGCCCATATTTTGGTTTCCAGGTGTATTTGCATTGCTCGCTAGACCCGATACAAGTTTGATATATATATTTGTGACCACAAACTCGTCGTTTTTGCGTTTTATGGCCATTTCGTGAGCTATTGCCCACATTTTGGGCGTTCTAGGGCCATTTGCATGTTTGAGAGGTAAGCCCAAAAAGTCTTTGTTTTTGCATTTTATGGCCGTTTTCATGAGCTATTGCCCATATTTTTGGGGTTACATGGCGATTTTCATGTTTAGAGTTATAACTAAGAACTCGTCGTTTTCGTGTTTTGTGGCCGTTTTCAAGAGTTATTGCCCACAGTTTTGGGGTTCCAGTGTGATTTACATATTTGAGAGTATGACCAAAAAGTCATCGTTTTTGCGTTTTATGGTCGTTTTCAGGAACTATTGTCCATAGTTTTGGGTTTCCAAGTGGATTTGCCTGGCCCACTAGACCCGATACATGTTTTATATATATGTGACCAAACACTTGTCGTTTTCATGTTTTATGGCCATTTGATAAGGTATTGCCCCACAAATTTGGGGTTCCAGGGACATTTACATGTTTGAGAGGTATGCCCAAAAATTCTTCATTTTTGCATATAATGGCAGTTTTCATGAGGTATTGCCCATAGTTTTGGGGTTCTAGGGAGATTTACATGTTTTAGAGTTATAACCAAGAACTTGTCTATTTCGTGTTTTGTGGCCGTTTTCAATAGTTATTGCCCCCAATTTTAGGGTTCTAGTGCGATTTACATGTTTGAAGGTATGACCAAAAAGTCGTCGTTTTTGTGTTTTATGGCCGTTTTCCTGAGCTATTTCCCTTAGTTTTGAGGTTCCAAGGCGATTTACATGTTTTCGGGGTATGACCAAAAAAATCATCATTTTCGTGTTTTATGGCCGTTTCATGAGCTTTGTCCACAATTTTGGGGTTCCAGGGCGATTTACATGTTTGACAATTATGACCAAAATGTCGTTGTTTTCGCGTTTAATGGTTGTTTTCACGAGATATTGCCCATAGTTTTGGGGTTCCAGGCCGATTTACATGTTTCAGAGTTATGCTGAAAAACAGTTTTATGGCCATTTTCATGAGTTATTGCCCAATGTTTTATGGTCTTTTGCATCAACTATTTCCTCTAGTTTTAGCTTTCCAGCTCGATTTACAAGTTTCAGAGTTATGACCAAAAACTCATCTTGTTTGCGTATTATGGCCATTTTTCATGAGTTATTGGACACGGTTTTGGGGTTCCAGGATGATTTACAACGACCGTAAGGCCCGATACATTTTTGAGGGCATGACCAAGAACTCATCGACTTCATGTTTTATAGCCGTTTTTCATAAGCTATTGCCCATAGTTTTGGGGTTCCAAGGCGATTTACATGTTTCAAAGTTATGGCCAAAACCTCGTGTTTTTATGTTTTATGGCAATTTTCAAATGTTATTGCACACAGTTTTGGGGTTCCAGGGTGATTTACAACGACCATAAGTTCCAGTACATGTTTGAGGGCATGACTAAGAACTCGTCGTTTTCATGTTTTATGGCCGTTTTCATTAGCTATTGCCTATATTTTAGATTTCCGGGGGGATTTGCATGGCCCGCAACACCAGATACATGTTTGATACATATGTCCAAAAACTCATCGCTTTCATGTTTTATGGCCATTTCATGAGCTACTGCCCACAGTTTTTGGGTTCTAGGGCGATTTACATGTTTTCAGGGTATGACAAAAAAAATCATCATTTTCGTGTTTTATGGCCGTTTTCCTGAGCTTTGCCCAAAGTTTTGGGGTTTCAGGGTGATTTACATGTTAGAGAGGTATGACCAAATGTCGTTGTTTTTGCGCTTAATGGTCGCTTTCATGAGCAATGGCCCATAGTTTTGGGGTTCTAGGGTGATTTACATGTTTCAGAGTTATGACCAAAAACAGTTTTATGGCCATTTTCATGAGTTATTGCCCACAGTGTCATGGCCGTTTTCATCAGCTATTTCCTATAGTTTTGGCTTTCCAGGTCGATTTACAAGTTTGAGAGTTATCACCAGAAACTCGTCTTTTTGCGTTTTATTGGCATTTTCTAGAGTTATTGCCCATAGTTTTGGGGTTTCAAGGTGATTTAAAACGACCGTAAGGCCCGATATATTTTTGAGGGCATTACCAAGAACTCGTCGTCTTCGTGTTTGATGGATGTTTTCATGATCTATTGCCCATATTTTGGTTTCCAGGTGTATTTGCATTGCTCGCTAGACCCGATACAAGTTTGATATATATATTTGTGACCACAAACTCGTCGTTTTTGCGTTTTATGGCCATTTCGTGAGCTATTGCCCACATTTTGGGCGTTCTAGGGCCATTTGCATGTTTGAGAGGTAAGCCCAAAAAGTCTTTGTTTTTGCATTTTATGGCCGTTTTCATGAGCTATTGCCCATATTTTTGGGGTTACATGGCGATTTTCATGTTTAGAGTTATAACTAAGAACTCGTCGTTTTCGTGTTTTGTGGCCGTTTTCAAGAGTTATTGCCCACAGTTTTGGGGTTCCAGTGTGATTTACATATTTGAGAGTATGACCAAAAAGTCATCGTTTTTGCGTTTTATGGTCGTTTTCAGGAACTATTGTCCATAGTTTTGGGTTTCCAAGTGGATTTGCCTGGCCCACTAGACCCGATACATGTTTTATATATATGTGACCAAACACTCGTCGTTTTCATGTTTTATGGCCATTTGATAAGGTATTGCCCCACAAATTTGGGGTTCCAGGGACATTTACATGTTTGAGAGGTATGCCCAAAAATTCTTCATTTTTGCATATAATGGCAGTTTTCATGAGGTATTGCCCATAGTTTTGGGGTTCTAGGGAGATTTACATGTTTTAGAGTTATAACCAAGAACTTGTCTATTTCGTGTTTTGTGGCCGTTTTCAATAGTTATTGCCCCCAATTTTAGGGTTCTAGTGCGATTTACATGTTTGAAGGTATGACCAAAAAGTCGTCGTTTTTGTGTTTTATGGCCGTTTTCCTGAGCTATTTCCCTTAGTTTTGAGGTTCCAAGGCGATTTACATGTTTTCGGGGTATGACCAAAAAAATCATCATTTTCGTGTTTTATGGCCGTTTCATGAGCTTTGTCCACAATTTTGGGGTTCCAGGGCGATTTACATGTTTGACAATTATGACCAAAATGTCGTTGTTTTCGCGTTTAATGGTTGTTTTCACGAGATATTGCCCATAGTTTTGGGGTTCCAGGCCGATTTACATGTTTCAGAGTTATGCTGAAAAACAGTTTTATGGCCATTTTCATGAGTTATTGCCCAATGTTTTATGGTCTTTTGCATCAACTATTTCCTCTAGTTTTAGCTTTCCAGCTCGACTTACAAGTTTCAGAGTTATGACCAAAAACTCATCTTGTTTGCGTATTATGGCCATTTTTCATGAGTTATTGGACACGGTTTTGGGGTTCCAGGGTGATTTACAACGACCGTAAGGACCGATACATTTTTGAGGGCATGACCAAGAACTCGTCGACTTCATGTTTTATAGCCGTTTTTCATAAGCTATTGCCCATAGTTTTAGGGTTCCAAGGCGATTTACGTGTTTCAAAGCTATGGCCAAAACCTCGTGTTTTTACGTTTTATGGCAATTTTCAAATGTTATTGCACACAGTTTTGTGGTGCTAGGGTGATTTACAACGACCATAAGTTCCGGTACATGTTTGAAGGCATGACTAAGAACTCGTAGTTTTCATGTTTTATGGCCGTTTTCATTAGCTATTGCCTATATTTTAGATTTCCGGGGGGATTTGCATGGCCCGCAACACCAGATACATGTTTGATACATATGTCCAAAAACTCATCGCTTTCATGTTTTATGGCCATTTCATGAGCTACTGCCCACAGTTTTTGGGTTCTAGGGCGATTTACATGTTTTCAGGGTATGACAAAAAAATCATCATTTTCGTGTTTTATGGCCGTTTTCCTGAGCTTTGCCGAAAGTTTTGGCGTTTCAGGGTGATTTACATGTTAGAGAGGTATGACCAAATGTCGTTGTTTTTGCGCTTAATGGTCGCTTTCATGAGCAATGGCCCATAGTTTTGGGGTTCTAGGGTGATTTACATGTTTCAGAGTTATGACCAAAAACAGTTTTATGGCCATTTTCATGAGTTATTGCCCACAGTGTTATGGCCGTTTTCATCAGCTATTTCCTATAGTTTTGGCTTTCTAGGTCGATTTACAAGTTTGAGAGTTATCACCAGAAACTCGTCTTTTTGCGTTTTATTGGCATTTTCTAGAGTTATTGCCCATAGTTTTGGGGTTCAAGGTGATTTAAAACGACCGTAAGGCCCGATATATTTTTGAGGGCATTACCAAGAACTCGTCGTCTTCGTGTTTGATGGATGTTTTCATGATCTATTGCCCATATTTTGGTTTCCAGGTGTATTTGCATTGCTCGCTAGACCCGATACAAGTTTGATATATATATTTGTGACCACAAACTCGTCGTTTTTGCGTTTTATGGCCATTTCGTGAGCTATTGCCCACATTTTGGGCGTTCTAGGGCCATTTGCATGTTTGAGAGGTAAGCCCAAAAAGTCTTTGTTTTTGCATTTTATGGCCGTTTTCATGAGCTATTGCCCATATTTTTGGGGTTACATGGCGATTTTCATGTTTAGAGTTATAACTAAGAACTCGTCGTTTTCGTGTTTTGTGGCCGTTTTCAAGAGTTATTGCCCACAGTTTTGGGGTTCCAGTGTGATTTACATATTTGAGAGTATGACCAAAAAGTCATCGTTCTTGCGTTTTATGGTCGTTTTCAGGAACTATTGTCCATAGTTTTGGGTTTCCAAGTGGATTTGCCTGGCCCACTAGACCCGATACATGTTTTATATATATGTGACCAAACACTTGTCGTTTTCATGTTTTATGGCCATTTGATAAGGTATTGCCCCACAAATTTGGGGTTCCAGGGACATTTACATGTTTGAGAGGTATGCCCAAAAATTCTTCATTTTTGCATATAATGGCAGTTTTCATGAGGTATTGCCCATAGTTTTGGGGTTCTAGGGAGATTTACATGTTTTAGAGTTATAACCAAGAACTTGTCTATTTCGTGTTTTGTGGCCGTTTTCAATAGTTATTGCCCCCAATTTTAGGGTTCTAGTGCGATTTACATGTTTGAAGGTATGACCAAAAAGTCGTCGTTTTTGTGTTTTATGGCCGTTTTCCTGAGCTATTTCCCTTAGTTTTGAGGTTCCAAGGCGATTTACATGTTTTCGGGGTATGACCAAAAAAATCATCATTTTCGTGTTTTATGGCCGTTACATGAGCTTTGTCCACAATTTTGGGGTTTCAAGGCGATTTACATGTTTGAGAAGTATGACCAAAATGTCGTTGTTTTCGCGTTTAATGGTTGTTTTCATGAGATATTGCCCATAGTTTTGGGGTTCCAGGCCGATTTACATGTTTCAGAGTTATGACGAAAAACAGTTTTATGGCCATTTTCATGAGTTATTGCCCACTGTTTTATGGTCTTTTGCATCAACTATTTCCTATAGTTTTAGCTTTCCAGGTCGATTTACAAGTTTGAGAGTTATGACCAAAAACTCATCTTGTTTGCGTATAATGGCCATTTTTCATGAGTTATTGGACACGGTTTTGGGGTTCCTTGGTGATTTAAAACGACCGTAAGGCCCGATACATTTTTGAGGGCATGACCAAGAACTCGTCGACTTCATGTTTTATAGCCGTTTTTCATAAGCTATTGCCCATAGTTTTGGGGTTCCAAGGAGATTTACATGTTTCAAAGTTATGGCCAAAACTTCGTGTTTTTACGTTTTATGGCAATTTTCAAATGTTATTGCACACAGTTTTGGGGTTCCAGGGTGATTTACAACGACCATAAGTTCTGGTACATGTTTGAGGGCATGACTAAGAACTCATCGTTTTCATGTTTTATGGCCGTTTTCATTAGCTATTGCGTATATTTTGGATTTCCGGGGGGATTTGCATGGCCCGTAACACCATATACATGTTTGATACATATGTCCAAAAACTCATCGCTTTCATGTTTTATGGCCATTTCATGAGCTACTGCCCATAGTTTTTGAGGTTCCAAGGCGATTTACATGTTTTCGGGGTCTGACCAAAAAAATCATCATTTTCGTGTTTTATGGCCGTTACATGAGCTTTGCCCACAATTTTGGGGTTTCAGGGCGATTTACATGTTTGAGAGGTATCACGAAATGTCGTTGTTTTCGCGTTTAATGGTTGTTTTCACGAGATATTGCCCATAGTTTTGGGGTTCTAGGCCGATTTACATGTTTCAGAGTTATGACGAAAAACAGTTTTATGGCCATTTTCATGAGTTATTGCCCACTGTTTTATGGTCTTTTGCATCAACTATTTCCTATAGTTTTAGCTTTCCAGCTCGATTTACAAGTTTCAGAGTTATGACCAAAAACTCATCTTGTTTGCGTATTATGGCCATTTTTCATGAGTTATTGGACACGGTTTTGGGGTTCCAGGGTGATTTACAACGACCGTAAGGACCGATACATTTTTGAGGGCATGACCAAGAACTCGTCGACTTCATGTTTTATAGCCGTTTTTCATAAGCTATTGCCCATAGTTTTAGGGTTCCAAGGCGATTTACATGTTTCAAAGCTATGGCCAAAACCTCGTGTTTTTACGTTTTATGGCAATTTTCAAATGTTATTGCACACAGTTTTGGGGTTCTAGGGTGATTTACAACGACCATAAGTTCCGGTACATGTTTGAGGGCATGACTAAGAACTCGTAGTTTTCATGTTTTATGGCTGTTTTCATTAGCTATTGCCTATATTTTAGATTTCCGGGGGGATTTGCATGGCCCGCAACACCAGATACATGTTTGATACATATGTCCAAAAACTCATCGCTTTCATGTTTTATGGCCATTTCATGAGCTACTGCCCACAGTTTTTGGGTTCTAGGGCGATTTACTTGTTTTCAGGGTATGACAAAAAAATCATCATTTTCGTGTTTTATGGCCGTTTTCATGAGCTTTGCCCAAAGTTTTGGGGTTTCAGGGTGATTTACATGTTAGAGAGGTATGACCAAATGTCGTTGTTTTTGCGCTTAATGGTCGCATTCATGAGCAATGGCCCATAGTTTTGGGGTTCTAGGGTGATTTACATGTTTCAGAGTTATGACCAAAAACAGTTTTATGGCCATTTTCATGAGTTATTTCCCACAGTGTTATGGCCGTTTTCATCAGCTATTTCCTATAGTTTTGGCTTTCCAGGTCGATTTACAAGTTTGAGAGTTATCACCAGAAACTCGTCTTCTTGCGTTTTATTGGCATTTTCTAGAGTTATTGCCCATAGTTTTGGGGTTTCAAGGTGATTTAAAACGACCATAAGGCCCGATATATTTTTGAGGGCATTACCAAGAACTCGTCGTCTTCGTGTTTGATGGATGTTTTCATGATCTATTGCCCATATTTTGGTTTCCAGGCGTATTTGCATTGCTCGCTAGACCCGATACAAGTTTGATATATATATTTGTGACCACAAACTCGTCGTTTTTTGCGTTTTATGGCCATTTCGTGAGCTATTGCCCACATTTTGGGCGTTCTAGGGCCATTTGCATGTTTGAGAGGTAAGCCCAAAAAGTCTTTGTTTTTGCATTTTATGGCCGTTTTCATGAGCTATTGCCCATATTTTTGGGGTTACATGGCGATTTTCATGTTTAGAGTTATAACTAAGAACTCGTCGTTTTCGTGTTTTGTGGCCGTTTTCAAGAGTTATTGCCCATAGTTTTGGGGTTCCAGTGTGATTTACATATTTGAGAGTATGACCAAAAAGTCATCGTTTTTGCGTTTTATGGTCGTTTTCAGGAACTATTGTCCATAGTTTTGGTTTCCATGTGGATTTGCCTGGCCCACTAGACCCGATACATGTTTTATATATATGTGACCAAACACTTGTCGTTTTCATGTTTTATGGCCATTTGATAAGGTATTGCCCCACAAATTTGGGGTTCCAGGGACATTTATATGTTTGAGAGGTATGCCCAACAATTCTTCATTTTTGCATATAATGGCAGTTTTCATGAGGTATTGCCCATAGTTTTGGGGTTCTAGGGAGATTTACATGTTTTAGAGATATAACCAAGAACTTGTCTATTTCGTGTTTTGTGGCCGTTTTCAATAGTTATTGCCCCCAATTTTAGGGTTCTAGTGCGATTTACATGTTTGAAGGTATGACCAAAAAGTCGTCGTTTTTGTGTTTTATGGCCGTTTTCCTGAGCTATTTCCCTTAGTTTTGAGGTTCCAAGGCGATTTACATGTTTTCGGGGTATGACCAAAAAAATCATCATTTTCGTGTTTTATGGCCGTTACATGAGCTTTGTCCACAATTTTGGGGTTTCAGGGCGATTTACATGTTTGAGAAGTATGACCAAAATGTCGTTGTTTTCGCGTTTAATGGTTGTTTTCATGAGATATTGCCCATAGTTTTGGGGTTCCAGGCCGATTTACATGTTTCAGAGTTATGACGAAAAACAGTTTTATGGCCATTTTCATGAGTTATTGCCCACTGTTTTATGGTCTTTTGCATCAACTATTTCCTATAGTTTTAGCTTTCCAGGTTGATTTACAAGTTTGAGAGTTATGACCAAAAACTCATCTTGTTTGCGTATTATGGCCATTTTTCATGAGTTATTGGACACGGTTTTGGGGTTTCTGGGTGATTTACAACGACCGTAAGGCCCGATACATTTTTGAGGGCATGACCAAGAACTCGTCGACTTCATGTTTTATAGCCGTTTTTCATAAGCTATTGCCCATAGTTTTGGGGTTCCAAGGAGATTTACATGTTTCAAAGTTATGGCCAAAACTTCGTGTTTTTACGTTTTATGGCAATTTTCAAATGTTATTGCACACAGTTTTGGGGTTCCAGGGTGATTTACAACGACCATAAGTTCTGGTACATGTTTCAGGGCATGACTAAGAACTCATCGTTTTCATGTTTTATGGCCGTTTTCATTAGCTATTGCGTATATTTTGGATTTCCGGGGGGATTTGCATGGCCCGTAACACCAGATACATGTTTGATACATATGTCCAAAAACTCATCGCTTTCATGTTTTATGGCCATTTCATGAGCTACTGCCCATAGTTTTTGGGTTCTAGGGCGATTTACATGTTTTCAGGGTATGACAAAAAAATCATCATTTTCGTGTTTTATGGTCGTTTTCATGAGCTTTGCCCATAGTTTTGGGGTTTCAGGGTGATTTACATGTTAGAGAGGTATGACCAAATGTCGTTGTTTTTGCGCTTAATGGTCGCTTTCATGAGCTATTGCCCATAGTTTTGGGGTTCTAGGGTGATTTACATGTTTCAGAGTTATGGCCAAAAACAGTTTTATGGCCATTTTCATGAGTTATTGCCCACGGTGTCATGGCCGTTTTCATCAGCTATTTCCTATAGTTTTGGCTTTCCAGGTCGATTTACAAGTTTGAGAGTTATCACCAGAAACTCGTCTTTTTGCGTTTTATTGGCATTTTCTAGAGTTATTGCCCATAGTTTTGGGGTTTCAAGGTGATTTAAAACGACCGTAAGGCCCGATATATTCTTGAGGGCATTACCAAGAACTCGTCGTCTTCGTGTTTGATGGATGTTTTCATGATCTATTGCCCATATTTTGGTTTCCAGGTGTATTTGCATTGCTCGCTAGACCCGATACAAGTTTGATATATATATTTGTGACCACAAACTCGTCGTTTTTGCGTTTTATGGCCATTTCGTGAGCTATTGCCCACATTTTGGGCGTTCTAGGGCCATTTGCATGTTTGAGAGGTAAGCCCAAAAAGTCTTTGTTTTTGCATTTTATGGCCGTTTTCATGAGCTATTGCCCATATTTTTGGGGTTACATGGCGATTTTCATGTTTAGAGTTATAACTAAGAACTCGTCGTTTTCGTGTTTTGTGGCCGTTTTCAAGAGTTATTGCCCACAGTTTTGGGGTTTCAGTGCGATTTACATATTTGAGAGTATGACCAAAAAGTCATCGTTTTTGCGTTTTATGGTCGTTTTCAGGAACTATTGCCCATAGTTTTGGGTTTCCAAGTGGATTTGCCTGGCCCACTAGACCCGATACATGTTTTATATATATGTGACCAAACACTTACCGTTTTCACGTTTTATGGCCATTTGATAAGGTATTGCCCCACCAATTTGTGGTTCCAGGGACATTTACATGTTTGAGAGGTATGCCCAAAAATTCTTCATTTTTGCATATAATGGCAGTTTTCATGAGCTATTGCCATAGTTTTGGGGTTCTAGGGAGATTTACATGTTTTAGAGTTATAACCAAGAACTTGTCTATTTCGTCTTTTGTGGCGGTTTTCAATAGTTATTGCCCCCAATTTTAGGGTTCTAGTGCGATTTACTTGTTTGAAAGGTATGACCAAAAAGTCATCGTTTTTGTGTTTTATGGCCGTTTTTATGAGCTATTTCCCTTAGTTTTGAGGTTCCAAGGCGATTTACATGTTTTCGGGGTATGACCAAAAAAATCATCATTTTCGTGTTTTATGGCCGTTTCATGAGCTTTGTCCACAATTTTTGGGTTTCAGGGCGATTTACATGTTTGAGAAGTATGACCAAAATGTCGTTGTTGTCGCGTTTAATGGTTATTTTCATGAGCTATTTCCCATAGTTTTGGGGTTCCAGGCCGATTTACATGTTTTAGAGTTATGACGAAAAACAGTTTTATGGCCATTTTCATGAGTTATTGCGCACTGTTTTATGGTCTTTTTCATCAGCTATTTTCTATAGTTTTAGCTTTCCAGGTCGATTTACAAGTTTCAGAGTTATGACCAAAAACTCATCTTGTTTGCGTATTATGGCCATTTTCCATGAGTTATTGGACACGGTTTTGGGGTTTCAGGGTGATTTACAACGACCCTAAGGCCCGATACATTTTTGAGGGCATGACCAAGAACTCATCGACTTCATGTTTTATAGCCGTTTTACATAAGCTATTGCCCATAGTTTTGGGGTTCCAAGGCGATTTACATGTTTCAAAGCTATGGCCAAAACCTCGTGTTTTTACGTTTTATGGCAATTTTCAAATGTTATTGCACACAGTTTTGGGGTTCCATGGTGATTTACAACGACCATAAGTTCTGGTACATGTTTGAGGGCATGACTAAGAACTCGTAGTTTTCATGTTTTATGGCCGTTTTCATTAGCTATTGCCTATATTTTGGATTTCCGGGGGATTTGCATGGCCCGCAACACCAGATACATGTTTGATACATATGTCCAATAACTCATCGCTTTCATGTTTTATGGCCATTTCATGAGCTACTGCCCACAGTTTTTGGGTTCTAGGGCGATTTACATGTTTTCAGGGTATGACAAAAAAATCATCATTTTCGTGTTTTATGGCTGTTTTCAGGAGCTTTGCCCACAGTTTTGGGGTTTCAGGGTGATTTACATGTTTGAGAGGTATGACCAAATGTCGTTGTTTTTGCGCTTAATGGTCGCTTTCATGAGCTATTGCCCATAGTTTTGGGGTTCTAGGGTCATTTACATGTTTTAGAGTTATGACCAAAAACAGTTTTATGGCCATTTTCATGAGTTATTGCCCACAGTTTTATGGCCGTTTTCATCAGCTATTTCCTATAGTTTTGGCTTTCCAGATCGATTTACAAGTTTGAGAGTTATCACCAGAAACTCGTCTTTTTGCGTTTTATTGGCATTTTCTAGAGTTATTGCCCATAGTTTTGGGGTTTCAAGGTGATTTAAAACGACCGTAAGGCCCGATATATTTTTGAGGGCATTACCAAGAACTCGTCGTCTTCGTGTTTGATGGATGTTTTCATGATCTATTGCCCATATTTTGGTTTCCAGGTGTATTTGCATTGCCCGCTAGACCCGATACAAGTTTGATATATATATTTGTGACCACAAACTCGTCGTTTTTGTGTTTTATGGCCATTTCGTGAGCTATTGCCCACATTTTGGGCGTTCTAGGGCCATTTGCATGTTTGAGAGGTAAGCCCAAAAAGTCTTTGTTTTTGCATTTTATGGCCGTTTTCATGAGCTATTGCCCATATTTTTGGGGTTACATGGCGATTTTCATGTTTAGAGTTATAACTAAGAACTCGTCGTTTTCGTGTTTTGTGGCCGTTTTCAAGAGTTATTGCCCACAGTTTTGGGGTTCCAGTGCGATTTACATATTTGAGAGTATGACCAAAAAGTCATCGTTTTTGCGTTTTATGGTCGTTTTCAGGAACTTTTGCCCATAGTTTTGGGTTTCCAAGTGGATTTGCCTGGCCCACTAGACCCGATACATGTTTTATATATATGTGACCAAACACTTATCGTTTTCACGTTTTATGGCCATTTGATAAGGTATTGCCCCACAAATTTGGGGTTCCAGGGACATTTACATGTTTGAGAGGTATGCCCAAAAATTCTTCATTTTTGCATATAATGGCAGTTTTCATGAGCTATTGCCATAGTTTTGGCGTTCTAGGGAGATTTACATGTTTTAGAGTTATAACCAAGAACTTGTCTATTTCGTGTTTTGTGGCGGTTTTCAATAGTTATTGCCCCCAATTTTAGGGTTCTAGTGCGATTTACATGTTTGAAAGGTATGACCAAAAAGTCGTCGTTTTTGTGTTTTATGGCCGTTTTTATGAGCTATTTCCCTTAGTTTTCAGGTTCCAAGGCGATTTACATGTTTTCGGGGTATGACCAAAAAAATCATCATTTTCGTATTTTATGGCCGTTTCATGAGCTTTGTCCACAATTTTGGGGTTTCAGGGCGATTTACATGTTTGAGAAGTATGACCAAAATGTCGTTGTTTTCGCGTTTAATGGTTATTTTCATGAGCTATTTCCCATAGTTTTGGGGTTCCAGGCCGATTTACATGTTTCAGAGTTATGACGAAAAACAGTTTTATGGCCATTTTCATGAGTTATTGCCCACTGTTTTATGGTCTTTTTCATCAGCTATTTCCTATAGTTTTAGCTTTCCAGGTCGATTTACAAGTTTCAGAGTTATGACCAAAAAATCATCTTGTTTGCGTATGATGGCCATTTTTCATGACTTATTGGACACGGTTTTGGGGTTCCAGGGTGATTTACAACGACCGTAAGGCCCGATACATTTTTGAGGGCATGACCAAGAACTCGTCGACTTCATGTTTTATAGCCGTTTTTCATAAGCTATTGCCCATAGTTTTAGGGTTCCAAGGCAATTTACATGTTTCAAAGCTATGGCCAAAACCTCGTGTTTTTACGTTTTATGGCAATTTTCAAATGTTATTGCACACAGTTTTGGGGTTCTAGGGTGATTTATAATGACCATAAGTTCCGGTACATGTTTGAGGGCACGACTAAGAACTCGTAGTTTTCATGTTTTATGGACGTTTTTGTTAGCTATTGCCTATATTTTGGATATCCGGGGGATTTGCATGGCCCGCAACACCAGATACATGTTTGATACATATGTCCAAAAACCCATCGCTTTCATGTTTTATGGCCATTTTATGAGCTACTGCCCACAGTTTTTGGGTTCTAGGGCGATTTACATGTTTTTGGGGTATGACAAAAAATCATCATTTTCGTGTTTTATGGCCGTTTTCATGAGCTTTGCCCATAGTTTTGGGGTTTCAGGGTGATTTACATGTTTGAGAGGTATGGCCAAATGTCGTTGTTTTTGCGCTTAATGGTCGCTTTCATGAGCTATTGCCCATAGTTTTGGGGTTCTAGGGTGATTTACATGTTTCAGAGTTATGACCAAAAACAGTATTCTGGCCATTTTCATGAGTTATTGCCCACACTGTTATGGCCGTTTTCATCAACTATTTCCTATAGTTTTGGCTTTCCAGGTCGATTTACAAGTTTGAGAGTTATCACCAGAAACTCGTCTTTTTGCGTTTTATTGGCATTTTATGCAGTTATTGCCCATAGTTTTGGGGTTTCAAGGTGATTTAAAACGACCGTAAGGCCCGATATATTTTTGAGGGCATTACCAAGAACTCGTCGTCTTCGTGTTTTATGGACGTTTTCATGAGCTATTGCCCATATTTTGGTTTCCAGGTGTATTTGCATTGCTCGCTAGACCCGATACATGTTTGATATATATATTTGGGACCACAAACTCGTTGTTTTTGCGTTTTATGGCCATTTCGTGAGCTATTGCCCACATTTTGGGCATTCTAGGGCCATTTACATGTTTGAGAGGTAAGCCCAAAAAGTCTTTGTTTTTGCATTTTATGGCCGTTTTCATGAGCTATTGCCCACATTTTTGGGGTTACATGGCGATTTTCATGTTTCAGAGTTATAACTAAGAACTCGTCGTTTTCGTGTTTTGTGGCCGTTTTCAAGAGTTATTGCCCACAGTTTTCGGGTTCCAGTGCGATTTGCATATTTGAGAGTATGACCAAAATGTCATCGTTTTTGCGTTTTATGGTCGTTTTCAGGAACTATTGCCCATAGTTCTCGGTTTCCAAGTGGATTTGCCTGGCCCACTAGAACCGATACATGTTTTATATATATGTGACCAAACACTTGTCGTTTTCACGTTTTATGGCCATTTGATAAGGTATTTCCCCACAAATTTGGGGTTCCAGGGACATTAACATGTTTGAGAGGTATGCCCAAAAATTCTTTATTTTTGCATATAATGGCAGTTTTCATGAGGTATTGCCCATAGTTTTGGGGTTCTAGGGAGATTATCATATTTTAGAGTTATAACCAAGAACTTGTCTATTTCGTGTTTTGTGGCCGTTTTCAATAGTTATTGCCCCCAATTTTAGGGTTCTAGTGCGATTTACATGTTTGAAAGGTATGACCAAAAAGTCATCGTTTTTGTGTTTTATGGCCGTTTTCATGAGATATTTCCCTTAGTTTTGAGGTTCCAAGGCGATTTACATGTTTTTGGTGTATGACCAAAAAATCATCATTTTCGTGTTTTATTGTCGTTTCATGATCTTTGTCCACAATTTTGGGGTTTCAGGGCGATTTACATGTTTGAGAAGAATGACCAAAATGTCGTTGTTTTCGCGTTTAATGGTTGTTTTCATGAGCTATTGCCCATATTTTAGGGTTCCAGGCCGATTTACATGTTTCAGAGTTATGACGAAAAACAGTTTTATGGCCATTTTCATGAGTTATTGCCCACTATTTTATGGTCTTTTTCATCAGCTATTTCCTATAGTTTTAGATGTCCAGGTCGATTTACAAGTTTCAGAGTTATGACCAAAAACTCATCTTGTTTGCGTATTATGGCCATTTTTCATGAGTTATTGGACACGGTTTTGGGGTTCCAGGGTGATTTACAACGACCGTAAGGCCCGATACATTTTTGAGGGCATGACCAAGAACTCGTCGACTTCATGTTTTAAAGCCGTTTTTCATAAGCTATTGCCCATAGTTTTGGGATTCCAAGGCGATTTACATGTTTCAAAGTTATGGTCAAAACCTCGTGTTTTTACGTTTTATGGCAATTTTCAAATGTTATTGCACACAATTTTGGGGTTCCAGGGTGATTTACAACGACCATAAGTTCCGGTACATGTTTGAGGGCATGACTAAGAGCTCGTCGTTTTCATGTTTTATGGTCGTTTTCATTAGCTATTGCCTATATTTTGGGTTTCCGGGGGGATTTGCATGGCCCGCAACACCAGATACATGTTTGATACATATGTCCAAAAACTCATTGCTTTCATGTTTTATGGCCATTTCATGAGCTAGTGCCCACAGTTTTTGGGTTCTAGGGCGATTTACATGTTTTCAGGGTATGACAAAAAAATCATCATTTTCGTGTTTTATGGCCGTTTTCATGAGCTTTGCCCACAGTTTTGGGGTTTCAGGGTGATTTACATGTTTGAGAGGTATGGCAAAATGTCGTTGCTTTTGCGCTTAATGGTCGCTTTCATGAGCTATTGCCCATAGTTTTGGGGTTCTAGGGTGATTTACATGTTTCAGAGTTATGACCAAAAACAGTTTTATGGCCATTTTCATGAGTTATTGCCCATAGTGTTATGGCTGTTTTCATCAGCTATTTCCTATAGTTTTGGCTTTCCAGGTCGATTTACAAGTTTGAGAGTTATCACCAAAAACTTGTCTTTTTGCGTTTTATTGGCATTTTCCGGAGTTATTGCCCATAGTTTTGGGGATTCAAGTCGATTTAAAACGACCGTAAGGCCCGATTTAGAACTCGTCGTCTTCGTGTTTTATAGACATTTTCGTGAGCTATTGCCCATATTTTGGTTTCCAGGTGTATTTGCATTGCTCGCTAGACCCGATACATGCTTAATATATATATTTGTGACCACAAACTCGTCGTTTTTTGCGTTTTATGGCCATTTCGTGAGCTATTGCCCACATTTTGGGCGTTCTAGGGCCATTTGCATGTTTGAGAGATAAGCCCAGAAAGTCTTTGTTTTTGCATTTTATGGCCGTTTTCATGAGCTATTGCCCATATTTTTGGGGTTACATGGCGATTTTCATGTTTAGAGTTATAATTAAGAACTCGTCGTTTTCGTGTTTTGTGGTCATTTTCAAGAGTTATTGCCCACAGTTTTAGGGTTCCAGTGCGATTTACATATTTGAGAGTATGACCAAAAAGTCATCGTTTTTGCGTTTTATGGTCGTTTTCAGGAACTATTGTCCATAGTTTTGGGTTTCCAATTGGATTTGCCTGGCCCACTAGACCTGATACATGTTTTATATATATGTGACCAAACACTCATCGTTTTCATGTTTTATGGCCATTTGATAAGGTATTGCCCCACAAATTTGGGGTTCCAGGGACATTTACATGTTTGAGAGGTATGCCCAAAAATTCTTCATTTTTGCATATAATGGCAGTTTTCATGAGGTATTGCCCATAGTTTTGGGGTTCTAGGGAGATCTACATGTTTTAGAGTTATAACCAAGAACTTGTCTATTTCGTGTTTTGTGGCCGTTTTCAATAGTTATTGCCCCCAATTTTAGGGTTCTAGTGCGATTTACATGTTTGAAGGTATGACCAAAAAGTCGTCGTTTTTGTGTTTTATGGCCGTTTTCATGAGGTATTTCCCTTAGTTTTGAGGTTCCAAGGCGATTTACATGTTTTCGGGGTATGACCAAAAAATCATCATTTTCGTGTTTTATTGCCGTTTCATGATCTTTGTCCACAATTTTGGGGTTTCAGGGCGATTTACATATTTGAGAAGTATGACCAAAATGTCGCTGTTTTCGCGTTTAATGGTTGTTTTCATGAGCTATTGCCCATAGTTTTGGGGTTCCAGGGCGATTTACGTGTTTCAGAGTTAAGACGAAAAACAGTTTTATGGCCATTTTCATGAGTTATTGCCCACTGTTTTATGGTCTTTTTCATCAGCTATTTCCTATAGTTTTAGCTTTCCAGGTCGATTTACAAGTTTCAGAGTTATGACCAAAAACTCATCTTGTTTGCGTATTATGGCCATTTTTCATGAGTTATTGGACACGGTTTTGGGGTTCCAGGGTGATTTACAACGACCGTAAGGCCCGATACATTTTTGAGGGCATGACCAAGAACTCGTCGACTTCATGTTTTATAGCCGTTTTACATAAGCTATTGCCCATAGTTTTGGGGTTACAAGGCGATTTACATGTTTCAAAGTTATGGCCAAAACCTCGTGTTTTTACGTTTTATGGCCATTTTCAAATGTTATTGCACACAATTTTGGGGTTCCATGGTGATTTACAACGACCATAAGTTCCGGTACATGTTTGAGGGCATGACTAAGAACTCGTCGTTTTCATGTCTTATGGCCGTTTTCTTTAGCTATTGCCTATATTTCGGATTTCCGGGGGGATTTGCATGGCCCGCAACACCAGATACATGTTTGATACATATGTCCAAAAACTCATCGCTTTCATGTTTTATGGCCATTTCATGAGCTAGTGCCCACAGTTTTTGGGTTCTAGGGCGATTTACATGTTCTCAGGGTATGACAAAATAATCATCATTTTCGTGTTTTATGGCCGTTTTCAGGAGCTTTGCCCACAGTTTTGGGGTTTCAGGGTGATTTACATGTTTGAGAGGTATGACCAAATGTCGTTGTTTTTGCGCTTAATGGTCGCTTTCATGAGCTATTGCCCATAGTTTTGGGGTTCTAGGGTCATTTACATGTTTTAGAGTTATGACCAAAAACAGTTTTATGGCCATTTTCATGAGTTATTGCCCACAGTGTTATGGCCGTTTTCATCAGCTATTTCCTATAGTTTTGGCTTTCCAGGTCGATTTACAAGTTTGAGAGTTATCACCAGAAACTCGTCTTTTTGCGTTTTATTGGCATTTTCTAGAGTTATTGCCCATAGTTTTGGGGTTTCAAGGTGATTTAAAACGACTGTAAGGCCCGATATATTTTTGAGGGCATTACCAAGAACTCGTCGTCTTCGTGTTTGATGGATGTTTTCATGATCTATTGCCCATATTTTGGTTTCCAGGTGTATTTGCATTGCTCGCTAGACCCGATACAAGTTTGATATATATATTTGTGACCACAAACTCGTCGTTTTTGTGTTTTATGGCCATTTCGTGAGCTATTGCCCACATTTTGGGCGTTCTAGGGCCATTTGCATGTTTGAGAGGTAAGCCCAAAAAGTCTTTGTTTTTGCATTTTATGGCCGTTTTCATGAGCTATTGCCCATATTTTTGGGGTTACATGGCGATTTTCATGTTTAGAGTTATAACTAAGAACTCGTCGTTTTCGTGTTTTGTGGCCGTTTTCAAGAGTTATTGCCCATAGTTTTGGGGTTCCAGTGTGATTTACATATTTGAGAGTATGACCAAAAATTCATCGTTTTTGCGTTTTATGGTCGTTTTCAGGAACTATTGTCCATAGTTTTGGGTTTCCAAGTGGATTTGCCTGGCCCACTAGACCCGATACATGTTTTATATATATGTGACCAAACACTTGTCGTTTTCATGTTTTATGGCCTTTTGATAAGGTATTGCCCCACAAATTTGGGGTTCCAGGGACATTTACATGTTTGAGAGGTATGCCCAAAAATTCTTCATTTTTGCATATAATGGCAGTTTTCATGAGGTATTGACCATAGTTTTGGGGTTCTAGGGAGATTTACATGTTTTAGAGTTATAACCAAGAACTTGTCTATTTCGTGTTTTGTGGCCGTTTTCAATAGTTATTGCCCCTAATTTTAGGGTTCTAGTGCGATTTACATGTTTGAAGGTATGACCAAAAAGTCGTCGTTTTTGTGTTTTATGGCCGTTTTCCTGAGCTATTTCCCTTAGTTTTGAGGTTCCAAGGCGATTTACATGTTTTCGGGGTATGACCAAAAAAATCATCATTTTCGTGTTTTATGGCCGTTTCATGATCTTTGTCCACAATTTTGGGGTTTCAGGGCGATTTACATGTGTGAGAAGTATGACCAAAATGTCGTTGTTTTCGCGTTTAATGGTTGTTTTCATGAGCTATTGCCCATAGTTTTGGGGCTCCAGGGCGATTTACATGTTTCAGAGTTATGACGAAAAACAGTTTTATGGCCATTTTCATGAGTTATTGCCCACTGTTTTATGGTCTTTTTCATCAGCTATTTCCTATAGTTTTAGCTTTCCAGGTCGATTTACAAGTTTCAGAGGTATGACCAAAAACTCATCTTGTTTGCGTATTATGGCCATTTTTCATGAGTTTTGGGGTTCCAGGGTGATTTACAACGACCGTAAGGCCCGATACATTTTTGAGGGCATGACCAAGAACTCGTCGACTTCATGTTTTATAGCCGTTTTACATAAGCTATTGCCCATAGTTTTGGGGTTCCAAGGCGATTTACATGTTTCAAAGTTATGGCCAAAACCTCGTGTTTTTACGTTTTATGGCCATTTTCAAATGTTATTGCACACAGTTTTGGGGTTCCATGGTGATTTACAACGACCATAAGTTCCGGTACATGTTTGAGGGCATGACTAAGAACTCGTCGTTTTCATGTTTTATGTCCGTTTTCATTAGCTATTGCCTATATTTCGGATTTCCGGGGGGATTTGCATGGCCCGCAACACCAGATACATGTTTGATACATATGTCCAAAAACTCATCACTTTCATGTTTTATGGTCATTTCATGAGCTAGTGCCCACAGTTTTTGGGTTCTAGGGCGATTTACATGTTTTCAGGGTATGACAAAAAAATCATCATTTTCGTGTTTTATGTCTGTTTTCATGAGCTTTGCCCACAGTTTTAGGGTTTCAGGGTGATTTACATGTTTGAGAGGTATGACCAAATGTCGTTGTTTTTGCGCTTAATGGTCGCTTTCATGAGCTATTGCCCATAGTTTTGGGGTTCTAGGGTGATTTACATGTTTCAGAGTTATGACCAAAAACAGTTTTATGGCCATTTTCTTGAGTTATTGCCCACAATGTTATGGCCGTTTTCATCAGCTATTTCCTATAGTTTTGGCTATCCAGGTCGATTCACAAGTTTGAGAGTTATCAACAAAAACTCGTCTTTTTGCGTTTTATTGGCATTTTCTGGAGTTATTGCCCATAGTTTTAGGGTTTCAAGGTGATTTAAAACGATCGTAAGGCCCGATATATTTTGAGGGCATTACCAAGAACTCATCGTCTTCGTGTTTTATGGACGTTTTCATGAGGTATTGCCCATATTTTGGTTTCCAGGTGTATTTGCATTGCTCGCTAGACACGATACATGTTTGATATATATATTTGTGACCACAAACTCGTTGTTTTTGCGTTTTATGGCCATTTCGTGAGCTATTGCCCACATTTTGGGCGTTCTAGGGCCATTTACATGTTTGAGAGGTAAGCCCAAAAAGTCTTTGTTTTTGCATTTTATGGCCGTTTTCATGAGCTATTGCCCATATTTGTGGGGTTACATGGCGAATTTCATGTTTCAGAGTTATAACTAAGAAATCGTCGTTTTCGTGTTTTGTGGACGTTTTCAAGAGATATTGCCCACAGTTTTGGGGTTCCAGTGCGATTTACATATTTTAGAGTATGACCAAAAAGTTATCGTTTTTGCGTTTTATGGTCGTTTTCAGGAACTATTGCCCATAGTTTTAGGTTTCCAAGTGGATTTGCCTGGCCCACTAGAATCGATACATGTTTTATACATATGTGACCAAACACTCGTCGTTTTCACGTTTTATGGCCATTTGATAAGGTATTGCCCCACAAATTTGGGGTTCCAGGGACATTTACAGGTTTGAGAGGTATGCCCAAAAATTCTTCATTTTTGCATATAATGGCTGTTTTCATTAGCTATTGCCCATAGTTTTGGGGTTCTAGGGAGATTTACATGTTTTAGAGTTATAACCAAGAACTTGTCTATTTCGTGTTGTGTGGCCGTTTTCAATAGTTATTGCCCCCAATTTTAGGGTTCTAGTGCGATTTACATGTTTGAAAGGTATGACCAAAAAGTCATTGTTTTTGTGTTTTATGGCCGTTTTCATGACCTATTTCCCTTAGTTTTGAGGTTCCAAGGCGATTTACATGTTTTCGGGGTATGACAAAAAAAATCATCATTTTCGTGTTTTATGGCAGTTTCATGAGCTTTGTCCACAATTTTGGGGTTTCAGGGCGATTTACATGTTTGAGAAGTATGACCAAAATGTTGTTGTTTTCGCGTTTAATGGTTGTTTTCATGAGCTATTTGTTGGGGATATTCCCAAGTGGCAATAATAATGTGGTCATTATCATATCTTCATGCTTATGATAAATGTTTACATACCATGCAATAATTGTATTAATCGGAAACATTAATACTTGTGTGATTTGTAAACATAAAAGCGTCCCTAGTAAAGCCTCTTGTTAAACTAGCTTGTTGGATAATATATGATCATGGTTTCCTGATCATGAACATAGAAGATGTTATTAACAACAGGGTCATATCTTTAGGAGAATGATGTGATGGACATACTCCTATTGTTAAGCGTAGCATAAAGATCAAGTCATTTAATATAGTTTATTTGCTATATGATTTCTGATACATAGTAACCTAATTCCTTCGACCATGAGATAATGTTAATCACCATCACCGGAAGGATGTTGTGATGACATCAAACACCACAGCGTAACTGGGTGGCTATAAAGGTGGCATTGAGTGTTCGGAAAGTATCGGTTGAGGCACATGGATCAAGAGTGGGATTTGTCCATCCATATGACGGATATATATACTCTGGGCCCTCTCGGTGGAATGTCATCCAATTAGCTTTCAAGCATGTGACTGGCTCAAAAGGGATCACATATCACAGGAACGAGAAAAGAGTACTTATCAGTAACGAGGTTGAACTAGGTATGCAGAGATACCGACGATCAAAACCTCGGATAAGTAAACTATTGTGAGACAAAGGGAAATTGGTACCGTATGTAAGTGGTTCATTCGATCGCAAAGTAATCGTAGAAATATGTGGGAGCCATATGAATTTCCAGATTCCTCTATTTGTTATTGATCGGAGAATTGTCTCGGTGATGTCCGCATAATTCACGAACCGTAGGGAGACACACTTAAGGATTCGATGTTGTTGAGTAGTTATGGAATGATGAGTAAAAGACCGAATGTTGTTCGGAGTCTCGTATGGGATCCAGGATATCACGAGGAGATCCGGAATGGTCCGGAGAATAAGATTCATATAAGGAAAGTCCTGTTTCGGAGTTCGGAAATGATTCCGGTGTTTTCACCAGGAATGTTCTAGAAGGGTCTGGAAGGTCCGGCACTCCGGAGGGGAGGGTACAGGGATGTGTCAGGACAATGTGGAATGGTTGCATCATGTACTAGGTCACTTGGTTGGGCAAAATAAAGAGAAGAAATCAAATCGAAGTTTGAAAGTCAAACGCCAATTTGAAAAAGTCAAATATCAAGTTTGCTTGGTGGAGGGAGAGTAGGAAACCTACTTGGGGAGGAAGTCCCACTCCCTCCCACCTGCCGGCCATGAGGAGGAGTTGGAGGAGGACTCCCTCCTCCCCAAACCGCCTCTCCCCTCCTATATAAGGAGGGGTAGGGCGCCCCCTCTCCCTACACCCAAAACCCTAGCCTCCTAGCCGCTGGCCTCCTCCAAGTCGCCGCCGCCTAGGGCTCCTCTAACTCGGCGAGTTAGGGTTTCCCCAAACCCTAGCCGCCGGCCAAGCCCTCCCCTTGGTGCCCTCTAAACCCTATATCACCAAGGCCTCTCTCATACTCCACCATACTCGCTCCGGCTTAAGGCGAAGCCCTGCAAGATCTCCCCTCTACTTCCGACACCACGCCGTCGTGCTGCAGGAATCGCGAGGAGAGTGCTAGAACCTCCGCTGCCTGCTAGAACAAGGGAGAGTCAGTTCTTCATCAAGTACCGAACGTGTGACCGACTACGGGAGCACTACCGGAACGCAGCGCCGGAAGGATCGTCTACGCAATCTTGAGATCGGAAGTGTACGACTACATGACCCACGAGAATCTGCTCTTGTTAACCGCTTTGGATCTTCGAGGGTTAGTATTCTATCGACTCGTTGCTACAATCTAGTAGATAGATCTTGGCTCGATCATAGATTAGATCTTGATTATGTGTTCATGCGGTAGAAAATTTTTGTTTTACATGCAACGAACCCCTACAGTGGTATCAGAGCCGTGTCTACATGTAGATCTGTTGCACGAGTAGAACACGATGGTCATTGTGGGCGATGGTGCTTTTATTATCAATTGCTTTTTGTGTACTTTATATCTTGCGGTATGATGGGATGAAGCGGCCCGGGCTAACCTTACATGACATCGTTCATGAGACTTGCTCCACGCTCAACATGCAAATTGTATTGCATAAGTGGCTTTGCGGGTGTCAGTCTCTCCCATCATAGTATAGATTCAATTTACAACGGGTACTTGATAGTTCAAACATCAACGTTGTGGTTCTTGTTCGTAAGTTAGAACGACACTTATTGAAAGCCCCAAACCACGTAAAACATGCAAAGAAAATTAGAGGCGTCTAACTTTGTTTTGTAGGGGTGTGCTGTGATGTGATATGGCCATGATTGTGATTATGTATGATGTATGCAATGATCCTTATTGTAAGTTGGCAACCGGCACAAGCCATATGGTTGTCTTTTAATTCCGTTAAGTCTTGCGTGTCTATTATTCAAAGTAGTTGTAATAGTCGATGCTGGTGGAAGACAACCATGAAGCGGCGCCATTGACCTTGAGGCCACACCGGTGATGATGGAGATCATGTTTGTGCTTGAAGATGGAGATCGGAAGCACAATAAGAAAGGCCATATCATATCACATATTATGAATTGCATGTGATGTTAATCCTTTTATGCATCTTGTATTGCTTAGTTCACGACGGTAGCATTATAAGATGATCCCTCAAGCACACAATTTCAAGTTTTAAAGTGTTCATCCTTAGTAAGCACTGTTGCTAAAGCTCGTTGTTTCGAAGCATCACGTGATGATCGGGTGTGTTAGATTCTACGAGTGTATACAACGTGAGCAAGACATGTTTGCCCATGCGGAAGCTAAGGTTTAATCTTGACGAGCCTAGCATGTATAGACATGGTCTCGGAACACGGATTACCAAAAGGTAAAGCGTGAGTCATATAGTAGATATGATGAACATGTTGATTGTTCGCTATTGAAGCTACATCAACTCTCGGGATGATCGGTTTTGA
This sequence comes from Avena sativa, assembly GCA_916181665.1. Taxonomy (NCBI): domain Eukaryota; kingdom Viridiplantae; phylum Streptophyta; class Magnoliopsida; order Poales; family Poaceae; genus Avena; species Avena sativa. The sequence continues at coordinate 359,591,765 of OV702282.1, read as the reverse complement.
TGTGCTGGATTTGGTTTGTGTGATCACTAAAACAATGTGATGGATGATTCACAAATCTCGTTGGAGAAATCACATCCATAAACTAGTGCTAAAAATGTCGAAAGACAAATTGATTGAAAGATCTCTTAGGAAGTGACATCGTTGTTTAAATTATATTGGAAAGAAAACATGAAGAAACTCCATGTGGATGGAATTTTGGAGTCTTTTTGATTTTTGATCAAATGACGCTTGTGAAACTTTCCTAGAGATAATTAAAACTTTGTTCATAGGCCAAAAGGGAACGAATGACTAGCTTATTGGAACTTGTACATATTGTTGTAAGAAGTCCATTATGTGTAGTCAAGAGCGATGGACTTCAACTTCATATGCTTTCTCCGAAAATTTGAGTGAATATATGAATATTTACTTAATAAGGATGAAGTATGAAACATTTGAAAAGTTCAAAGACTTTCAAGATGAAGTGCAAAATCATTGTAACAAGAATATAAATAGTTTATGATAAGATCATAAAGGAAGATATTTGACTTACAAGTTGAGCATAATACCTAATATTTAAGGAATCGTTCCGTGGATTTGCATTTCCCGAAACACCATAAGAGTATGGAGCATTCGAGATATGTAATTAAACCTTGTCTGACATGGTAAGATCAAAGGTGTAATCCATAAAACTGCCTTTTTTAAAAGATTAAAAGCTTTAGAGACTTCCGTTTTTCCACTGAAAAGAGCTCCATCATAATCCGTTGAAATGACACCATATGAAGTTATGGTTTGGGATAAAACCCAAGTTGTCCTTTCTTAAACATTGGTATGCTATGCATAATAAAGGTGTTTGCAACCAAGGTCGGATGAACCTGTCACATCCCAAAATTTTCCAAATTTTGAAATGTGAAAAATAAATAAAAAAATTAAACAATTGTTGAAAATTAGGGTGAGAAGAAACTTTTTGATTCAAATTAGAAACATCAAAACCTATTTTTGATCAAATAGAATCCTAAAGGGATTTACAAAGATAAACAAATAATAAATAAAGTTATGATAGTTGGAATTACCATTTTTGGATCTTTTAATAAAAAGATATGGTTTTGATAAGCAAAGGTAGAAATATAAAATAAGGATTATTTTAAAGAGTCAAATTTAATCTTTGCCAAGATTTTAAAATAAAATATTTTGTCTGATAAAATAAGGTTTATTTAAATCAAATAATAAGGATTTAATAATATCCAATTTTATTTAAGTAAAGGCTTTTTCCCATTTTAAATAGACACTAAAACTTATTAAAAGTTTTTATATGAAAATTCCAAGTGTTTTGTTTTTCAAATGAAACCTACTAAAAAGGTTTTGGTATTATTTTAGATTTCAAATAGAGATTTAAAATAAATTAAACCCTATTTGAAATAAAGACTAAGGTCTACTTATTTAATTATTAATAGATCCTGAAAGAATAAAAGAATTATTTTATTTTGGACCTTGGAGTATGTTGATAAACAGAATTTAAATCAACACAAAGTTTGGTGGTGGTTTGATTTGAATTGGAGTTTGAATTATTTGATTGAAAATCAAAATAGGAATTCAATTCAGAAAAAGAAAAAGGTTTGTATAAAAAAATAGAAACAAACCCAACCCACTAAACCTACCCAGCCCAGCAAAGAACCTGGCCCAGCAAGAGCCCACGCGGGAACCCCTCTGCCTCTATTCTTTCTCACTCGCGTCTGAACCCACCCAGTCACTTACGATGCGACTGTTGGAGATATGCCCAAGAGGCAATAATAAAGTGGTTATTATCATATCTTCACACTTATGATAAATGTTTACATACCATGCTATAATTGTATTAACCGGAAACATTAATACTTGTGTGATTTGTAAACTAAAATAAGAGTCCCTAGTAAAGCCTCTTGTTAAACTAGCTTGTTGGTTAATATATGATCATGGTTTCCTGATCATGAACATAGAGATGTTATTAACAACAGGATCATATCATTAGGAGAATGATGTGATGGACATACTCCTATAGATAAGCGTAGCATAAAGATCAAGTCATTTAAATAGTTCAATTGCTATATGCTTTCTGATACATAGTAACCTAATTCCTTCGACCATGAGATCATGCATATCACCTTTACCGGATGGATGCTTTGATGACATCAAACACCACACCGTAACTGGGTGGCTATAAAGGTGGCATTGAGTGTTCGGAAAGTATTGGTTGAAACACATGGATCAAGAGTGGGATTTGTCCATCCATATGACGGATAGATATACTCTGGGCCCTCTCGGTGAAATGTCATCCAATTAGCTTGCAAGCATGTGACTGGCTCACAAGGGATCACATATCACGGGAACGAGAAAAGAGTACTTATCAGTAACGAGGTTGAACTAGGTATGCAGAGATACCGACGATCATAACCTCGGATAAGTAAACTATCGTGAGACAAAGGGAAATTGGTATCGTATGTAAGTGGTTCATTCGATCGCAAAGTAATCGTAGAAATATGTGGGAGCCATATGAATTTCCAGATTCCTCTATTGGTTATTGTTCGGAGAAGTGTCTCGATCATGTCCGCATAATTCACGAACCGTAGGGAGACACACTTAAGGATTCGACGTTGTTTTGAGTAGTTATGGTATTATGAGAAAGAGACCGAATGTTGTTCGGAGTCTCGGATGGGATCCGGGATATCACGAGGTGATCCGGAATGGTCCGGAGAATAAGATTCATATAAGGAAAGTCCCGTTTCGGAGTTCGGGAATGATTCCGGTGTTTTCATCGGGAATGTTCTAGAAGGGTCCGGATTGTCCGGCACTCCGGGGGGGAGGGTACATGAGTGTGTCATTGAATGATTGCATCATGTACTAAGTGTTCTTGCTGTTCCAAAAACATGAAAGTCAAATTGCCAGTTTGAAAGTCAAACGGCTAAAACAGGAAACTGTGGAAAACAGGAAACTGTGGGAAACAGGAAACTGTGGGAAACAAGCAAGAGGAGGTTGAAACCAACTTGGAGGAGGAGTTCCTATCCTCCTTGGCCGGCGCCCAGCCCTAGGCCGAGTTGGGGAGGGACTCCCTCCCTCCCTGGCGCGCCTAGCCCCTCCACCTATAAAAGGAGGGGTAGGGCTCCTCCTTGAGACACACAAGTTTCTACCTCTAATCTCCGGTTTAGAGCCGTTTTGGTTTAGAGCTTCTAATTGATTTAGCCTGCGGTTTAGAGCCTTCTAATTGGTGTGTCTAATCTCTAGACCACTAATATCCCTCTTTCATAATCCACCATACTCGCTCCGGCTTAAGGCGAAGCCCTGCGGGATTTCCCCTCTACTTCCGGTACCACACCGTTGTGCTGCCGGAATCGCGAGGAGAGTGCTACAACCTCCGCTGCCTGCTGGAACAAGGGAGAGGAAGGTCTTCGTCGAGTACCGAACGTGTGACCGACTGCGGGAGTGCTGCCGGAACGTGGCGCCGGAAGGATCGTCTACGCGATCTTGAGATCGGAAAGAGTACGACTACATCACCCACGAGAATCTGCTCTCGTTAACCGCTTTGGAATCTTCGAGGGTAAGTTATTCCATCGACTCGTTGCTACAATCTAGTAGATAGATCTTGGCTTGTTTGTTTGTATGCGATAGAAAATTTTTGTTTTCCATGCTACGAACCCCTACAGTGGTATCAGAGCCGTGTCTATATGTAGATCTATTGCACGAGTAGAACACAATGGTCATTGTGGGCGTTGATGCTTTTATTGTTGCTTGCTTCTTGTGTACTTTGTATCTTGCGGTATGTTGGGATGAAGCGGCCCTGGCTAACCTTACATGACATCGTTCATGAGACTTGCTCCACGCTTGACATGCAACTTGTATTGCATAAGTGGCTTTGCGGGTGCCTGTTTCTCCTAGCATAGTTAAGATCCAATTTACAACGGGTGATTAACAATACTAGTATCAATGTTGTGGTTCTTGTTCGTAAGTTAGAACGACACTTATTGAAAGCCCCAAACCACGTAAAATATGCAAAGAAAGTAGAGGCGTCTAACTTTGTTTTGCAGGGGTGTGCAGTGATGTGATATGGCCATGATTGTGATTATATATGATGTATGCAATGTTCCTTATTGTAAGTCGGCAACCGGCAGGAGCCATATGGTTGTCTTTAATTTCTGTTAAGACCCGCGTGTCTATTCAAAGTAGTTGTAATAGTTGAAGCCGGTGGACGACAACCATGGAGAAGCATCATTGACCTTGATGCAATGTCGGTGATGATGGAGATCATGTTCGTGCTAGAAGATGGAGATCGAAAGCACAAAGAAGAAAGGCCATATCATATCACATATTATTGAATTGCATGTGATGTTAATCCTTTATGCATCTTGTATTGCTTAGTAGACGACGGTAGCATTATAAGATGATCCCTCATGCACATGAATTTCAAGTCATAAAGTGTTCACCCTTAGTTAGCACCGTTGCTAAAGCTTGTTGTTTTGAAGCACCACGTGATGATCGGGTGTGTTAGATTCTACAAGTGTATACAACGTGAGCAAGCCAGATTTGCTCATGCAGAAACTAAGGTTTGATCTTGACGAGCCTAGCATGTACAGACATGGCCTCAGGAACACGGATTACCGAAAGGTAGAGCATGAGTCATATAGTAGATATGATGAACATGTTGATTGTTCGCCATTGAAGCTATATCAACTCTCGTGATGATCGGTTTTGATGTGGTGGATTTGGTTCGTGTGATCACTAAAACAATGTGAGGGATATTGTTTTGAGTGGGAGTTCACCAAGATTAATTTAATTATTAATTAGAACTCAATTTATCATAAACTAAATCAAAGTGAATTTGCATAGTTGTTGTAGTCATTGGCATCCGTTTACCACCTTGCGCTTAGTTATAATTGAGATGATAGAACTATAGAATTCTGGTTAGTTACTTTACGAACTGGTATCGTATTGTTTTTAAGTGTTAATCTAAAGTTTAAAAGTCCTATTGCAAACTTTCAGTAAGTTCCGGTTACTCCATGAAGTTTAATAATTAGTATTAAATCAAGAGTAACAATTCCAAGTGTTAGTATCATGTTTGTATCCATGATTCTTGATATTCAAAGGATTGTCTTAATATCAAGGTTATCTAGGATCTGAAAGAGTTGTTTCAGAAACCATGATGTGTGGAAGATATTGTGATATCTGAAACAAAGTTTTGGTTGCAACATGATAGAGTATAATATGTCTAAAGTCATGTTCTCATATTTGATGAGAATTTGCAAAAGGTTGGAGACACTAGTTGTCCTAATCGTCCAAAAGGATTTGGAGAGCAACATTATACTCATGATTCACCGTTATAAGCTAAAAGTAGCTTGATCATGGATAAATCCATGATGAGGGTGAATATTTGATGTAGGTAAAATGTTTACTACACCAAGAGATTACTAAAGAAAGGAATTTGAAAGAACACAAAACATTTGATGATGGTGATCTACTTCAAAGTGCAAGTCCAAAGACATTGGTATTTAACTATACACGCTTTGGACTATGTGTCATATGTATGACTCCACTATTGATGTTGATAGATTCTTTCAAACAGAAAAGGAAATATTGAAAGAGAATCTCATAAATATATGGCAGAAAAGAAAAGACTAGAATTGTTCAGTTTAAGTATATAGATGATATACATGTTATGGCTATATTCTTTGCTTATTAAACAATGTGGTTCTCAAGTATTTGATACTGAATTTGTTGGTGTGAATCGTCATACGAAACAACACAATTCATGAACTACAATGGCCTAAGTAACTAGCAAAAGAATATGTGATGATGTTCATCGAGAACAAATAAAGGGTTATTGTGTTGCTCGTTAAACATCACAGCTTGCCTTCAAGATTTGTTTTATCAGGTATTATGAGAACAAAAGGGTTGTTCAAATAATTGCCGTAATTCATAAAAGATGGATGATTCACAAATCTCATTGGAGAAATCACATCCATAAAACTAGTGCTAAAAATGTCAAAAGACAAATTGATTAAAAGATCACTTAGGAAGTGACATCGCCGTTTAAATTATATTGGAAAGAAAACATGAAGAAAGTCCATGTGGATGGAATTTTGGAGTCTTTTGATTTTGATCAAATAACGCTTGTGAAACTTTCCTAGAGATAATTAAAACTTCGTTCATAGGCCAAAAGGGAACGAATGACTAGCTTATTTGAACTTGTACATATTGTTGTACAAAGTCCATTATGTGTAGTCAAAAGCGATGGATTTCAACTTCATATGTTTTCTCCGAAAATTTGAGTGAATATATGAATATTTACTTAATAAGGATAAAGTATGAAACACTTGAAAAGTTCAAAGACTTTCAAGATGAAGTGCAAAATCATTGTAACAAGAATATGAATAGTTTATGATAAGATCATAAAGGAAAATATTTAAGTTACAAGTTTTGCATAATACCTAAGATTTAAGGAATCGTTCCGTGGATTTGCATTTTCCCGAAACACCATAAGTGTATGGAGCGTTCGAGATATGTAATTAAACCTTGTTTGACATGGTAAGATCAAAGGTATAATTTATAAAACTGCCATTATATTTTAAAGATTAAAAGCTTTAGAGATTACCGTTTTTCCACTGAAAAGAGCTCCATCATAATCCGTTGAAATGACACCATATAAAGTTATGGTTTGGGATAAAACCCAAGTTGTCCTTTCTTAAACATTGGTATGCTTTGCATAAGAAAGATGTTTGCAACCAAAGTCGGATGAACCTGTCTTTGTATGTTATTTCGAATAACTGTTAAGTATTCCTCCATAACACCAGAGACAAAGGTGTTTGTCGCTTAGAACGTCAAATTTCTTTTGGAAGGAATTTTTCGTGAAAATAAAAGTGGGAGGACAATAGAACTTTGATAAGGTTAAAAGAACCTTAGCTATATGTGCAGAGTTGCGCTGCGCCGAAAAGTGTTCCGGAGACAGCAACAATGCTCATGGCTCACGTGCCTCAAAGGTTGTGGTCACGGAGATCTAAGTTCCTATTGAAACAAGTAGATCGGGTAAACAATCAAATACCAAGATTTGAGGGTTGAATCATTATTTGAGAATAATGAACCGACTACATGCAAAGAAGCGATGATGGGCCCTGACTCCGTCAAATGGCTTGAAGCCATAAAATCCGTGATAGTTCCATACACGAGAAATCAAGTTTTGAACTTGAAGGACCCTCGAGAAAGGTGTAAAGACCTTACAGTTGTGTTTGGATCTATAAATAAACAGACATGGATGTTGCACATCTATGAAATAGTCGACATGATTGGGAAAGAGTTCACAACAATGTTCAAAAGTTGACTATGACAAGATCTGATCTTTCATAGCGATATTTAGTCTAGATGGATTAGTGTAGCAACCACTACATATAATTTTATTATATGGTAGTTGAATAAACAAAACAAGTTCTTCTAATAGAAAGGGTTACCTAGGACATGTGCATGACACAGTCCAAAGGGTTTTGTTAAAATTCAAGGGATGCTAAAAACATATGCAAACTTCAATGGTTGAAGTAAGCATAGCGAAGTTGGAATCTTCACTGTGATGAAACTGTTAAAGGTGTTTAAAAGTTCATCAGAGACGATGGAGATGCTTGCATTTGCAAGAAATTAAGTGGGAGCGCTAAGACATGTTTCTAATACATTATGTGGAAGACATATTGTTGATTGGAAATAATGTATCTTTTATTAACACATATTAAGAATTTCATCCCGATGAAAGACTTAGGCAAAACCCAAATATTTGGAATCAATAGACGCTAATATGGTTGTGCCAGAAGTACATAGACAAGATATTGAATGAGTTCAATATAGAAACTACAAGAGAGGTTCTTGTCGCACAGAAAGGATTGAATGAGTTCAATATTGATGATATATTCAAGTGTATTGACATTTGGTTAAGTGAAACAAATAATCAAGTATAGATTGATACTTGATGTATGAAATCACAAAGAGTATTTATATCAATCATACTGTGATATGTACAAATCCAGATATGTCCTATGCTCTAAATGTTGTGAGCATATACCAGAATGATTCGTAAGATGATCATTGGACAATAGTAAGGATATTCTTATGATCTTTTGAAAGAACTAAGAGTATAATATTTGTAGAAGTGACAAATAGATGCTTAGTTCATTGTAAAAGTACTACATTGATACTAGTTTTGTCACAAAGTACAAATTAAGTTTATCTCAATCTAAACTAAGGGTGGCACAATATAATGGAAAGTGAGTTCCATAATGGATTTGGATGAGTTCCAAAGTTAAGACATTGTGACAGATACTACAACAAAAGGCTAAGTATATGACTGCTATAATAGCAGCTAAAGAGGGCGTTTGTGTCAAGTAGTTTGTTATCAAACTAGGTGTTCACAGTGGGATAATACTATGAAGATATATTGTGCGACAATATTATCAACAAGTTTTAACCCCAAAGAGCTAAAGGTCACACCGAAAGACCAAATTTATACAAAGCCATCTCATTAGAGAATGAGTGATGCGTAGAGACGCAAAGACATGCAATTACACACGGACCTGGAAGTGTCAGATCCGGAGATCAGTTGACCACTAGCAATCGTGTACATACAACACCGGAAAGCCATAGGTGTTGAATACACAAAGGTTTGAAACTAGATTATTGACTCTAGTGCAAGTGGGAGACTGTTGGAGATATGCCCAAGAGGCAATAATAAAGTGGTTATTATCATATCTTCACACTTATGATAAATGTTTACATACCATGCTATAATTGTATTAACCGGAAACATTAATACTTGTGTGATTCGTAAACTAAAATAAGAGTCCCTAGTAAAGCCTCTTGTTAAACTAGCTTGTTGGTTAATATATGATCATGGTTTCCTGATCATGAACATAGAGATGTTATTAACAACAGGATCATATCATTAGGAGAATGATGTGATGGACATACTCCTATAGATAAGCGTAGCATAAAGATCAAGTCATTTAAATAGTTCAATTGCTATATGCTTTCTGATACATAGTAACCTAATTCCTTCGACCATGAGATCATGCATATCACCTTTACCGGATGGATGCTTTGATGACATCAAACACCACACCGTAACTGGGTGGCTATAAAGGTGGCATTGAGTGTTCGGAAAGTATTGGTTGAAACACATGGATCAAGAGTGGGATTTGTCCATCCATATGACGGATAGATATACTCTGGGCCCTCTCGGTGAAATGTCATCCAATTAGCTTGCAAGCATGTGACTGGCTCACAAGGGATCACATATCACGGGAACGATAAAAGAGTACTTATCAGTAACGAGGTTGAACTAGGTATGCAGAGATACCGACGATCATAACCTCGGATAAGTAAACTATCGTGAGACAAAGGGAAATTGGTATCGTATGTAAGTGGTTCATTCGATCGCAAAGTAATCGTAGAAATATGTGGGAGCCATATGAATTTCCAGATTCCTCTATTGGTTATTGTTCGGAGAAGTGTCTCGATCATGTCCGCATAATTCACGAACCGTAGGGAGACACACTTAAGGATTCGACGTTGTTTTGAGTAGTTATGGTATTATGAGAAAGAGACCGAATGTTGTTCGGAGTCTCGGATGGGATCCGGGATATCACGAGGTGATCCGGAATGGTCCGGAGAATAAGATTCATATAAGGAAAGTCCCGTTTCGGAGTTCGGGAATGATTCCGGTGTTTTCATCGGGAATGTTCTAGAAGGGTCCGGATTGTCCGGCACTCCGGGGGGGAGGGTACATGAGTGTGTCATTGAATGATTGCATCATGTACTAAGTGTTCTTGATGTTCCAAAAACATGAAAGTCAAATTGCCAGTTTGAAAGTCAAACGGCTAAAACAGGAAACTGTGGAAAACAGGAAACTGTGGGAAACAGGAAACTGTGGGAAACAAGCAAGAGGAGGTTGAAACCAACTTGGAGGAGGAGTTCCTCTCCTCCTTGGCCGGCGCCCAGCCCTAGGCCGAGTTGGGGAGGGACTCCCTCCCTCCCTGGCGCGCCTAGCCCCTCCACCTATAAAAGGAGGGGCAGGGCTCCTCCTTGAGACACACAAGTTTCTACCTCTAATCTCCGGTTTAGAGCCGTTTTGGTTTAGAGCTTCTAATTGCTTTAGCCTGCGGTTTAGAGCCTTCTAATTGGTGTGTCTAATCTCTAGACCACTAATATCCCTCTTTCATAATCCACCATACTCGCTCCGGCTTAAGGCGAAGCCCTGCGGGATTTCCCCTCTACTTCCGGTACCACGCCGTTGTGCTGCCGGAATCGCGAGGAGAGTGCTACAACCTCCGCTGCTTGCTGGAACAAGGGAGAGGAAGGTCTTCGTCGAGTACCGAACGTGTGACCGACTGCGGGAGTGCTGCCGGAACGTGGCGCCGGAAGGATCGTCTACGCGATCTTGAGATCGGAAAGAGTACGACTACATCACCCACGAGAATCTGCTCTCGTTAACCGCTTTGGAATCTTCGAGGGTAAGTTATTCCATCGACTCGTTGCTACAATCTAGTAGATAGATCTTGGCTTGTTTGTTTGTATGCGATAGAAAATTTTTGTTTTCCATGCTACGAACCCCTACAGCGACCCCACACGCACACCCTGCACCTCGCTGACGGCATGACCCCACCGCCAGCACATCGTCTCCCCCCTCGCCGTTTTCTGCCGAGAATCAATGGTGTTAATTCGCATTGATGACTGAGTTACTCCTCGCCGTGACCACGCATACATAAACGCCATGCTCTCCTCTACCTTTCCCCTCACTTGCCTCTCCCTCTCTGCCCCCAGGCTGAGCGAATCGTGAGCTCGAACCCCACTGCTCTGGCGAGCTTCTGTAGCAAATTCCGGCGCCGACCAGCCGCCCCTCGCCTCCCACTGCATGCATCCTTACTCCCCATCGTCAGGCGCATCTACCAGTACCACTAGCTTGCTCGCGCCCTCTCCACAACGTCGGCAACCTCGAACATCTGAGCACCGCCGCGTCTGCCATTGCTCCGGCGAACTCCCCTGGTAAGCACCGACCGCCCCGAGCCTTCCCGTTGATTCTCCTATGATCCCTAGTGCCGTACGCGTCTAACCGTGTGCTCCGTTTGCCTCAGCATGACCTGTAGCCTCGCCCCCGTCGACAACCGTGCGAGCCCGAGCCAGAGAGCAACTCCGGCGAGCAATTGCGATCGTCCCCGTGCACCCCTGCCTCCTCTTGAACACATCGAGCATCAGTGAAGCACGGCGATTCTGGTAAACCCCTCCCCTCCTTCCCTTGCTTCCTGTAGTCGCCACGACGCCGCCACCAGAGCGCGTCGCCGCCAGCCGCCGCCAGCGCCGCCCATTCCTGGTCAACCACACTACAACCGTCGGATTTTGATCAAACGCACGAGATTAGATTTAACCCGAAGGGGTATCACTCGATCTGCATCGTGCGATCTAAATGAGATCCTTCAGTCTGTAACAGCCGATCCAACCGAACCGTTTTCAACCAATAGGAAGCAGCCACGTAACCAGACTAAAAATTTAAAAACAGAATTAGATCTATTAGTGGATTGATTTTGTAAAATTCATAACTTTAGTTATACACGTCCAAATTTTGCAAATTTTATATCAATGGAATCAGCAGAGCAAGTACTTTGCAACCATGCACTTTGTTTAATGTTTTGCTTCTGGAAAATTGGGTGAAATTGCAGAAACATGTGTAGGCTTATTTTGAATATAAAAATTATTCTAGATATATTTTTAAGGTGAAAACTTTGAAAAATGGTTTTTTTTAACCTACTGACCATAGGAACAAACTTATGGATTTAAAAATGTATTTTGAGAAGTTAAGGAATAAATATTGGAGTTAGAGCATTTCTAGTCAAATAAAAATATTGTTTTTGGTTTAGAAATGAATTTTGAGTAAAACCTTTGGGAAATGATTTGATTCAAACATTCTGACCCTAAACACGAAGTTTTGTGAATTAAAAACTTATTTGATGAACCATATAAAATCATTACTTTGCTAAAAGATATTTTCAACAACATAAAATATCACCTTAGCATAATATTTGGTTTATGAGATGAAACCTTTTGCAAATGGTTTTACCACTTTAGTAAATTACCACTTTGAACTTTATAATGTTTAGAGCCTAGTAGAACCACTTTTGCAAATAAAACTATCTTTTGCATGCTTGCATGCATGACCTTGTTTTTGTTATTTTATGTGTGAGAAATGGTTTGAATGCTAGTTGAATTTGTGTTTGCTTGATTGAATTGTAGTGAAGTTAGAAGAGTGTGATATTTGCAAGATCAAGAAGTGAACCAACATTCTCTACTAAAAAGGCACTATCATCCATGTCCTACTATTTTCATTACACTTAGTGGATTTTTGTAACATGCATGATAAGGACTACTATATTTTATGATGTGCTAAATCCTAATAGGATATCATTATATCTCCCTTAGTGGAAACAATGTAGATGTAGTAAGCTCAGCCCTGCTATATATTTGGGATGGGATACATGTTATGATTATATGAAGTGTGGAAAAGATATATGTTTTATATAATAAAACAAGTACTCAATGAACCACCTGGGTGGACAAGGATACTCAAGTTTTGGACAAGGTGGCAACAAAGGGAACCATGTTTATATGGCTATATTTTTGGATGTGCACTAGAAGAAAACCACCCAGGGACTTAGAGATTGAACATGTTTCTCATACAGTGGCTTCCGTGTACAGCCACATGCTAAATGGGCTCTGGCTTAGTCAACTACATAGTGGAATACCCATGCATTGGCATCTTCAGGTTAACTAGAATTGTGTAAGGGAAATATATCCTTACATTGGTGCCTGGTTGACAAGCTAGCATTGTGTATTGGGAGGACTCCTATGGAAAGACTTTGTCACATTCTCGATCTGCCAGTACTCCATTTTGGTGAGTACTTATCCAGCGGCCACTGGTGGCGTCAAGACGAGATTGTGTCATGTGGGTAAAGTGTACAACTTCTACAGAAGATCAAAATTCTAAGTACTTAGCCGTGTCCCCGGTTATGGACAACTCGGAGCAACTAAGGCCTGAAGCTATGGAAGGTCTCGACATTCCAATTTCTCAAAGTTAAAACTTGAGGGTGACAACAAGGGATTTGAAGCACTTGGAGTTTTCCAAGGAGTTCAGAAAGATTTGACAAAAGATCAAAAACTATTTTGAAAAGATAGGATAAAACTATATTGCTTTCTGCAAATGAGCCTAACCCCACTTAGCCAAATATGCATGTAATGATAGGATCCACTTATTTCTACATAGTAGTGAAACTTGCCAATACAATTCAAATGTATTGACCCTTGTGGCTGCAACTTATTATGTTGTAGGTTTGTTTGATGTTAGTGAAGTGTGTTGAATAGGATTACAAGTCTATAACCAACATGATTGCCTGTGGCACTTTGAAGATGAAGGACTCCATGCTATATAGTTATTCTGCTGCATTGTAATGAGATAGCCAAATGAGCTAAGTAAGATGTAATGAATTATTTTATTCTTGGTTATAAAGTTGTATTATGACCTTTGTTTCTTGATATTAAGTCTTAACTGTGGATGCTAGCTATTGATCCAGGGACTATCATTGTAAACACACGGATCTCTACCTTATTAAAGGTTGGGAACCTTACAGAACCTGTCTTTGTATGTTATTTCGAATAACTGTTAAGTATTCCTCCATAACATCAGAGACAAAAGTGTTTGTCACTTAGAACGTCAAGTTTCTTTGAGAAGGAATTTTTCGTGAAAAGATAAGTGAGAGGACAATAGAACTTTGATAAGGTTGAAAAAATCATAGCTATGTGTGCAAAGTTGCGTAGCGCCAAAAAGTGTTCCGGAGGCAGCAACAATGCTCATGGCTCGCGTGCCTCAAAGGTTGTGGTTACGGAGGTCAAAGTTTCTATTGAACCAAGTAGGTCGAGTAAACAATCAAATACCAAAATTTGAGGGTTGAATCATTATTTGAGAATAATGAACGGACTACATGCAAAGAAGCGATGATGGGCCCTAACTCCGTAAAATGGCCTGAAGCCATAAAATCCGTGATAGTTCCATACACGAGAAATCAAGCTTCGAACTTGAAATACCCTCTGGAAAGGTGTGCAACCTTACAGTCGTTTTTGGATCTATAAAGAAATAGACATGGATATTTTCACATCTATGAAATAATCGACATGTTGGGAAAGAGTTCACAACAATGTTCAAAGGTTGATTATGACAAGATTTGATCTCTCATAGCGATATTTAGTCTAGACGGATTAATGTAGCAACCACTACATATAATTTTGTTATGTGGTAGTTGAATAAACAAAAAAAGTTCTTCTAATATAATTGTTACCTAGGACATGTGCATAACACGGTCCATAGGGTTTTGTTAATTCAAAGGATGCTAAAAGCATATGCAAACTTCAATGGTTGAAATAAGCATTGCGAAGTTGGAATCTTCACTATGATGAAACTGTTAAAAGAGTTTAAAATTCGTCGGAGACGATGAAGATGCTTGCATTTGCAAGAAATTAAGTGGGAGTGCTAAGACATGTTTCTAATACATTATGTGGAAGACATATTGTTGATTGGAAATTATGTATCTTTTATTAACACATATTAAGAATTTCATCCCGATGAAAGACTTAGGCAAAACCCAAATATTTGGCATCAATAGACGCTAATATGGTTGTGCCGAAAGTACATAGATGATGTATTGAATGAGTTCAATATAGAAAATACAAGAAAGGTTCTTGTCGAACAGAAAGGATTGAATGAGTTCAATATTGATGATATATTCAAGTGTATTAACACTTGGTAAGTGAATCAAAGATTCAAGTATAGATTGATACTTGATGTATGAAATCACAAAGAGTATTTATATCAATCATACTGTGATATGTACAAATCCAGATATGTCCTATGCTCTAAATGAGCATATACCAGAATGATTCATAAGATGATCATTGGACGATAGTAAGGATATTCTTATGATCTTTTGGAAGAACTAAGAGTATATTATTTTGTAGAAGTGGCAAATAGATGGTTAGTTCATTGTAAAAGTACTACATTGATACTAGTTTTGTCACAAAGTACAAATTAAGTTTATCTCAATCTAAACTAAGGGTGGCACAATATAATGGAAAGTAAGTTCCATAATGGATTTGGATGAGTTCCAAAGTTAAGACATTGTGACAGATACTACAACAAAAGGCTAAGTGTATGACTGTTATTATAGCAGCTAAAGAGGGCATTTGTGTCAAGTAGTTTGTTATCAAACTAGGTGTAGTTCACAACGGGATAATACTATGAAGATATATTGTACGACAATGTTATCAACATGTTTTAACCCCAAAGAACTAAAGGTCTCACCAAAGGACCAAATTTATACAAAGCCATCTCATATGAGAATGAGTGATGCGTAGAGACGCAAAGACATGCAATTACACACGGACTTGGAAGTGTTAGATCCGAAGATCAGTTGACCACTAGCAATCGTGTACATACAACACCGGAAAGCCATACGTGTTAAATACACAAAAGTTTGAAACTAGATTATTGACTCTAGTGCAAGTGGGAGAGTGTTGGAGATATGCCCAAGAGGCAATAATAAAGTGGTTATTATCATATCTTCATGCTTATGATAAATTTTTACATACCATGCTATAATTGTATTAATCGGAAACATTAATACTTGTCTGATTTGTAAACATAAAAGAGTCCCTAGTAAAGCCTCTTGTTAAACTAGCTTGTTGGTTAATATATGATCATGGTTTCCTGATCATGAACATAGAAGATGTTATTAACAACAGGGTCATATCATTAGGAGAATGATGTGATGGACATACTCCTATAGTTAAGCGTAGCATAAAGAGTCATTTAATATAGTTCATTTGCTATATGCTTTCTGATACATAGTAACCTAATTCCTTCGACCAAGAGATCATGTTAATCACCATCACTAGAAGGATGCTTTGATGACATCAAACACCACACCGTAAATGGGTGGCTATAAAGGTGGCATTGAGTGTTCGGAAAGTATGGGTTGAGGCACATGGATCAAGAGTGGGATTTGTCCATCCATATGACGGATAGATATACTCTGGGCCCTCTCGGTGGAATGTCATCCAATTAGCTTGCAAGCATGTGACTGGCTCACAAGGGATCACATATCACGGGAAAGAGAAAAAAGTACTTATCAGTAACGAGGTTGAACTAGGTATGCAGAGATACCGACGATCAAAACCTCGGATAAGTAAACTATCATGAGACAAAGGGAAATTGGTATCGTATGTTAGTGGTTCATTCGATCATAAAGTAATCGTAGAAATATGTGGGAGCCATATGAATTTCCAGATTCCTCTATTTGTTATTGATCGGACAAGTGTCTCGGTCATGTCCGCATAATTCACGAACCGTAGGGAGACACACTTAAGGATTCGATGTTGTTGAGTAGTTATGGAATGATGAGTAAAAGACCGAATGTTGTTCGGAGTCTCGAATGGGATCCAGGATATCACGAGGAGATCCGGAATGGTCCGTAGAATAAGATTCATATAAGGAAAGTCCTGTTTCGGAGTTCAGAAATGATTCCAGTGTTTTCACCAGGAATGTTCTAGAAGGGTCTGGAAGGTCCGGCACTCCGGAGGGGAAGGGTACATGGATGTGTCATGACAATGTGGAATGGTTGCATCATGTACTAGGTCACTTGGTTGGGCAAAATAAAGAGAAGAAATCAAATCGAAGTTTGAAAGTCAAACACCAATTTGAAAAAGTCAAATCTCAAGTTTGCTTGGTGGAGGGAGAGTAGGAAACCTACTTGGGGAGGAAGTCCCACTCGCTCCCACCCTCCGGCCATGAGGAGGAGTGTCACATCCCAAGATTTTCCAAATCTTGTAATGTGAAAATAAATGAATAAAATAAAACTTTGTTTGATTTTCAGGGCCAGAAGAAACTTTTTGAATTCAAATGGAATCTCAAACCAATTTGAATCAAATAAATCCTAAAGAGATTGAAAAAGATAAACTTTTATTAAAGGAAAATAAAAATATTTAAAATACTATTTTGGATCTCTTAATAGAGATTTGGTATTCAAAAGAAAAGATGGATTTATAAATAAAGATTATTTTATAAAGCCAAATTAAAACTTGGCCAAGTTTTGGAATTAAAACATTTTATTCTAAATAAATTTAGCAAAGGTTTATTTAAAATAAATTAATAAGGATTTAATATCCAACTTTATTTAATCAAAGGCTTTACCATTTTAATTAAAACATCAAAACTTATTAAATTATTTTAAATAGGTTTTCCAAGTATTTTATATTCTCTAATAAAAAACCTACTAAAGTGTTTTGGCTTTATTTTAGATTTCAAAATAAATATCTCAATAAAACAAATCCTATTGGATTTAATAATGAAAGTCTATTATATTAATTAATAATGGACACTAAAATAAAAGGTTATTTTGTTTTAAAACAAATTTCCAAATATTATATATTTCCCAAATTAAACCTACTAATTTGATTTTGTAAGCATTTGGGTTTCAAATAAAGATTTTATTAATAAAATCAAACCTTATTTGATTTAATAACTAAGGTCCATTTTATTTAATTATTAATGGACCCTAAAGTAAAAGGATTATTTTATTTTAAACAAGTTTTCCAAATATTCTTTATTTCCAAATAAAACCTACTGATTGGGTTTTGAAAGCATTTGGATTTCAAATGAAGATTTTATTAAATAAACCAAACCTTGTTTTATTAATAAACCATGGACCATTTTATTTAATTAATAAATGGAACCTAAAAAGATTTAAAATATTATTTTATTTTTGGAATTTGGTTTATATTGATAAAACAGAACCAAATTCATATTTGAAAAGCTTGATGATTGTTTGAATCATTTTGAATGTGTTTGGTTGTTTGAATTTCAAAACAGGAAAATGGAAATAGAAAAAGAAAAAGAATTAGACAGAAAAAAATAGAACAGCCCACCAATCTGGCCCAACTAACCCAGCAGCAGCCCATCTAGCCCACCTGTTCCTCCCCCGAACCGTTTTTCTCCACCGCAAACCTAACCCACACCCTCACTGGCAGGTGGACCTCCTCCTCGTCTCTTTTCCCACTGACGCAACGGCCCCACTCCACTGTTCTTCCTCTCCACCCCGCTCGACCGTTCCTCGCCGTTTACTGCCGAGTAAACTCCCTTGAATTCGCATTGATGAATGGATTAAACCCGCCATTGACCATGCTATGTTAAACGCCATGCTTCACGCCTCCTTTCCCCTCTGTTTCCTCTCCCGAGCACGCCTCCAGTCCATCTCAATTTCTCCTCGACCTGCACTGTCTCCGACGACGCTCCGACGCCGAATCCGGCAGCCCCTCATCACCCCTTGCCGCTTCGACCACCCTCACCTGATCCCCACATCCTAGCGAACCTCCCAGAGGCATTAGCTCGCTCGCGCACGCCCCTGAGCCTCGTCAACAACAACCTCCAGTACCGCCGCCGTCTGCCTCTACTCCGACGACGCCCCAGGTTAAATCCGACCACCCCGTGTCCTCTAGATCACGCACACATCTTTGCCATGATCTTGCGCAGCTAACCCAGTCCTCCGTTTGTCCTCCCGTGAACCACAGCGCCGTCCACGACGACCACCTGACGCGCCCGACGCCGCCATCTACTCCGGCGAGCAATCGCAGCTGCCCCCTAGCGCCCCTCGACGGACAAGTACCACGTTGAGCATCAGAAAACGTCAACGATTCCGGTGAGCACTTTTTCCTCCTCTCTCGCTTCCTATTTCACCGGCGCCGCCATCGTCTGGTCGCTCCGCCGCCAGCAGCCGCCGCAGCGTCGCCCGTCTATGGTCGAGCACCCCACAGCCGTCCGATCAAGATCTGACGCTAACGATAGTCTCACTTAACAGCGAAAGGGTACGCGCCCTGTGTCGTGCGATCAAACTAGATCCTGCGGTCCGCAGCACGCGATCCAGACGAACCGGTACCGACCAATGAAACGGCGACGCGTGTCTAGTGTTTGAGTTAAAACAGATTTTTGAATCAGATTTATTTGCAAACTTCAAACCTTTGTAACTTTCAAACCACACGTCCAAATTTTATAAATTTTATATCAATGAAATCAGGAGAACAAGCCCTAGCCAACCATGGCCTTAGTTTGACAAATAGTATCTGTTAGCTTGTTTGAATTTGCAGAAACATTTGTGTACTTGTTTAGAGTATAAAAATTGTTTAAAATTGAATTTAAGGATAAAACCTTTGCAAAATGGTTTGTTGTGATCTTACTGACCCTAGGAACCAACCCATGGTTTGGAAAAATAAATTTGGAAAAGTTTGGAATGGATTAATTAGTTTAGTCCATTTCTAGCCAAATAAAATTGTTAATTTTATTATAAAAATGTTTATGGAAAGAAAACTTTGAGAAAATGGTTTGGACCAAACCTACTGACCCAAAAACACCAAGTTTTGCAATAGCAACTCATTTGGTGAAAAACTTAAAAGATTGGTTTGGATAAAACATTTTTCACCACATGAAATGATGAAAGGAATTAAAAATAGTTTTTGGATAAAACCCTCTTGCTAAGGACTTTGCCACATTGGTAAATGACCAATTTGGAACTTACAAAGTTTAGAAACCCAATAGAAGCCCTCCTTGCAAAATAAAACTATCTTGTGCATGCTCCCATGCATGACTTAGATTCCATTACTTTGTGTGTGTGAAGAATTGTTTGTTTGACTTTGGTTTGGAATGTGAATTGAATTTGTGTTTGCTTGATTGATTTGTAGTGAAGTGTGAGACTAGAAAGATCAAGGAGTGAACCACCATTCCCTACCAAAAAGGCAAGTGATGCTTCATACTTTTTGTCCCATTACTTTCTCTATGCATTAGTGATTTTGCTAAGTAAACTTGCATGGATTTTGCTAAGTATAGACATTGCTATAGTAAAACCTAGTAGATGAATCCTTAGTAGGATTTTCCTAAGTTAATATTCCTACTACTATCAAGCTTAGCCTAGCTAATAGAAAACATGGGTGGAAAATATATTCACACTATGGAAAAATCTGTAAGTCTGAACACTTATGTTTTTGTTTAATAAAACAACTAAGTTAATGAATCCCCTGGGTGGAATGGGCTTGCTTGGTGGAGATTGGTTGAGTGGTTCACAAGGCCCATGTTTATGGTTGACCTTGTGTATCTCACTTGTGGTATGCCACCCAGGAACAAAGGGATTTGAGATGTCAAATGTTGAGAAGCTTCAAGTGCAACCACTTGGCAATATGGGCTCTGCCATGATCATATAGGTTGCAAGAACTTAGCCATATGGACAGTTGGTGGTAGTGTTTGATAGGTTGGAACGCGTCCATTTTGGTCTAAGGGAAGGCTTCTGAAAGATTTTGTCTTGGGAAACCAAGTCTTGTGGGGAAAGTGCACCACCTCTGCAGAGTGTAAAATCTAAGTACTTAGCCATGTCCCTGGTAAAGGACAATTTGAGCATCAAGACATGGAAGCAATCAAGAATCTCATCATTCCAATTTCTAAATTAAAATCTTGTGGTTTGAACAAGGGTTGTTTGAATTCTTCAATCATTGATGGAGAGATGGCTTGGTACAAGGATCTTGAAATCTTTGATTGAGGAAATGATTTTGTCAAGCAAAAACTTAGTATTTTCAAAATGATAAGAAAAATCTATTTTGAGCAATGCAAGCCTCAACTCCACTTAGCCAAATGCATATAGATGATAGATTCCACTGTACTACCATAGTATCACTTGCCAATACAATTCAAATGTATTGACCCTTTGTGGCTGTAACTTGTATGTTGTAGGTTTTGATTGATTTTAGTGAAGATTGATTGTTTAGGATTACAAAGTCTACAACCAACATCTGCCTGTGGCACTTTGAAGATGAAGGACCCCATGCTTATAGTTATTCCTCTGCAATGTAATGTAATAGCCAAATGAGCTATGTTTTGATGTAATAAACTTATGTTATTCCTGGTTATAAAGTTATATTATGACCTTTGTTTCTTGATATTACATCTTAACTGTGGATGCTAGCTATTGATCCAGGGACTAGCATTGTAAAACACAGGAGGAATCTACCTTATTAGGTTGAGACCTCTACAAGGAGTTGGAGGAGGACTCCCTCCTCCCCAAACCGCCTCTCCCCTCCTATATAAGGAGGGTAGGGTGCCCCCTCTCCCTACACCCAAAACCCTAGCCTCCTAGCCGCCGGCCTCCTCCAAGTCGCCGCCGCCTAGAGCTGCTCTAACTCGGCGAGTTAGGGTTTCCCCAAACCCTAGCCACCGGCCAAGCCCTCCCCTTGGTTCCCTCTAAACCCTAGATCACCAAGGCCTCTTTCATACTCCACCATACTCGTTCCGGCTTAAGGCGAAGCCTTGCGAGATCTCCCCTCTACTTCCGACACCATGCCGTCGTGCTGCCGGAATCGCGAAGAGAGTGCTACAACCTCCGCTGCCTGCTGGAACAAGGGAGAGGAAGGTCTTCATCGAGTACCAAGATGTGACCGACTGCCGGAGCGCTACCGGAACGCAGCGCCGGAAGGATCGTCTACGCGATCTTGATATCGGAAGTGTACGACTACATCACCCACGAGAATCTGCTCTCGTTAACCGCTTCGGATCTTCGAGGATTAGTATTCTATCGACTCGTTGCTACAATCTAGTAGATAGATCTTGGCTTTATCATAGATTAGATCTTGATTATGTGTTCATGCGGTAGAAATTTTTTGTTTTCCATGCTACTGTCACATCCCAAGATTTTCCAAATCTTGTTATGTGAAAAATAAATAAACAGAATAAATAATTGTTGAAATTTATAGTGAAAAGAAACTTTTGTTTCTAAATGGAAACTTAAAATCCCATCTTGCACAAACTTTAATTAAAGTTTGAATTCAACAAAATCCAAATCAAGAGTAATGCATTCCTCATAAAATACATCTAGAAATTTAAACACTTGGAAAATAAATCCAAACCCTAAACCCTAATGGAATCAAAATCATTTCCAAGTTATCTCCAAACCTATGGATTTGATCCATATAAAAATTTGTCATCAAACATTTACAAATGATCAAGAAAGACAAATGGAAATATTATAAGACCATATAAATTGGTTTCACTTAATTTGGAACCATAAATAAAATCTTATGAATTTAAATAAGAAAGGGAAAAGTAATTTCCAAAACTAATAAAGCACTTATCTAAAATCCATACAAAATGGTGAACAAATAATCCTAAAAGGATTTAAAAAGATAAACAAATATCAAATAATATTTTACAAATTGGAATCACCAAGTTTGGATCCCTAAATAAAAAGATATGAATTTTATAAGATGAAGAAAGAAGTATTAAATAAGGATTATTTAAAGACCAAATTAAATCTTGGCCTAATCCATTAATCTAATAAAATGAATGGAATCTAAATCCAAATAAAATAAAAGGATAAAGAATTTCCAAAATAAAATAAAATGGCATTAACCATTCTATCCCTATTTTAATAAAGACAATCTCTAATAAGAATAATTATATAATTCATGAGAAAATAGTATTTTAGTATTTACCCAAGTGAAATAAAAGTTGTTTTAATTCTACTTAATTAAGATTAAAGAAATCTTCCAAATAAACTTTAGGGAATTAAAAACTATATTTAATTCCATTTGAATAAGGACAAATCCAATTTTAAATGATTAATATATCATATTAAAAACTTTTCCAAATAGTTCAAGATGAATTATATGACACCCAAATAATCAAATAAAAACCTACTGAAAAGATTTGGAAGGTTTTAGAAACTTAAATGGTGTTTGAAAATATTATTAAATCTTATTTGATTTAAAACAAGGGCTTATTTGAATAATTAAAAGACCCCAAAAAGAATAAAGTTTTATTCAAAAATTGACTTCAGATTATATTACTAATCAATATTTAAATCTACACAAATTTTGGTTGAGGTTTGAATTCAAATGAGTGTTTGAATTGCTTATTCAAAATCAAAACAGAATTAAAGAAATGGAAAAACAGAAAAACATTCAGAACAAAAAAATATATAAAAGGACTCAGCCCAACTAACCGAGCCCACTAAGCCCAACACAGCCCACTGCTCCTCTCCCGCAGAAAAACGCTTCACACCAGAGGCTCTACCCGCACAGCGTATGACACGTGGACCCCATCTCTTCTCTTCTTCTCTCACTGACCGTCGGACCCCAAAGTGTTGTTCATCGTTTCCACCCACGCGAAGACCACGCTTTGGCCATTTTTTTGCCGTTGAATCCTCGCGATCAATTCTCCTAAATGCCGCGTTTAATCCTCGCCGTGACCCCGCAGTAATAATCGCCAGCATCCCCTCTCCATTTCCCCCTAGACGCCACACCACCGGAGCCACTAGGCTGCTCAAATTTTTGCCTCAACTGCCTCTGTCTCCGGCGAGCTTCGAGAGAGATTCCGGCCAGCCCACGCCCCCCCTTGCTCCCTGATGCACACGAACTTGTTCCCCCTCTCCTGGCGGACCTCCCCGTATCATCAGCTCGCCCGCGCGTGCCCTGCAAGCTCGACAACATCTCCGCCAGAGCAGCGCCACCGTCTGCCTCCGCTCCGACGAGCACTACCGGTGAGACCAGACCCCCCTTGCCCTCCTTTTGATGCACACATGTCCGTGACTCGCGTACGAAGCTAACTTCATCTTCCGTTTGCTCCCTCGTGCTCCGTAGCGTCGCCCTCGACGATGACTGACCGCACCCGACGCCAGGCATCCCTCCGACGAGCAATTGCGATCAACCCCGTGCGCCCCTTAACTGACGAAGGCCACGTTGAGCATCAGTGCGTCAAGGCAATTCTGGTGAGCCACTCCTCTTCCTCCCTTGCTTCCTATTTTGCCAGCTCGGCTGCTAGCCGAGCGTCGCCGCCGCGCGCTGCCGTCGAGCGCCGCCAGAACATGGTCAGAGTGTTGATAGCCGTTAGATGTTGATCTAATGGATGCGATAGAATCACTTAAAGCCGAAGGGGTATGCGATCTGTGCCGTGCGATGTAACTTAAATCCAGCGGTCCTCAGTGCATGATCCGAACGAACCGGTACCAGCGAATAGAATCAAGACACGTGTCCATGTCCGTTTGATTTAAAACAGAATTGATCTATTAGATGTTCTAATTTGAAAAATTCATAACTTTCAAACCACATGTCCAAATTTTGCAAATTTTATAACAATGGAATCAGCAAGACAAGTACTTTCTGACCAAGCACTTTGTTTAGTAAAAAGCTTCTTATAAATTGATTATTTTTGCAGAAACTTGTGTATGCATGTTTAGAATATAAAAATTGTTCTAAAATGATTTTTGAGATAAAATCTTTGGCAAATGGTTTGTTTTGAACCTACTGACCCTAAAAATCAATTGGTGGTTTCAAAAATGTATTTGGTTAAACAAAAGAACGAATCTTTGATTTAAAACATTTCTAGTCAAATAAAAATATGGTTTAATTATTAAAAATGGTTTTGGAAGAAAACCTTTGAGAAATGTTTTGGAAATAAACTCTCTGACCCTAAACACAAGGTTTTATGGTTTGAAAACATATTTTGTGAAACCTATAGAATGTTGCCTTACTAAAAGCATTTCTTCACCACATAAAATAATGATTTGGTTTAAAAATGGTTTATGAAGTAAAACCTTTTGCAAATGGTTTTGCCACTTTATAAAATGACCATTAGGTGTTTTCAAATGTTTATGACCCATTAGAAACCACTTTTACAAGTAAACAATCTTTTGCATGCTTGCATGCATTGTTTTGTTTCCATCATTTTATGTGTGATGTTTTGCTTGAATGGTAGATTGAAATATTGCTTGCTTGATTAAATTGTAGTGGAACTTGAAGAGTGTGACTGTTACAAAGATCAAGGAGTGAACCTATATTCTCTACCAAAAAGGCAAGTGATGCTTCATACTTTTGTCCCATTATTTTCACTATGCATTAGTGATATTTCTAAGTAGGACTTGCATGAAATTTTGCTAAGTATAAACTATACTATGGGAAATCCCAGTAGATGAAACCTTAGTAGAAATTTCCTAAGTTAAGATTCCTACTACTATCATGCTTAGCTTAGCTAGTAGAAAACAAGGGTGGAATATAAATTCATGCTATGGAAAATTTCTAAGTCTGAGGACTTGTGTTTTGTTTAATAAAACAACTAAGTGAATGAATCACCTGGGTGGAATGGAAGGAATGGTTTGTGTTGAGTGGTTCACAAGGCCCATTTCTATGGTTTACCTTGTGTATCTCACTTGTGGATGGCCACCCAGGAACAAAGAGATTTGAGATGTCAAATGTTGAGAAGCTTCAAGTGCAGCCACTTGGCATTATGGGCTTTGCCTGGATCATATAGGTTGCAATAACTTGGACAAATGGACAGTTGGTGGTAGGGGTTTGATAGGTTGGAGCGCGTCCATTTTGGTCTAAGGGAAGGCTTCTGAAAGATCTTGTCTTGGTGAAACCAAGTCTTGTGGGTAAAGTGCACAACCTCTGCAGAGTGTAAAAATCTAAGTACTTAGCCATGCCCCTGGCAAAGGACAATTTGAGCATCAAGACATGGAAGATATCAAGAATCTCCTCATCCCAATTTCTAAGTTTAATACTTGTCGTTGAACAAGGGTTAAAGGATCACCAATTTCTATTAGGAGATGCCTTGGGAAAGATTTTGTCAAGCAAAAACTTAGTGTTTTCAAATGATAAGGAAAATCTATTTTGAGCAAAGCAAGCCTAAGCTCCACTTAGCCAAATGCATATAGATGATAGACTCCACTATACTACCATAGTATCACTTGCCAATACAATTCAAATGTATTGACCCTTGTGGCTGTAACTTATTATGTTGCAGGTTTGTTTGATGTTAGAGAAGTTATTGATTAGGATTACAAGTCTACAACCAACATGTCTTCCTGTGGCACTATGAAGATGAAGGACCCCATGCTATTGTTATATTCTGCTGCATTGTAATGAGATAGCCAAATGAGCTATGTAAGATGTAATAAGTTATTTTATTCCTCGTTATATAGTTGTATTATGACCTTTGTTTCTTGATATTACATCTTAACTGTGGATGCTAGCTATTGACCAGGGACTAGCATTGTAAACACAGGGATCTCTACCTTATGATAGGTTAGGAACCTTACAGCTACGAACCCCTACACTATTGCCCATAGTTTTGGGGTTCTAGGCCGATTTACATGCTTTAGAGTTATGACGAAAAACAGTTTTATGGCCATTTTCATGAGTTATTGCCCACTATTTTATGGTATTTTTCATCAGCTATTTCCTATAGTTTTAGCTTTTCAGGTCGATTTACAAGTTTCAGAGTTATGACCAAAAACTCATCTTGTTTGCGTATTATGGCCATTTTTCATGAGTTATTGGACACGGTTTTGGGGTTCCAGGGTGATTTACAACGACCGTAAGGCCCGATACATTTTTGAGGGCATAACCAAGAACACGTCGACTTCATGTTTTATAGCCATTTTTCATAAGCTATTGCCCATAGTTTTGGGGTTCCAAGGCGATTTACATGTTTCAAAGTTATGGCCAAAACCTCGTGTTTTTACATTTTATGGCAATTTTCAAATGTTATTGCACACAATTTTGGGGTTCCAGGGTGATTTACAACGACCATAAGTTCCGGTACATGTTTGAGGGCATGACTAAGAGCTCGTCGTTTTCATGTTTTATGGTCGTTTTCATTAGCTATTGCCTATATTTTGGGTTTCCGGGGGGATTTGCATGGCTCGCAACACCAGATACATGTTTGATACATATGTCCAAAAACTCATTGCTTTCATGTTTTATGGCCATTTCATGAGATATTGCCCACTGTTTTTGGGTTCTAGGGCGATTTACATGTTTTTAGGATATGACAAAAAATCATCATTTTCGTGTTTTATGGCCGTTTTCATGAGCTTTGCCCACAGTTTTGGGGTTTCAGGGTGATTTACATGTTTGAGAGGTATAACCAAATGTCGTTGTTTTTGCGCTTAATGGTCGCTTTCATGAGCTATTGCCCATAGTTTTGGGGTTCTAGGGTCATTTACATGTTTCAGAGTTATGACCAAAAACTAGTTATTGCCCACAGTGTCATGGCCGTTTTCATCAGCTATTTCCTATAGTTTTGGCTTTCCAGTTTAATTTACAAGTTTGAGAGTTATCACCAAAAACTCGTCTTTTTGCGTTCATTGGCATTTTCTGGAGTTATTGCCCATAGTTTTGTGGTTTCAAGGTGATTTAAAACGACCGTAAGGCCCGATATATTTTGAGGTCATTACCAAGAACTCATCTTCTTTGTGTTTTATGGACGTTTTCATGAGGTATTTCCCATATTTTGGTTTCCAGGTGTATTTGCATTGCTCGCTAGACCCGATACTTGGTTGATATATATATTTGTGACCACAAACTCGTTGTTTTTGCGTTTTATGGCCATTTCGTGAGCTATTGCCCACATTTTGGGCGTTCTAGGGCCATTTACATGTTTGAGAGGTAAGCCCAAAAAGTCTTTGTTTTTGCATTTTATGGCCGTTTTCATGAGCTATTGCCCATATTTTTGGGGTTACATGGCGAATTTCATGTTTCAGAGTTATAACTAAGAACTCATCGTTTTCGTGTTTTGTGGCCGTTTTCAAGAGTTATTGCCCACAGTTTTGGGGTTCCAGTGCGATTTACATATTTGAGAGTATGACCAAAAAGTCATCGTTTTTGCGTTTTATGGTTGTTTTCAGGAACTATTGCCCATAGTTTTGGGTTTCCAAGTGGATTTGCCTGGCCCACTAGACTCGATACATGTTTTATATATATGTGACCAAACACTTGTCGTTTTCACGTTTTATGGCCATTTGATAAGGTGTTGCCCCACAAATTTGGGGTTCTAGGGACATTTACATGTTTGAGAGGTATGCCCAAAAATTCTTCATTTTTGCATATAATGGCAGTTTTCATGAGCTATTGCCCATAGTTTTGGGGTTCTAGGGAGATTTACATGTTTTAGAGTTATAACCAAAACTTGTCTATTTCGTGTTTTGTGACCGTTTTCAATAGTTATTGCCTCCAATTTTAGGGTTCTAGTGTGATTTACATGTTTGAGAGCTATGACCAAAAAGTCGTCGTTTTTGTGTTTTATGGCCGTTTTCATGAGCTATTTCCCTTAGTTTTGAGGTTCCAAGGCGATTTACATGTTTTCGGGGTATGACCAAAAAAATCATCATTTTCATGTTTTATGGCCGTTTCATGAGCTTTGTCCACAATTTTGGGGTTTCAGGGCGATTTACATGTTTGAGAAGTATGACCAAAATGTCGTTGTTTTCGCGTTTAATGGTTGTTTTCATAGCTATTTCCCATAGTTTTGGGGTTCTAGGCCGATTTACATGTTTCAGAGTTATGACGAAAAACAGTTTTATGGCCATTTTCATGAGTTATTTCCCACTGTTTTATGGTCGTTTTCATCAGCTATTTCCTATAGTTTTAGCTTTCTAGGTCGATTTACAAGTTTCAGAGTTATGACCAAAAACTTATCTTGTTTGCGTATTATGGTCATTTTTCATGAGTTATTGGACACAGTTTTGGGGTTCCAGGGTGATTTACAACGACCGTAAGGCCCGATACATTTTTTAGGGCATGACCAAGAACTCGTCGACTTCATGTTTTATAGTCGTTTTTCGTAAGCTATTGCCCATAGTTTTAGGGTTCCAAGGCGATTTACATGTTTCAAAGTTATGGCCAAAACCTCGTGTTTTTAGGTTTATGGCAATTTTAAAATGTTATTGCACACAGTTTTGGGGTTCCAGGGTGATTTACAACGACCATAAGTTTCGGTACATGTTTGAGGGCATGACTAAGAACTCGTTGTTTTCATGTTTTATGGCCGTTTTCATTAGCTATTGCCTATATTTTGGGTTTCTGGGGGGATTTGCATGGCCCGCAACAGCAGATACATGTTTGATACATATGTCCAAAAACTCATCGCTTTCATGTTTTATGGCCATTTCATGAGCTATTGCCCAATGTTTTTGGGTTCTAGGGCAATTTACATGTTTTCGGGGTATGACAAAAAATCATCATTTTCGTGTTTTATGGTCGTTTTCATGAGCTTTGCCCACAGTTTTGAGGTTTCTAGGTGATTTACATGTTTGAGAGGTATGACCAAATGTCGTTGTTTTTGCGCTTAATAGTCGCTTTCATGAGCTATTGCCCATAGTTTTGGGGTTCTAGGGTGATTTCCTAAAATATATGGCCAAAAACAGTTTTATGGCCATTTTCATGAGTTATCGCCCACAGTGTTATGGCCGTTTTCATCAGCTATTTCCTATAGTTTTGTCTTTCCAGGTCGATTTACAAGTTTGAGAGTTATCACCAAAAACTCGTCTTTTTGCGTTTTATTGGCATTTTCTGGAGTTACTGCCCATAGTTTTGGGGTTTCAAGGTGATTTAAAACGACCATAAGGCCCGATATATTTTTGAGGGCATAACCAAGAACTCACCGTCTTCGTGTTTTATGGACGTTTTCATGAGCTATTGCCCATATTTTTGGTTTCCAGGTGTATTTGCATTGCTCGCTAGACCCGATACATGTTATATATATATATATATATATATATATGTGACCAAAAACTCATCGTTTTTTGCGTTTTATGGCCATTTCGTGAGCTATTGCCCACATTTTGGGCGTTCTAGGGCCATTTACATGTTTGAGAGGTAAGCCCAAAAGTCTTTGTTTTTGCCTTTTATGGCCGTTTTCATAAGCTATTGCCCATATTTTTGGGGTTACATGGCGATTTTCATGTTTCTGAGTTATAACTAAGAACTCGTCGTTTTCGTTTTTTGTGGCCGTTTTCAAGAGTTATTGCCTGCAATTTTGGGGTTCTAGTGCGATTTACATATTTGAGAGGTATGACCAAAAAGTCGTCGTTTTTGCGTTTTATGGTCGTTTTCATGAACTGTTGCCCATAATTTTAGGTTTCCAAGTGGATTTGCATGGCCCACTAGACCCGATTCATGTTTGATATATATGTGACCAAACACTCGACGTTTTCACGTTTTATGGCCATTTGATAAGGTATTGCCCCACAAATTTGGGGTTCCAGGGACATTTACATGTTTGAGAGGTATGTCCAAAAATTCTTCATTTTTGCATTTTATGGCAGTTTTCATGAGCTATTGCCCATATTTTGGGGTTCTAGGGTGATTTACATGTTTCAAAGTTATAACCAAGAACTTTTCGTTTTCATGTTTTGTGGTCGTTTTCAAGAGTTATTGTCCCCAATTTTAGGCACAATAAATGAGAAAGAAGACAAATGAGCATTATTAAATGAATTAGATGAGCTCCCCGAAGATAATGCACCAATTATGATAATTGTATTTGGGAACAAGGTGCATAATCATGGAATCCTCACTCATCCAAATTCAATTAACAATACAAGGCATGAGAGAACAAATATGAGTGTCCGAATGTGTAAACAAAAGGAACAAGCACTCATAGGCAAACAAATTTGGGATCCACCGAAGAATCAAAAGGAATAAAAAATGGTATCCAAGGAATAAAATCTCAACTAACATTATGTTCACATATGTGTGTATGTTTCTAAATGGATAACATCACAAATACATATGCCCATAATGAAACAAGCACACACAAGGAAGATATACAATACATCACAGGAAAGCAAAAATGAAGTCATAATATATACCAATAAGTTTTTTGCTTCAAAGCATGGCCAAAGGCTCAAATATATCTTATTGTACATTAATTAACTTCAAATAACAACACAATTCATATATTACAACTATCACCAAGGGAAAATGAGAAAGTTGGCATATATGGAGAAAGGCAAAAAATATCACAAGAAAAAATCAACTAGCAAAATCTCACTATTGCACATGGGAGAAGTTGAGGAAAGGATAGACAATAAAATTGCTATATTGACATATTTTGGATTTTGGGATCATATGCATGATTTTGTATAGTCCCAATTATATGCACTCATCTCAACTTATACACGTTTACAATAGAGAGTTCTCTTAATACCATGGCTAGAGATACAACAATAAATACAATAACAAAACTTCCTGCCAAGATGCAATCTACAAAAGGTTGGAAGCAAGATAAATATGCATGAGCAAGAGATACTTGTTACCGAGATATAATTGGTAGGATGTAGAGGATATGAATTCATTGATCATCCTATAGCTTGCCTCCAATTTTCATTAATGCACCACTTCTTCAAGATTTGAGAGACAAGCATCCAATATATCTCCAATGTACCTAAAACACATTTAAGTACAAAATTCTACCCAAACTTATTGGGTCCAAAGTAGTTAGTGCAACTATAATACATAGGGGAGACTCCACATAAATATGTGCATATTGATATGAAATTGAATTTATGCACAACTTAGCCGATGGGATTTGGTGGAGTTTCCCCTATATATTGGATCATAGAAAGCAAACATGCCATAATATAAACATATAGTAACTATGCATGCATAGAGCTTTCAAGAACCAAAAAGGAGATACAATTTGAACAAAAACACCAAGTAAATCAAGATTGCACACAGAAGAGTGTGACATGACAAATGATGTCCAAATTATATCAAAGAACCAATTCAACACATCAAAGATCACAAGTTCAACAAATGAACTAGGCTAAAACCAAAAGAGCAAAAGATAGATAGAAATAAAAATGCTTAAGGATTTATCTCATTCTAAAATGGTCAAATCATGAAACAAGGAATGAGACAAAACCAACTCCCAAAAATAGCAAGGTTCCAACAAGAAACCAAACTCCCCAAACTTCTCATGATGGCACAAAATACCAAAACGAAAAGATTGAGGTTCCAAGCACATAAAACCCGATATGGATCTGAAGGGTTTCGCAGCATAGTAAATCAAAAAAAATCTACGGATGCAAACGGGAAAGCCAAGATCTAATCTAGGATATGCAAACAACGAGGGGGAATATATGAGATCTTCATACCCTTGAAGATTCGCACAGTGGAACGTTCAACGGAACGTGGTTGACGTAGTCGTACTAGCTTCTCCTCCTCGAGATCCGATCCGATCCAACACCGCAAGTGGCGATGCCTCCGAGAGATGCACACGTACAGCACCTTGACGTCTCCTCCTTCCTCGGTCCAGCAAGTGGGGTGGAGAGATAGATTGGATCTACAACACGACGACGTGGTGCAAACGGTGGAGAGTTTCTGCGGCAGGGCTTCGCCTATGCGCAGTCGGGAGGGAGAGAGAGAGGAGGGCAGCAGGGCGCTTAGGGCTTGAGGAGGTGTGTGGGGAGGGTGCGCCCCCAGCCCTCTTTATATAGAGGGGTGGGCGACTGCCCCTTGCCCCTCCTCCAAGCCTAGGGCCGGCGGCCAAGGGGAAGGAGTGGGGGGCAAGTTTCCCCCCTCCTTCTAGAAGCTCTCCCTAGGGTTTCCCCTAGGGCTTGGCCGGCTGGGCCTATGGGGCCTTGTGCCCCTGGCCCAATGCGGCCAGGTCACTCCCTCGTAGGGCCACGCCCCCTCCCGACAAGTGGGGCCACGTTGGTCCCACTCCGGAAGGTTCTAGAAGCTTCCGGTACAATACCGAACAATCCGAAACAATTCCGAAATCCAAAAAACTGCTTTCCCTTATATGAATCTTATTCTCCGGACCATTCCGGAACCTCTCATGAAGTCCTGGATCTCATCCGAGACTCCAAAAAAAACTCATAAATCAATTATCCATTCTATCCTAGCGTCGAGACGCGTTAAGTGTGTGACCCTACGGGTTCGAGAATATGCAGACATGATCTTCTATCAATAATCAACACTGGGGTCTGGAAACCCATATTGACTCCCACACATTCATCGATAATCATATCGGATGAACCACGATGCCAGGATTCAATTAATCCCATATATATATTCCCATCGTCACGCGATATTTTACTTGCCCGAGATTCGATCGTCGGTATCGGCATACCTAGTTCAATCTCGTTCACAGCAAGTACTTTACTCGTTCCGTAATCTGATATCACTTTGTGATTAACTCCTTAACCATGTGCTTGCAAGCGGTGTTGATATCGATTACCGAGTGGGCCCGAAGTATATCTCTCCGACTTGGGAGGGACAAATCCCATCTCGATACATACAACCCAACAAGTACTTTCCGATCACCTGAGAGACATCTTTATGATCACCCTCTCATAGGATGACGCTTGGTGACCTCAAAGCTTTCTTCCGATACCAGGGAGTTGCATTATCTCATGGTCTAAGGAATACAAAATTTGACCTAAGAGAAAGCTTCGCAAAGATGAACACGATGACACGATCTAATTGCTCTGCTTTATTTGGGTCTGTCCATCATACTATTCTCCCAATGATGTGATCTCATTATTAATCGACAACTCATGACTATGGTTAGGAAACCTTAACCATCATTAATCAATGAGCTAGTCCATAGAGGCGTACTAGGGACACGGTGTTGTTCATAAACCACACAAGTATTAAAGTTTCCTCTTAATACAATTCTAGCATGGAATATAAACTTTATCATGAACATGAATTATAATAATAACATCTTTATTATTGCCTCTAGGGCATAATTCCAACAGTCTCCCACTTGCACTAGAGTCAATAATCTAGTTTACATCTGGCAACAATCTAACACCCATGGCACTAAGGTGCTGATCATGTTTTGCTCGTGGAAGAGGTTTAGTCAACGGGTCTGCGACATTCAGATCCGTATGTACTTTGCTAATCTTCAGATCTCCATCTGTTATATAATCTCGAATTATATGAAACTTGTGGTTTATATGCTTGGTCTTTTGATGATATCTTGGTTCCTTAGCCAGTGCTATGGCGCCAGTGTTGTCACACAATATCTCCAGTGGGTCCAAGGCATTTGGAACCACACCAAGCTCAGTGATGAAGTTCCTGATCCAAACTCCTTCACTTGACGCTTCTGCAGCAGCCATGTATTCCGCTTCTACTGTAGATCCCGCGATCACGCTTTGCTTGCAGCTTCTCTAGCTCACAGCTCCTCCATTCAAAATATAAACGTATCTTGTCTGAGATTTAGAATCATCCTTGTCGGTGTCGAAACTAGCATCGACATAACCTTTTACGACGAGCTGTTCATCACCTCCATAGACTAAGAACATTTCTTTAGTCCTATTTAAGTACTTTAGGATGTTCTCCATGGCTGTCCAGTGTTCCACTCCTGGATCACTTTGGTATCTGCTCGTCAAACTAAGAGCATTGGACACATCCGGTCTAGTACACAGCATGGCATACATGATACAACCTATGGCCGAGGCATAAGGCACTTTGCTCATAGCTTCTCTATCGTTTACCGTAGCTGGACACTGATCCCTGCTCAATATCTTACCTGACAACATAGGCACTAAACCTTTCTTTGCCTTATCCATTCTGAACCTTTTCAGAACTTTGTCTAGGTATGTACTTTGGCTTAAAGCTATCAGGCGTCTTTGTCTATCTCTATAGATTTTGATGTCCAATATATAAGCATCTTCCCCTAGGTCTTTCACTGAAAAACATTTATTCAAATAACTCTTCACATCGTTAAGCATGTCAATGTCATTTCCAATAATCAATATGTCATCCACATATAGTACTAGGAATGTCACTGAGCTCCCACTCACTTTCTTGTAGATACAAGCTTCGTAGCAATTTGGAACAAATCCAAAGCTCTTGATCACTTGATCAAAACGAAGGTTCCAACTCCGAGATGCTTGCTTCAGTCCATAAATGGAACGCTGAAGTTTGCACACCTTATCAGCATCCTTAGGATCGACAAAACCTTCGGGTTGCATCATATAAAACTCTTCATCAATGTTGCCATTGAGGAACGCAGTCTTGACATCCATCTGCCATATTTCATAATCATGAAACGCAGCAATTGCTAATAAAATCCGAATGGACTTAAACATCGCTACGGGAGAGAAAGTCTCATCGTAGTCAACACCTTGAACTTGTCGAAAACCTTTTGCGACAAGCCGTGCTTTGTAGACAGTAATATTACCGTCCGCGTCCATTTTCTTCTTTAATATCCATTTGCACTCAATGGCCTTTCGGTTGCTAGGAGGGTCCACCAAAGTCCATACTTGGTTTTCGCTCATGGATCCCAATTCGGATTTCATGGCCTCTAGCCATTTCTCAGAGTCTAGGATCATCATCGCTTCCTCATAGTTCTCAGGTTCACTGTCATCTACTAACAAGACAGTTAAGACAGGGTTGCCGCACCACTCAGGAGGGGCACACGACCTTGTCGACCTGCGACGTTCAGTAGTAGCATCGTTCGAAGCTTCATGATCCTTGTCATTAGCTTCCTCTATTGTTGGTGCAGACGGGACTGAAACAATTTCAGGTGCGGCGCCACTCTCCAACTCAAGAGAAGGTTCAATAACCTCATCTAGCTCTACTTTCCTCCCACTCACTTCTTTCGAGAGAAACTCCTTCTCAAGAAAGGATCCGTTCTTTGCGACAAACACTTTGCCTTCGGATCTGTGATAGAAGGTATACCCAATCGTTTCCTTAGGGTATCCTATGAAGACACATTTCTCCGCTTTGGGTTCGAGCTTGTCCGGCATCAACTTATTGACGTAAGCTTCGCATCCCCAAACTTTAAGAAACGACAACTTAGGTTTAGCACCAAACCACAGTCCATACGGTGTCGTCTCAACGGATTTAGATGGTGCCCTATTTAAAGTGAATGCAGCGGTTTCTAATGCATAACCCCAAAATGATAACGGCAAATCTGTAAGAGACATCATTGATCGCACCATATCTAATAGAGTTCGATTCCGGGGTTCAGACACACCATTGCGCTATGGTGTTCCGGGTGGCGTGAGTTGCGAAACTATTCTGCTTGCTTTAAGATGCGTGAGAAAATCATAACTCAAATATTCACCTCCACGATCGGATCGTAGAAATTTAATTTTTCTGTTACGATGGTTTTCCACTTCATTCTGAAATTCTTTGAACTTTTCAAACGTTTCAGATTTATGTTTCATTAAATAGATATACCCATATCTACTTAAGTCATCAGTAAAAGTGAGAAAATAGCGATATCCACCGTGCGTCGAAACACTCATCGGTCCGCATACATCGGTATGTATGATTTCCAACAAGTCCGTTGCTCGCTCCATCATTCCGGAGAACGGGGTTTTGATCATCTTGCCCATGAGGCACGTCTCGCACGTGTCAAATGATTCAAAATCTAGAGACTCCAAAAGTCAATCAGAATGGAGTTTCTTCATGCGTTTTACACCAATATGACCTAGACGTCAGTGCCACAAATAAGTAGTATTATCACTATCTACCTTGCATCTCTTAGCCTCAATGTTATGGATGTGTGTTTCATCGCTTTCGAGATGCAGAAGAAATAAACCATTCACAGCAGGTGCATGACCATAAAAGATGTTACTCATATAAACAGAACAACCATTATTCTCCGATTTAAATGAATAACCGTCTTGCAATAAACACGATCCAGATATAATGTTCATGCTCAACGCAGGCACATAATAACATTTATTGAGGTTTAAAACTAATCCCGAAGGTAAAACTAAGGAGAGCGTGCCGACGGCCATCACATCAACTCTTGATCTGTTGCCAACGCGCATCGTCACCTCATCCCTCGCTAGACGCCGTCTATTCCGCAGCTCCTGTTTCAAGTTACAAATATTAGCAACTGAACCAGTATCAAATATCCAGGCACTACAACGAGGGCTAGTAAGGAAAACATCAATAACATGTATATCAAATATACCTTTGATGGTGCCAGCCTTCTTGTCCGCTAAGTACTTTGGACAGTTGCGCTTCCAGTGACCCTTGTCCTTGCAATAGAAGCACTCAGTGTCCGGCTTAGGTCCAGACTTGAGCTTCTTCTCTGCAGGGCAACGCGCTTGCCGCTGCCCTTCTTGAAGGGCTTCTTTGCACCCTTACCTTTCTTAAAGCTGGGGGCTTGTTGACCATCAACACATGATTATCTTTCTTGATGTCCACCACCGCAGCTTTCAGCTTAGCGAAGAGGTCAGTGATCGTATCAGTGGAACCAATCTGATTATGAGTAACTACAAAACCTTTGTAGCTAGGAGGGAGTGATTGCAGAACTCTGTCAATCTTGAGCTCCTCTGGAATCTTGCAGTCCAGTTGCTCAAGGCATTGAGTGTAGCCCGACATCTTAATGGCGTGCTCACTATCCCTTCCTCCATCTTGCAGTTAAAGAATTTCTTAGAGATCTCATATCTCTCAGAACGGGCCTGAGTCTGAAACATAGTTTTTAGTTCCTCAAAAATCTCAAAGGGCCTAGGGAACTCCTCAAAACGATTTTGAAGGTTCTATTCCATAGCAAACAACATGGTGCTCTTAATCACACCATAATCATCCTTGCGCGACTGATAAACAGCTTTCTCATCAGCCGGCGCATCTACAGAAGGGGCGTCACCTAGCGCTTTC
Organism: Avena sativa; assembly: GCA_916181665.1. Taxonomy (NCBI): domain Eukaryota; kingdom Viridiplantae; phylum Streptophyta; class Magnoliopsida; order Poales; family Poaceae; genus Avena; species Avena sativa. The sequence continues at coordinate 359,554,253 of OV702282.1, read as the reverse complement.
TCAAGGACATAGTCCTTTTGTCCGCCTAAGAGAATGATTCTCAGATTGCGGAACCAGTTGGTGAAGTTAGACCCATTATTCTTAAGCTTTCTTTCTCAGCAAAAACATTGAAGTTGAAGTTGGACTTAGCCATTTGATCTACAAAATTTGCAAGTACAATTTAGACTATGTTCATGATAACTTAGTTCAACTTAATCATATTACTAGATGAACTCCCACTAAATTCAACATCCCTCAAGTTGTTTAGTGAACACGATCCAAATTCACCACACCTAATCTGATCTTCACGAGAAGAGATGTGGTTTCAATGGTGGACAACAAAGTGTCGATCATATCATTCATATGACTCATGCTTAACCTTTCGGTTCGTGTGTTCCGAGGCCATGTCTGTACATGCTAGGCTCGTCAAGTCAAACCCAAGTATTTCCACGTGTGCAAAACTGGCTTGCACCCGTTGTATGTGAACGTAGATTTTATAGCACCCGATCATCACGTGGTGCTTGAACACGACGAACTTTCGCAATGGTGCATACATGGGGAGAACACAATTTTATCTTGATCTTTAAGTGAGGAATCATCTTATAATGCTACCGTCGCGATCTAAGCATAATAAGATACATAAAAGGATAAACATCACATGCATATAATTTTATGTGACATGGTATAGCCAATCTCCGCGCAATGATCTCCATCTTGTGCGTGCCAGCATGATCTCCATCACTCCACCATGATTGCCTCCACCACGAATAGCAACTACAACTATTGCTAACTACTTAGCGATAAAGTAAAGCTATTACATGACGTATAAGAAGTTGACACACAGGTCATACACAATTATAAAGACAACCATATGGCTCCTGCCGGTTGTGTACTCATCGACATGCAAGTCGTGAAATATTACAAAACATGATCATTGCATACAACATACACATCACATCTTGGGCCATACCATATCACAGAAACACTCCTTGCAAAAACAAGTTAGACGCCTCTACTTTGTTGTTGCATGTTTTACGTGGCTTATGGGAGTAACAAGCTAAGAACGATTCTTACCTACGGAAAGCCACAACGGTGATATTATGGTTGCGAACATCCGGTGTAAATCCCATGACAACTATAGTGAGAGAAACTGGCATCCACCAGCCGCATGTGTGGAACAAGCCACACGTCAAGTGCGGAGCCGGTCTCGCGAACGAGGTCGCGTAAAGTTGGCCTGGACCGCTTCGATATCACTATCCCGCGTCATAAGAAGTACACAACAAGAGGCTTGCAACATAAAACATCAACGCCCGCAACAAGCATGTTGCGTTCTACTCGTGAAACACATCTACGCATAGATCTAGCTCTGATACCACCGAAGGGTTTCGCAGCATAGTAAATCAAAAAAATTCTACGGATGCAAACGGGAAAGCCAAGATCTAATCTAGGTGATGCAAACAACGAGGGGGAATATATGAGATCTTAATACCCTTGAAGATTCGCACAGCGGAACGTTCAACGGAACGTGGTTAATGTAGTCGTACTAGCTTCTCCTCCTCGAGATCCGATCCGATCCAACACCGCAAGTGGCGATGCCTCCAAGAGATGCACACGTACGGCACCTCGACGTCTCCTTCCTCGGTCCAGCAAGTGGGGTGGAGAGATAGATTGGATCTACAACACGACGGCGTGGTGCAAACGGTGGAGAGTTTCTGCGGCAGGGCTTCGCCTATGCGCAATCGGGAAGGAGATAGAGAGGAGGGCAGCAGGGCGGCTAGGGCTTGAGGAGGTGTGTGGGGAGGGTGCGCCCCCAGCCCTCTTTATATAGAGGGGTGGGCGGCTTCCCCTTGCCCCTCCTCCAAGCCTAGGGCCGGCGGCCAAGGGGAAGGAGTGGGGGGCAAGTTTCCCCCTCCTTCTAGAAGCTCTCCCTAGGGTTTACCCTAGGGCTTGGCCGGCTGGGCCTATGGGGCCTTGTGCTCCTGGCCCAATGCGGACAGGACACTCCCTCGTAGGCCCACGCCCCCTCCCGACAAGTGGGGCCACGTTGGTCCCACTCCAGAAGGTTCTAGAAGCTTCCGGTACAATACCGAACAATCCAAAACAATTCCGAAATCCAAAAAACTGCTTTCCCTTATATGAATATTATTTTCCGGACCATTCCGGAACCTCTCGTGATGTTATGGATCTCATCTGAGACTCCGAACAAAAACTCATAAACCAATTATCCATTCTATCCTAGCGTCGAGACACGTTAAGTGTGTGACCCTACGGGTTCGAGAATATGCAGACATGATCTTCTATCAATAATCAACAGCGGGGTCTGGAAACCCATATTGACTCCCACACATTCATCGATGATCATATCGGATGAACCACGATGCCAGGATTCAATTAATCCCATATATATATTCCCTTCATCACGCGATATTTTACTTACCCGAGATTCGATCGTCGGTATCGGCATACCTAGTTCAATCTTGTTCACAGCAAGTACTTTACTCGTTCTGTAATCCGATATCACTTTGTGATTAACTCCTTAACCACATGCTTGCAAGCGGTGTTGATATCGATTACCGAGTGGGCCCGAAGTATATCTCTCCGACTTGGGAGGGACAAATCCCATCTCGATACATACAACCCAACAAGTACTTTCCGATCACCTGAGAGACATCTTTATGATCACCCTCTCATAGGATGACTTTTGATGACCTCAAAGCTTTCTTCCGATACCAGGGAGTTGCATTATCTCATGGTCTAAGGAATACAATATTTGACATAAGAGAAAGCTTCGCAAAGATGAACACGATGACATGATCTAATTGCTCTGCTTGATTTGGGTATGTCCATCATAACATTCTCCCAATGATGTGATATCATTATTAATCGACAACTCATGTCTATGGTTAGGAAACCTTAACCATCATTAATCAATGAGCTAGTCCATAGAGGCGTACTAGGGACATGGTGTTGTCCATAAACCACACAAGTATTAAAGTTTCCGCTTAATACAATTCTAGCATGGAATATAGACTTTATCATGAAAATGAATTATAATAATAACATCTTTATTATTGCCTCTAGGGCATAATTCCAACAGGATCAAATAAAGAAGCATAAATATGCGTGTTCTAAATAATATAGGAGAGCTCCCCCATGGATTGTGAATTATGTAGGATTTTCCTTTAGAATGCAAAATGCACACGAATGGGATCATCACTACTACCTACATTAACTAAAACACAAGAGGATATCAATAAAATAAGAAGATCCAATAGAAGCAAGGAAGGCTTGGGAGACAAGACAAAACATTTTCTTGGCCAAAGATAGGATAAAATTAAACAAAGGCCAAAGTAAATATGATCAATAAATTCTACCATAAATTGAGTACTCATTGTCCAAGGACAAGAAATATTGGGAATAATTTTCCCAAGGTAGCTTGCATGGATATTCGAGATCATAGTCACAACAAGAAGAATATAAAAAATATAAGAATTAAGCTTGATGCATCGAAAGAGATTCTTGGTAGCTTCCAATAGTCACACAATCACTAGTGATTAGAGTAACTTGAAGTAAGTGGTTTCCATGAGGATATAGATATCTAAATATGATGAAACACATACCAAGAAACACTCTCACATACAAGATCCAAAATATGAGCAATAAAGTCATTCAAGCACATTGGAACTTGTACGAGCAAATGTGTCACATAGGTGATAGATAATTATCAATATCAATTCTAAGTGACACAACCTCGAATATTCACATTTTCTAGGATTGTAATATGCACTAAGCATATGAATCCCCCACAATGTGATACTACCATAAAACCAACATGAGGCAAAAGGATACAAATAGAGATAATTAATGGACATTATAAAACTTAAATTTCTCATGAGAATTATAACACATAGAGACTAGACAATAATCCAATATAAACACTAGGTGGTATTCCTCATGTACACACAATTTTAGGATTGTGGAATGCCCAAGCATAACACTCCCCCAAAATGGGATAGTCCATTGATCTCTCAAAAGAGCCAAATAATATACCAAATATAATCAAGTAAGGCTCAAACACAAGAAACACACATACATGGTGTGCCACCTAATCATACACAAATATGCTTGATACCTCAAGATAATTAAGTGGAAAGCACAACATGTACAAAAGCATGGAAGATACAAAACCAACACATGCACAAGGGGGAGAGTAACTTTCAATGTAATAAGTTAAGCATTTGTTACTACAAGGAGGAACATTGGGTATATAATAGAGGCAATATAATCCACATGACTTGACTTGAAAATTATACTAGATGAAGATCCCTCAATTCTTCATGATGTAGCCAAGTCTCCATTTCCCTCCAACAAACACCTATTGATCATGTTTTGGCTTGTTGGTCCCCAACCAAGTTGGGTCTTAAGAGGTTAGTCACAATAGGCTTGGCAACCCAAATGTTTCTTTTCTTCACACCACATTGAGCACCAACAAATTTGGCAAACACATTGCCAACCTCATCCTTACAAAGATAATAAGCATCATCAATAATGATAGGGTTGGATGAGGAGATACCAATAGTGCATGCGGAAGAAATGTGCCCCTTCTCATGGCATATGTAGCAAGTTCTACTCTTGCCATCTTTCTTCTTAGGTGAAGCCACAACTCAAGGAAGATCTCGAGTAGTCCTCTTAGGAAGAGGCCCATTAATGACTTGAGGTGGAGCTTGAGGCCGCTTTCCTTGTTGCTTCACACTAAGAGGATTTTTCTTTAATGGGCAAGATCTAACATGGTGCCCTTCTTCCTTGCACTTGAAGCAAACAATGTTGGCCGGATTCTTGACTTGATCTTGGCCATTCTTCTTGTTGTCCTTGTGCTTCAACATCATAGTGGACTTGTTCTTGATATTGGAGTTGAATCCAAGCCCACTCTTTTCATTGGGGTATTTTTGCACACTCAAGATTTTGTTGAGTGCGGCCTTCCCTTGATGACCCTTTTTCAAGTCATTCTTCAAAGAAGTGACTTGAGCCTTGAGCTCTTTGATTTCCTCTACATGGTTAGTTTCAACAAAAGTACTAGAGGAAGTAGATGCTACATTGTTAGAGCAATAAGGCATGGAATGTAATTCATCACAAGATGTAGCAATGTCATGAGTGGATGAATTACAAGGACTAGCACATGGAAATATAACGTTTGGAGTAGATATAGTGCTAATGTCCACATGAGTCCCACTAGATGTTACCTTTGACACGATGGCCTCATAAGATAACTTTAGCCTACCATGGGAGACTAGAAGATCCTCATGCGAGCTTGAGAGATTAACATGACTTTCTTCTAATTTCCCATAGTTGCTAGTTAGCAACGCAAGTTGAGCCTTTAGTCAACATTCTCCTTCAAAATAGATGCTTCACAAGAAATATAGTTAGTAGCACAAGCATCATCATTATTAGCGAGATGTGAGGGCAACTTGGCAAGCTCTTTGGAATATGAAGCTTTAAGTTGCTCATGTGACTCGGTGAGTTTGATGACCTCCCTTTTAACGACCCGAGAGACATTTTCAAGGTGCTTAAAATCCTCAACAAGTTTAGCATAAGCAACTTCAAGTTCATCATTTTTAATCTTGAAGGAGTTTGCCACAACAAGTTCTCTATCATCGTATTCTTTTACTCTAGATAATTCTAGAGTGAAAGTCTCCTCAAGAGATTCTTTGGTGGTTTGTTCTTCTTCAAGGGAGTCCTTTAGTTGAGAAATTTCATTAGCATACTTACACTCACGCGCAAACTGTACATCAATTAAGCTTTCTTGCTCCTCAATAAGATCATTGCCTTCTATAGTATAATTCAAGATTTCAATAAATTTGGAGGAAGCAATTTTATGTTTGAAGAGAGCGCTATAGACAACCTCTCCCATTTTCTTAATAGAGGTAATATCATACTTACCTCGATAATCATAATTATCATTCTCAACCTCAACATGATCATCATGAGATACAATGGGATCCAAAGAGGTTACCTTTGTTCTCTTAGCCATAAGGCATATGTGAGAACTGGAGGAAGGTGATGATGAGATTGCACTTGTAGCTCTATTCAAGACCTTGTCTTGGCCCATAGAATCTTCATTTTCCTCTACATGTTTAGCAACACAAGCACTAGAGGAAATAGAAGCATTTTTATCATGGCAACAAGACAACACAAGCATATCATCATGCGATTTATTCAAGCCATTACTACATGATATGCAAGGACTATCAACACTAGCATGTAAGGAGTTGTGAGTGCTAGAAGTGTTAAGGTCCGAAGATAGATCATTGAAACTAGATAGGGATGAGGGATTATAAATAGTAAGCACACTATCCACATTACAATTTCTATCACCACTCACCGTATCATTACCTTGTGAAAAATCACATGTTGGTGAAGTGGTGGACGATGAGAACTCATCTCGACCGGAAGTGGAAGCAACACAATCATCCTAAATAATGTTGGACTTGCCATATTTATCTTGAAGCTTGGTCCATATTTCATGAGCACTCGAATAAGGCATGATAGAAGAAAGAACTACATTGCTCACAACATATAAAATAATATTAGTAGTTTAAGCATCTATATGAGAGTCCATCTTCTTCTCTAAAGATTCGTTTTGGGGATCCATAGGAGAAGAGAAACCCATATATAGATATTCTTCAATAATTCGGTGAATATCCCGAAAAATCAAGAATGCAAGATTTACAAACATCATAATTTGTGCCATCGAATATATAGAAGGAATTGTTCTCAAATCCCCTAGTCGACATCTTTACTCTCAAGGCGGTGAAGCCTAAAATGAGAGATCGGGCTCTGATACCAATTGAAAGGATACGGATGTCGCCTAGAGTGGGGGTTAATAGGCGATTAAAGCTTTTCCAAGAGTGGCTTGACAAAGGCGGAAATAAACTAGCGTTTACTTTGTCAAGCACAACCTAGGACAACTAGGGTTCACCTATGTGCACCAACAACTTATGCTAAGCAATACAAGCAACAATGTGGTAGCAAGATATAGACTACTTCAAGCACGAAGGCTATCACAATATAAAGTGCATAAGTGAAGAGCTCGGGTATAGAGATAACCGACGCACGCGGGGACGATGATATTTTACCGAGTTCCTCCCAACATGGAGTACATATCGTTTCGAGAGGGGGTGGTATCTAACCACCTACGCCAAAAAAGGCCTCCCTTATTCTCCGGTGAATCTCACCCCAACGGGATCGATCCACACTTCCACTATCGGTGCACTTGTCGGTGGCAACCGGAACCTCTCACAAGGTTGGGGCACTTCTTCACAACTTAATTAGAGGCTCCCAACAAACGCCACCAAGGCCACAACCTGCAACACCAACAAACCGTCTAGGGTTCCAAGAACCCAAGAGTAAAAAGCTTCTCAACTTTCACTCACCAAATCCTCCGAGGAGAACTCAAACCAATGCACCAAATGCAAATGGCAAGAACACCACAAAGGTGCTCCAATCCCTCACTCTCAAGTTCCAACAAAGCTACTAAAGATATTGGTGGAACAAGAGAGGAAGAACACAAAGAGAGACACAAAATCCCCCAAAATTTAGATCCCCAAAGATACACTCACAAAGAGATGTTTTGGTTTGGTCAAAACGTGGATCTAGATCTCCTCTCTCTTCCACTCAAATATGGGCAAGAATCATCGGAGGGGAAGAGAGGAAGAAAGCTCAAGAAGGTCAACAATGGAGGGGAAAACTTGCAATAATGGTTGGGGAACCATTGGGGAAGAAGGCCCCTTAAATAAGTCCCCCCAAAATCCAACCGTTGAAGCCCAAAAACACGAATCCCGGTACTACCGGTCATTCCCGGTACTACCGTACATTCCCTGGGGATCCCAGGACTCCAAACGCATCTTATTCAGTACCAACCGGTACTAAGGGGGGGTACTACTGGACCTCCGGTACTACCGGACCCTGGTCCGGTACTACCGGTCATCCTTGAACGAAAACGACCATAACTTTTGCATCCGGACTCCGATTTTGATGATCTTGGGAAAATTTCGAAGAGGACGACAAGCACTACAAGATATTGCAAAGAAACATCATAGTCCAGTAAGGGAGGATAGATAAAAATGACGAAAGGTTTAACCTCGCTCAAAAATACGAACCGATAAAACCTCCAACATCGAAAACGTAATAGAAAATGCATATGAAATCCGCTTTCGATGAACTAGAGCTTGTCATGGAGATTAACACAAGCTCTAAATCCTCACATGAGTAATAACCAAATAATTGAAGGTTTTAACTATCTCTAAAATACAAACCGATAAAACCTCCAAGATCAAAACGCAATAAGATATAAATGGGAAATCCGTTTTTGATGAACTAGAGCTTGTTATGAATATTACCACAAGCTCTAGAACCTTACATGGATAAGATCCAAATAACAACCAAGAAAGGATGATGCTAAGTATGCAAATGTTTGAGCTCTCTTCGAAAGATATGATCGAGTTACTCACTTTAGAGCCCCTCTTGATAGTACGGTTATCTATCTTATAAACCGGTCTCCCACTAACAACGTGAGACCGGCAAAAGGGAAAACCTATCAAGATTATACCTTTGCCTTGAGCATTCCTCTTGAGATCTATGTAGACGAACTTGACCTTCTCAAGATGGAACGCCTTTCTTGATTCCTCATCATCGATCCATGATCCCGAGGATGGCAAGCATCAAACATGATATCTACTAGATGGCGCATTTTGAGCTTCCACAACACATCTTCTTCTCATTTCATCGACCTTGAAGCTAACACATGCTCCAAGTGATGCTAATGAACAAATCCTACAAGTGCAACTTAATACACACATTAGTCCATAAAGATTGTCATTAATTACCACAACCACACATGGGGTCCCACATGTTATTTCACCATATTTTTTGATTCCAGGTGGATTAGCATTGCTCGCAAGACCTGATACATGTTTTATATATATATATGTGTGACCAAAAACTCGTCGTTTTTGCGTTTTATGGCCATTTCATGAGCTATTGCCCACAGTTTGGGGGTTCTACGGACATTTACATGTTTGAGATGTAAGCCCAAAAAGTCTTTGTTTTTGTATTTTATGGTCGTTTTCATGAACTATTGCCCATATTTTTGACGTTCCATGGCGATTTACATGTTTCGGAGTTATAACTAAGAACTCGTCGTTTTCGTGTTTTGTGGCCGTTTTCAAGAGTTATTTCCCACAGTTTTGGTGTTCGAGTGCGATTTACATATTTTAGAGGTATGACCAAAAAGTCATCGTTTTTGCGTTTTATAATCGTTTTCATGAACTATTGCCCATGGTTTTGGGTTTCCAAGTGGATTTGCATGGCCCAGTAGACCTGATACATGTTTGATATATTTGTGACCAACCACTCGTCGTTTTCACATTTTATGGCCATTTACATGTTTGAGAGGTATGCCCAAAAATTCTTCATTTTTGCATTTTATGGCAGTTTTTATGAGCTATTGCCCATAGTTTTGGGGTTCTTGGGAGATTTACATGTTTCAGAGTTATAACCAAGAACTTTTCGTTTCCGTGTTTTGTGGCCGTTTTCAAGAGTTATTGCCCCCAATTTTAGGGTTCTAGTGTGATTTACATGTTTGAGAGGTATGACCAAAAAGTCGTCGTTTTTGTGTTTTATGACCGTTTTCATGAGCTATTGCCCATTTTTTTGAGGTTCCAGGGCGATTTACATGTTTTCGGGGTATGACCAAAAAAATCATCATTTTACATGTTTCAAAGTTATGGCCAAAACCTCGTGTTTTTATATTTTATGGCAATTTTCATATGTTATTGCACACAGTTTTGGGTTTCTAGGGTGATTTACAACGACTATAAGTTCCGGTACATGTTTGAGGGCATGACTAAGAACTCGTCGCTTTCATGTTTTATGGCCGTTTTCATTAGCTATTGCCTAAATTTTGGGTTTCCAGGGGGATTTGCATGGCCCGTAAGACCAGATACATGTTTGATATATATGTTCAAAAACTCATCGCTTTCACGTTTTATGGCCATTTCATGAGCTATTGCCACAGTTTTGGGGTTCCAGGGCGATTAACATGTTTACGGGGTATGACCAAAAAATCGTCATTTTCGTTTTTATGGTCATTTTCATGACCCTTGCCCATAGTTTTGGGGTTTCAGGGCGATTTACATGTTTGAGAGGTATGACCAAAGGTCGTTGTTTTAGCGTTTTATGGTCGCTTTCATGAGCTATTGCCCATAGTTTTGCGGTTCTAGGGTGATTTACATGTTTCAGAGTTATGACCAAAAATAGTATTATGGCCATTTTCATGTGTTATTGCCCAGAGTGTTATGGCCATTTTCATCAGCTATTTCCTATAGTTTTGGCTTTCCAGGTCGATTTATAAGTTTAAGATTTATCACCAAAAACTCGTCTTTTTGCATTTTATTGGCATGTTCTTGAGTTATTGCCTATAGTTTTGGGGTTTCAGGGTGATTTACAACGACCTTAAGTCCCGATACATTTTTAGGGCATATGCAAGAACTCTTCGTCTTTGTGTTTTATGGTCGTCTGCATGATCTATTGCCCATATTTTGGGTTTCCAGGTGGATTTGCATTGCTCACTAGACCCGATACATGTTTGATATATATATATGACCAAAACCTCGTCGTTTTTGTGTTTTATAGCCATTTCATGAGCTATTGCCCATAGTTTGGGGGTTCTAGGGCCATTTACATGTTCGAGAGGTATGCCAAAAAAGTGTTTGTTTTTGCATTTTATGGCCGTTTTCATGAGCTATTGCCCATATTTTTGGGGTTCCATGGCGATTTACATGTTTCAGAGTTATAAGTAAGAACTCGTCGTTTTCGTGTTTTGTGGTCGTTTTCAAGAGTTATTGCCCACAGTTTTGGGGTTCCAGTGCGATTTACATATTTAAGATGTATGACCAAAAAGTCGTCGTTTTTGTGTTTTATGGTCGTTTTCATGAACTATTGCCCATAGTTTTGGGTTTCCAAGTGGATTTTCCTGGCCCACTAGACCTGATACATGTTTGATATATATGTGACCAAACACTCTTCGTTTTCACGTTTTATGGCCATTTCATAAGGTATTGCCCCACAAATTTGGGGTTCTAGGGACATTTACATGTTTGAGAGGTATGCCCAAAAATTCTTCATTTTTGTATATAATGGCAGTTTTCATGAGCTATTGCCCATAGTTTTGGGGTTCTAGGGAGATTTACATGTTTCAGAGTTATAACCAAGAACTTGTCTATTTCGTGTTTTGTGGCCATTTTCAATAGTTAGTGCCCCCAATTTTAGGGTTCTAGTGCGATTTACATGTTTAAGAGTTATGAACAAAAAGTCATCGTTTTTGTGTTTTATGACCATTTTCATGAGCTATTGCCCATAGTTTTGAGGTTCCAGGGCGATTTACATGTTTTTGGGGTATGACCAAAATAATCATTATTTTCGTATTTTATGACCATTTTCATGAGCTTTGTCCACAGTGTTGGTGTTTCATGGCGATTTACATGTTTGCGAAGTATGACCAAAATGTCATTGTTTTCCCGTTTAATGGTTGTTTTCATGAGCTATTACCCATATTTTTGGGGTTCCAGGCCAATTTACATGTTTTAGAGTTATGACGAAAAACAGTTTTATGGCCATTTTCATGAGTTATTTCCCATAGTTTTATGGTCGTGTTCATCAGCTATTCCCTGTAGTTTTGGCTTTCAAGGTCGATTTACAAGTTTCAGAGTTATGACCAAAAACTCATATTGTTTACGTATTATGGCTATTTTTCATGAGTTATTGGACACGATTTTGGGGTTCTAGGGTGATTTACAACGACCGTAAGGCCCGATACATTTTTGAGTGCATGACAAAGAAATCATCGACTTCGTGTTTTTTAGCCGTTTGCATAAACTATTGCCCATAGTTTTGGGGTTCCAAGGCGATTTACATGTTTCAAAGTTATGGCCAAAACCTCGTGTTTTTACGTTTTATGGCAATTTTAATATGTTATTGCATACAGTTTTGGGGTTCCAGGGTGATTTACAACTACCATAAGTTCTGGTACATGTTTGAGGGCATGACTAAGAACTCGTCGTTTTCATGTTTTATGGCCGTTTTCATTATCTATTGCCTATATTTTGGGTTTCCAGGGGGATTTGCATGGCCCGCGAGACCAGATACATGTTTGATATATATGTCCAAAAACTCATCGCTTTCACGTTTTATGGCCATTTCGTGAGCTATTGCCCACAGTTTTGGGGTTCCAGGGCGATTAGCATGTTTACGGGGTATGACCAAAAAATCGTCATTTTCCTGTTTTATGGTCGTTTTCGTGAGCCTTGCCCACAGTTTTGGGGTTTCACGGCGATTTGCATGTTTGAGATGTATGACCAAATGTCGTTGTTTTAGCGTTTTATGGTCGCTTTCATGAGCTATTGCCCATAGTTTTGGGGTTCTAGGGTGATTTACATGTTTCAGAGTTATGACCAAAAATAGTTTTATGGCCATTTTCATGAGTTATTGTCCATAGTGTTATGGCCATTTTCATCAGCTATTTCCTATAGTTTTGGCTTTCCAGGTCGATTTATAAGTTTAAGAGTTATCACCAAAAACTCGTCTTTTTGCATTTTATTGGCATGTTCTTGAGTTATTGCCTATAGTTTTGGGGTTTCAGGGTGATTTACAACAACCTTAAGTCCCGATACATTTTTAGGGCATAAGCAAGAACTTGTCGTCTTTGTGTTTTATGGCCGTTTTCATGATCTATTGCCCATATTTTGGGTTTCCAAGTGGATTTGCATTGCTCACTAGACCCGATACATGTTTGATATATATATATATGACCAAAACCTCGTCGTTTTTGCGTTTTATGGCCATTTCATGAGCTATTGCCCACATTTTGGGGTTTCTAGGACCATTTACATGTTTGAGAGGTAAGCCAAAAAAAGTATTTGTTTTTTGCATTTTATGACCGTTTTCATGAGCTATTGCCCATATTTTTGGGGTTCCATGGCGATTTACATGTTTCAGAGTTATAAGTAAGAACTCGTCGTTTTCGTGTTTTGTGGCCGTTTTCAAGAGTTATTGCCCACAGTTTTGGGGTTCCAGTGTGATTTACATATTTGAGAGGTATGACCACAAAGTCGTCGTTTTTGCGTTTTATGATCGTTTTCATGAACTATTGCCCATAGTTTTAGGTTTCCAAGTGGATTTGCATGGCCCAGTAGACCTGGTACATGTTTGATATCTATGTGACCAAACACTCGTCGTTTTCATGTTTTATGGCCATTTGATAAGGTATTGTCCCACAAATTTGGGGTTCTAGGGACATTTACATGTTTGACAGGTATGCCCAAAAATTCTTCATTTTTGAATTTTATGGCAGTTTTCATGAGCTATTGCCCATAGTTTTGCGGTTCTAGGGCGATTTACATGTTTTGGTGTTATAACAAAGAACTTGTCGTTTTCGTGTTTTGTGGCCGTTTTCAAGAGTTATTGCCCCCAATTTTGGGGTTCTAGTGCGATTTACATGTTTGAGAGGTATGACCAAAAAGTCATCGTTTTTGTGTTTTATGGCCTCTTTCATGAGCTATTGCCCATAGTTTTGGGGTTCCAGGCCGATTTACATGTTTTAGAGTTATGACGAAAAACACTTTTATGGCCATTTTCATGAGTTATTGCACATAGTTTTATGGTCGTTTTCATCTGCTATTTCCTCTAGTTTTGTCTTTCCAGGTCGATTTACAAGTTTCAGAGTTATAACCAAAAACTCCTCTTGTTTGCGTATTATGGCCATTTTTCATGAGTTATTGGACACGGTTTTGGGGTTCCAGGGTGATTTACAACGACCAAAAGGCCCGATACATTTTTGAGTGCATGACCAAGAACTCGTCGAATTCGTGTTTTATAGCCATTTTCATAAGATATTGCCCATAGTTTTGGGGTTCCAAGGCGATTTACATGTTTCAAAGTTATTGCCAAAACCTCGTGTTTTTATGTTTTATGGCAATTTCCATATATTATTGCACAAGTTTTGGGGTTCCAGGGTGATTACAATGACCATAAGTTTCGGTACATGTTTGAGGGCATGACTAAGAACTCGTCGTTTTCAAGTTTTATGGCCGTTTTCATTACCTATTGCCTATATTTTGGGTTTCCAGGGAGATTTGCATGGACCGCAAGACCAGATACATGTTTGATATCTATGTCCAAAAACTCATCGCTTTCATGTTTTATGGCCATTTCATGAGCTATTGCCCATAGTTTTTGTGTTCCGGGGTGATTTACATGTTTACGGGGTGTGACCAAAAAATCGTCATTTTCGTGTTTTATGGCCGTTTTCATGAGCTAATGTCTATATTTTGAGTTTCCAGAGGAATTTGCATGGCCGGCAACGCAAGATACATGTTTGATATATATAGGACCAAAAACTCTTCATTTTCGCGTTTATAGCCATTTCATGAGCTATTGCACACAGTTTTTTGGATTCTAGGGCGATTTACATGTTTAAGAGTTATGCCCAAAAAGTCGTCGTTTTTGCATTTTATGGCCGTTTAGAACAACAATAAGACCCGATACATTTTTGAGGGCGTGACCAAGTACTCATTGTTTTTGTGTTTTATGGCCATTTTCATGGGCTATTGCCTATATTTTAGGTTTCCAAGAGGATTTGCATGGCCCGCAAGACCCGATACATGTTTGAGAGATATGACCAAAAAGTCGTCTTATTCGCGTTTGATGGCCATTACATGAGCTATTCCCATAGTTTTTGGGTTCCAGGGCGATTTACATGTTTGAGAGGTATGGCCAAAAAGTCGTCGTATTTGCGTTTTATGGTCATTTTCATGAGCTACGGCCCATAGTTTTGGGGTTCGAGGGCGATTTACGTGTTTTAGATTTATGACAAAAAACTCGTCTTTTTGCTTTTAATTCCTAGGTATTTTCATGAGTTATTGGCCATGGTTTTGGGGTTCTATGGCGATTTACAATGACTGTAAGGCCCGATACATTTTTTAGTGTATGACCAAGTACTCGTCGTTTTCGTGTTTTATGGCCGTTTTCATGAGCTAATGCCATATTTTGGGTTTCTAGGGGGATTTCCATGGCCCGCAAGACACAGTGCATTTTTGAGAGATATGACCAAAAACTCGCCGTTTTCATGATTTATGGGTGTTTCATGAGCTATTGCCCACAGTTTTGGGGTTTTATTGCGATTTATATTATTGAGAGGTATGCCCAAAAGGTCGTCGTTTTTGTGTTTTATGGGCATTTTCTTGGCTATTGCCCATAGTTTTAGAGTTCTATGGCGATTTACATGTTTTAGAGTTATGGACAAAAACTCGTCTTTTTTGCGTATCTTGGCCATTTTTATGAGTTATTGCCCACGATTTGGGGGTTCTAGGGCGATTGACAACGACCGTAAGGCCCAATACATTTTTTACGGCATGACCAAGTACTCGTCATTTTCGTGTTTTATAGCCGTTTTCATGAGCTATTGTCCATATTTTGGGTTTCTATGGTGATTTACATGTTTCAAAGTTATGACCAAAAAATCTTTTTTTTTTTGCTTTTTATGGCCATTTTCATGAGTTATGCCCATAATTTGGGGATCCAAGGCGATTTGCAACGACAGTAAGGCCCGATAGATGTTTGAGGGCATGACCAAGAACTCGTCGTTTTCATGTTTTATGGCCGTTTTTATGAGCTATTGACAACATTTTGATTTTCCAGAGGGATTTGCATGGCCAGCAACACTAGATACATGTTTGATATATATAAATGACCAAAAACTCTTCGTTTTCGAGTTTATGGCCAAAAACTAGTTTTTTTGCGTTTTGTGGCAATTTCTATTAGTTATTGCCCACAATTTTGGAGTTCCAGGACGATTTAGAACGACAATAAGGCCCGATAGATGTTTGAGGGCGTGACCAAGAACTCGTCGTTTACGTGTTTTATATTCGTTTTCATTGGCTATTTACATGTTTGAGAGGTATGGCCAAAAAGTCGTCGTTTTCGCGTTTCATAGCCGTTTTCATGAGCTATTGCCCATAGTTTTGGGGTTTCAAGACGATTTACATGTTTTAGAGTTATGACCAAAAACTCGTCTTTCTTGAGTTTTATGGGCATTTTGATGAGTTATTGCCCATATTTTTGGGGTTCCAAGGCGATTTACAACGACCATAAGACCCGATACATTTTTTAGGGCATGACCAAGTACTCGTCGTTTTCATGATTTACGGCCATTTTCATGGGCTAGGTTTCCAAGCGGATTTGCATGGCCCGCAAGACCTGATACATATTTGAGAGATATGACCAAAAACTTGTTGATTTCACATTTTATGGCCGTTTCATGAGTTATTACCCATAGTTTTAGGGTTCTAGGGCGATTTACATGTTTGAGAGCTAGGACATAAGAGTCGTCGTTTCTCCATTTTATGGCCGTTTTCATGAGCTACTGCACATAGTTTTGGGGTTCTAGAGCGATTTATAAGTTTTAGATTTATGACAAAAAAACTCGTCTTTTTTATGTTTGATTCATGGGCATTTTATTTAGTTATTGCCCAAACTTTTGGGGTTCCAAGGCGATTTACAGCGACCGTAAGGCCTGATACATTTTTGAGCTTATGACCAAGTACTCATCGTTTACGTGTTTTATAGCTTTTTTTATGAGCAATTGCCCATATTTTGGGTTTATAGGGGAATTTGCATGGACCACAAGACCTGATACATGTTTGAGAGTTATGACCAAAAAGTCATCATTTTTGCGTTTTATGATTGTTTCATGAGCCATTGCCCATAATTTTGGGGTTCTAGGGTGATCTACAACGACGGTAAGGCCTAATACATTTTGTAGCACATGACCAAGAACTCTTCATTTTCGTGTTTTATGGCCAATGTCATGAACTATTGTCCATATTATGGGTTTCTAGGGGTTTTGTATGGCCCACAAGACCCAATACATGTTTATGGACATTTTATAAGGTATTGCCCACAAATTTGGGGTTCTAGGGACATTTACATGTTTGAGAGGTATTCCCAAAAATTCTTCATTTTTGCATTTTATGGCAGTTTTCATGAGCTATTGCCCGTAGTTTTGGGGTTCTAGTGCGATTTACATGTTTGCGAAGTATGACCAAAATGTCGTTGTTTTCCCGTTTAATGGTTGTTTTCATGAGCTATTACCCATATTTTTGGGCTTCCAGGCCAATTTACATGTTTTAGACTTATGACGAAAAACAGTTTTATGGCCACTTTCATGAGTTATTGCCCATAGTTTTATGGTCGTTTTCATCAGCTATTCCCTATAGTTTTGGCTTTCAAGGTCAATTTACAAGTTTCAGAGTTATGACCAAAAACTCGTATTGTTTACGTATTATGGCCATTTTTCATGAGTTATTAGACACGATTTTGGGGTTCTAGGGTGATTTACAATAACCGTAAGGCCCGATACATTTTTGAGTGCATGACCAAGAACTCGTCGACTTCATGTTTTATAGCCATTTTCATAAACTATTGCCTATAGTTTTGGGGTTCCAAGGCGATTTACATGTTTCAAAGTTATGGCCAAAACCTCATGTTTTTACGTTTTATGGCAATTTTCATATGTTATTGCACACAGCTTTGGGGTTCCAGGGTGATTTATAACGACCATAAGTTTCGGTACATGTTTGAGGGCATGACTAAGAACTCGTCGTTTTCATGTTTTATGGCCGTTTTCATTAGCTATTGCCTATATTTTGGGTTTCCAGGGGGATTTGCATGGCCCGCAAGACCAGATACATGTTTGATATATATGTCCAAAAACTCATCGCTTTCACGTTTTATGGCCATTTCATGAGCTATTGCCCACAGTTTTGGGGTTCCAGGGCGATTAACATGTTTATGGGGTATGACCAAAAAATCGCCATTTTCGTTTTTTATGGTCGTTTTCATGAGCTTTGCCCACAGTTTTGGCATTTTAGGGCGATTTACATGTTTGAGAGGTAAGCCAAAAAAGTCCCGATACTCATCGTTTACGTGTTTTATAGCTATTTTTATGAGCTATTGCCCATATTTTGGGTTTATAGGGGAATTTGCATGGACCACAAGACCCGATACATGTTTAAGAGTTATGACCAAAAAGTCATCATTTTTGCGTTTTAAGATTTTTTTATGAGCCATTCCCCATAATTTTGGGGTTCTAGGGTGATCTACAACGACTGTAAGGCCTAATAAATTTTGTAGCACATGTCCAAGAAATCTTTGTTTTCGTGTTTTATGGCCGTTTTCATGAGCTATTGTCCATATTTTGGGTTTCTAGGGGTTTTGTATGGCCCACAAGACCCAATACATGTTTTATGGCCATTTGATAAGGTATTGCCCCACAAATTTGGGGTTCTAGGGACATTTACAAGTTTGAGAGGTATGCCCAAAAATTCTTCATTTTTGCATTTTATGGCAGTTTTCATGAGCTATTGCCCCTAGTTTTGGGGTTCTAGTGCGATTTACATGTTTCAGAGTTATAACCAAGAACTTGTCGTTTTCCTGTTTTGTGGCCGTTTTCAAGAGTTATTTCCCCCAATTTTAGGGTTCTAGTGCGATTTACATGTTTGAGAGGTATGACCAAAAAGTCATCGTTTTGTGTTTTATGACCATTTTCATGAGCTATTGCCCATAGTTTTGAGGTTCCAGGGCGATTTACATGTTTTCGGGGTATGACCAAAAAAATCATCATTTAAGTGTTTTATGCCCATTTTCATGAGCTTTGTCCACAGTGTTGGTGTTTCAGGGCGATTTACATGTTTGCGAAGTATGACCAAAATGTCGTTGTTTTCCCGTTTAATGGTTGTTTTCATGAGCTATTACCCATATTTTTGGGGTTCCAGGCCGATTTACATGTTTTAGAGTTATGAAGAAAAACAGTTTTATGGCCATTTTCATGAGTTATTGCCCATAGTTTTATGGTCATTTTCATCAGCTATTCCCTATAGTTTTGGCTTTCAAGGTCGATTTACAAGTTTCAGAGTTATGACCAAAAACTCATATTGTTTACGTATTATGGCCATTTTTCATGAGTTATTGGACACGATTTTGGGGTTCTAGGGTGATTTACAACGACCATAAGGCCCGATACATTTTTGAGTGCATGACCAAGAACTCATCGACTTCGTGTTTTATAGCCGTTTTCATAAACTATTTCTCATAGTTTTGGGGTTCTAAGGCGATTTACATGTTTCAAAGTTATGGCCAAAACCTCATGTTTTACGTTTTATGGCAATTTTCATATGTTATTGCACACAGCTGTGGGGTTCCAGGGTGATTTACAACGACCATAAGTTCCGGTACATGTTTGAGGGCATGACTAATAACTCGTCGTTTTCATGTTTTATTGCCGTTTTCATTAGCAATTGCCTATATTTTGGGTTTCCAGGGGGATTTGCATGGCCCGCAAGACCAGATACATGTTTGTATACATGTCCAAAAACTCATCGCTTTCACGTTCTATGGCCATTTCATGAGCTATTGCCCATAGTTTTGGGGTTCTAGGGCGATTAGCATGTTTACGGGGTATGACCAAAAAATCGTCATTTTCGTGTTTTATGGTCGTTTTCATGAGCTTTGCCCACAGTTTTGGGGTTTTAGGGCGATTTACATGTTTGAGAGGTATGACCAAATGTCGTTGTTTTAGTGTTTTATGCTCGCTTTCATGAGCTATTACCCATAGTTTTGGGGTTCTAGGGTGATTTACATGTGTCAGAGTTATAACCAAAAATAGTTTTATGGCCATTTTCATGAGTTATTGCCCATAGTGTTATGGCCATTTTCATCAGCTATTTCCTATAGTTTTGGCTTTCTAGGTCGATTTATAAGTTTAAGAGTTGTCACCAAAAACTCGTATTTTTGCATTTTATTGGCATGTTCTTGAGTTATTGCCCACAGTTTTGGGGTTTCAGGGTGATTTACAACGACCTTAAGTCCCGATACATTTTTTAGGGCATAACCAAGAACTCGTCGTCTTTGTGTTTTATGGCCGTTTGCATGATCTATTGCCCATATTTTGGGTTTCCAGGTGGATTTGCATTGCTCACTAGACCCGATACATGTTTGATATATATATGTGACCAAAACCTCGTCGTATTTGCGTTTTATGGCCATTTCATGAGCTATTTCCCACAGTTTGGGGGTTTTAGGGCCATTTACATGTTTGAGAGGTAAGCCAAAAAAAGTCCTGATACTCATCGTTTACGTGTTTTATAGCTGTTTTTATGAGCTATTGCCCATATTTTGGGTTTATAGGGGAATTTGCATGGACCACAAGACCCGATACATGTTTGAGAGTTATGACCAAAAAGTCATCATTTTTGCGTTTTAAGATTTTTTCATGAGCCATTGCCCATAATTTTGGGGTTCTAGGGTGATCTACAACGACTATAAGACCTAATACATTTTGTAGCACGTGACCAAGAACTCTTCGTTTTCGTGTTTTACGTCCGTTTTCATGAGCTATTGTCCATATTTTGGGTTTCTCGGGGTTTTGTATGGCCCAGAAGACCCAATACATGTTTTATGGCCATTTTATAAGGTATTGCCCCACAAATTTGGGGTTCTAGCGACATTTCCATGTTTGAGAGGTATGCCCAAAAATTCTTCATTTTTGCATTTATGGCAGTTTTCATGAGCTATTGCCCATAGTTTTGGGGTTCTAGTGCGATTTACATGTTTCAGAGTTATAACCAAGAACTTGTCGTTTTCCTGTTTTGTGGCCGTTTTCAAGAGTTATTTCCCCCAATTTTAGGGTTCTAGTGCGATTTACATGTTTGAGAGGTATGACCAAAAAGTCGTCGTTTTTGTGTTTTATGACCATTTTCATGAGCTATTGCCCATAGTTTTGAGGTTCTAGGGTGATTTACATGTTTCAGAGTTACGACCAAAAATAGTTTTATGGCCATTTTCATGAGTTATTGCCCACAGTGTTATGGCCATTTTCATTAGCTATTTCCTATGATTTTGGCTTTCTAGGTCGATTTATAAGTTTAAGAGTTGTCACCAAAAACTCGTATTTTTGCATTTTATTGGCATGTTCTTGAGTAATTGCCCACGGTTTTGGGATTTCAGGGTGATTTACAACGACCTTAAGTCCTGATACATTTTTTAGGGCATAACCAAGAACTCGTCGTCTTTGTGTTTTATGGTCGTTTGCATGATCTATTGCCCATATTTTGGGTTTCCAGGTGGATTTGCATTGCTCACTAGACCCAATACATGTTTGACATATATATGACCAAAACCTCGTCATATTTGCGTTTTATGGCCATTTCATGAGCTATTTCCCACAGTTTGGGGGTTCTAGGGCCATTTACATGTTTGAGAGGTAAGCCAAAAAAAAGTCCTGATACTCATCGTTTACGTGTTTTATAGCTGTTTTATGAGTTATTGCCCATATTTTGGGTTTATAGGGGAATTTGATGGACCACAAGACCCGATACATGTTTAAGAGTTATGACCAAAAAGTCATCATTTTTGCGTTTTAAGATTTTTTTTCATGAGCCATTCCCATAATTTTGGGCTTCTAGGGTGATCTACAACGATTGTAAGGCCTAATACATTTTGTAGCACATGACCAAGAACTCTTCGTTTTCGTGTTTTATGGCCATTTTCATGAGCTATTGTCCATATTTTTGGTTTCTAGGGGTTTTGTATGGCCCACAAGACCCAATACATGTTTGAGAGATATGACAAAAACTCGACGTTTTCGCGTTTTATGGCCATTTCATGAGCTATTCCCACAGTTTTGGGGTTCTAGGACGAGTTACATGTTTGAAAGGTATGACCAAAAAGTCACCGTTTTTGTGTTTTATGGTCATTTTCATGAGCTACTGCCATAGTTTTTAGGTTCGAGGGGGATTTACATGTTTTAGAGTTATCAAAAAAACTCGTCTTTTTTGCGTTTAATTCATCGGTATTGTCATGAGTTATTGCCCACAATTTTGGGGTTCTAGGGTGATTTAAAACAACTGTAAGGCCTGATAAATTTTTTAGGGTATGACCAAGTACTTGTTGTTTTCGTGTTTTATGGCCGTTTTCATGAGCTGCTACCCATATTTGGGTTTCCGGGTGGATTTCCATGGCCCGCAAGACCCGATACATTTTTTAGAGATATGACCAAAAACTCGTTGTTTTCGTGTTTATGGGTGTTTCATGAGCTATTGCCCTTAGTTTTGGGGTTCTATTGCTATTTATATTATTGAGAGGTATGGCCAAAAGGTCATCGTTTTTGCATTTTATGGGCATTTTCATGAGCTATTGCCCGTAGTTTTTGAGTATTAGGGCGATTTACATGTTTCAGAGTTATGACCAACAACTCGTCTTTTTTTGCATATCAAAGCCATTTTCATGAGTTATTGGCCCACGATTTTGGGGTTCTAAGGCGATTAACAACGACCATAAGGCCCAATACATTTTTGAGGGCATGACCAAGTACTCGTCATTTTCGTGTTTTATGGCCGTTTTCATGAGCTATTGCCATATTTGGGGTTTTAGGGTGATTTACATGTTTCAAAGTTATGACCAAAAAATCATGTTTTTTGCTTTTTATGGCCATTTTCATGAGTTATTGCCCATATTTTTGCGATTCCAAGGCGATTTACAACGACCATCAAGCCCGATAGATGTTTGAGGGCATGACCAAGAACTATTCGTTTTCGTGTTTTATGGCCGTTTTATGAGCTATTGTTTATATTTTGGGTTTCTATGGGTTTTGTATGGCTCATAAGACCCATACATGTTTGAGAGATATGACCAAAAACTCCTCGTTTTCGCGTTTTATGGCCGTTTCATGACCTATTCCCATGGTTTTGGGGTTCCAGGACGATTTACATGTTTGAAAGGTATGACCAAAAAGTCGTCGTTTTTGTGTTTTATGGTCATTTTCATGAGCTACTGCCCATAGTTTTTAGGTTCGAGGGCGATTTACATGTTTTAGAGTTATGAAAAAAAACTCGTCTTTTTTGCGTTTAATTCATCGGTATTGTCATGAGTAATTGCCCAACGTTTTGGGGTTCTAAGGTGATTTAAAACGACTATAAGGCCTGATACATTTTTTAGGGTATGACCAAGTACTCATTGTTTTCGTGTTTTATGGTTGTTTTCATGAGCTGCTACCCATATTTAGGTTTCCGGGAGGATTTCCATGCCCGCAAGACCCGGTACATTTTTTAGAGATATGTCCAAAAACTCGTTGTTTTCGTGTTTTATGGGTGTTTAATGAGCTATTGCCCACAGTTTCTCGGTTCTATTGCGATTTATATTATTGAGAGGTATGCCCAAAAGGTCATCGTTTTTTCATTTTATGGGCATTTTCATGAGCTATTGCCCATAGTTTTTGAGTTTTAGGGCGATTTACATGTTTCAGAGTTATGGCAAAAAACTCGTCTTTTTTTGCATATCTAGGCCATTCTCATGAGTTATTGGCCCACGATTTTGGGGTTCTAAGGCGATTAACAATGACCGTCAGGCCCAATACATTTTTGAGGGCATGACCAAGTACTCTTCATTTTCGTATTTTATGGCCGTTTTCATGAGCTATTGCCATATTTGGGGTTCTAGGGTGATTTACATGTTTCAAAGTTATGACCAAAAAATCATGTTTTTTTGCTTTTTATGGCCATTTTCATGAGTTATTGCCCATATTTTTGCGGTTCCAGGGCGATTTACAACGACCATAAAGCCCGATATATGTTTGAGGGCATGACCAAGAACTCGTCGTTTTCGTGTTTTATGGCCATTTTATGAGCTATTGTTTCTATTTTGGGTTTCAAGAGGGATTTGCCTGGCCAGCAACACCAGATACATGTTCAATATATATATGACCAAAAACTCTTCATTTTCACGTTTATGGCCATTTCATGAGCTGTTGCACAGAGTTTTTTTTGGATTCTAGGGCGATTTACATGTTTGAGTGATATGCCTAAAAAGTCATCGTTTTTTGCATTTTATGGCCATTTTTATGACCTATTGCCCATAGTTTGGGGGTTCCACGGCGATTTACATGTTTCAGATTTATGACCAAAAAGTAGTCTTTTTGCATTTTATGGCCATTTCTATGAGTTATTGTCCACAATTTTCGGGTTCCAGGACGATTTAGAAAGACAATAAGACTCGATAGATGTTTGAGCACGTGACCAAGAACTCGTCGTTTTCGTGTTTTATGTCTGTTTTCATGTGCTATTGCCCACAGATTTGGGGTTCCAGGGCGTTTTACATGTTTGAGAGGTATGGCCAAAAAGTCGTCGTTTTCGTGTTTCATGGACGTTTTCATGAGCTATTGCCCTAGTTTGGGGGTTCCAGGACGATTTACATGTGTTAGAGTTATGACCAAAAACTCGTCTTTTTGCGTTTTATGGGCATTTTCATGAGTTATTGCCCACATTTTTGGGGTTCTAGGGCGATTTACAATGACCATAAGACTCGATACATTTTTTAGGGCATGACCAAATACTCGTCGTTTTCGTGTTTTATGGCCGTTTTCATGGGTATTGCCTATATTTTGGGTTTCCAAGGAGATTTGCACGGCCCGCAAGACCTGATACATGTTTGAGAGATATGACCAAAAACTTGTTGTTTTCAAGTTTTGCGGCCGTTTCATTAGTTATTACCCATAGTTTTGTGGTTCTAGGACGATTTACATGTTTGAGAGGTATGACGAAAAAGTCGTTGTTTTTTCGTTTTATGGTCAATTTCATGAGCTACCGCCCATAGTTTTGGGTTGCCAAAGCGATTTATTTGTTTTAGAGTTATGACAAAAAACTCGTCTTTTTGCGTTTGATGCATGGGCATTTTCATTAGTTATTGCCCCAAGTTTTCGGGTTCCAAGGCGATTTACAGCGACCATAAGGCCCGATATATTTTTGAGGTTATGACCAAGTACTCGTCTTTTTCGCGTTTTATAGCCGTTTTCATGAGCTATTGCCCATATTTTGGCCTTACAGGGGAATTTGCACGACCATAAGACCCGATACATTTTTGAGACATATGACCAAAAACTCATCATTTTTGCGTTTTATGATCGTTTCATGAGCCATTGCCCATAGTTTTTGTGTTCTATAGCGATCTATAACGACTGTAAGACCAGATACATGTTTGATATATATATATATATATATATATGTGTGTGTGTGTGTGTGTGACCAAAAACTCGTTGTTTTTGCGTTTTATGGCTATTTCATGAGCTATTGCCCACAGTATGGGGGTTCTAGGGACATTTACATGTTTGAGAGGTAAGCCCAAAAAGTCTTTGTTTTTGCATTTTATGGCCGTTTTCATGAGCTATTGGCCATATTTTTGGGGTTCCATGGCGATTTACATGTTTCGGTGTTATAACTAAGAACTTGTCGTTTTCGTGTTTTGTGGCCATTTTCAAGAGTTATTGCTCACGGTTTTGGTGTTCGAGTGCGATTTACATATTTGAGAGGTATGACCAAAAAGTCGTCGTTTTTTGCGTTTTATGATCGTTTTCATGAACTATTGCCCATAGTTTTGGGTTTCCAAGTGGATTTGCACGGCCCACTAGACCCGATACATGTTTGATATATTTGTGACCAAACACTCATCGTTTTCACATTTTATGGCCATTTGATAAAGTATTGCCCCACAAATTTGGGGTTCTAGGGACATTTACATGTTTGAGAGGTATGCCCAAAAATTCTTCATTTTTTGTATTTTATGGCAGTTTATATGAGCTATTGCCTATAGTTTTGGGGTTCTTGGCGACTTACATGTTTTAGAGTTATAACCAAGAACTTGTCATTTTTCGTGTTTTGTGGCCGTTTTCAAGAGTTATTGCCCCCAATTTTAGGGTTCTAGTGTGATTTACATGTTTGAGAGGTATGACCAAAAAGTCGTCGTTTTTGTGTTTTATGGCCGTTTTCATGAGCTATTGCCCATTTTTTTGAGGTTCCAGGGCGATTTACATGTTTTTGAGGTATGACCAAAAAATCATCATTTTCGTATTTTATGGCCGTTTTCATGAGCTATGTCCATAGTTTTGGGGTTTTAGGGCGATTTACATGTTTCAGAAGTATGACCAAAATGTCGTTGTTTTCGCGTTTAATGGTTGTTTTCATGAGCTATTCCCCATATTTTTGGGGTTCCAGGCCGATTTATATGTTTTAGAGTTATGAGAAAAAACTTGTGTTTTTTGTGTTTGATTCATGGGTATTTTCATGAGTTATTGCCCACAGTTTTAGGGTTCTAGGGCGATTTACAACGACTGTAAGACCTGATATATTTTTTAGGGTATGACCAAGTACTCGTCGTTTTCGTGTTTTATGGCCGTTTTCATGAGCTATTGCCCATATTTTGTTCCAAGGGGATTTCCATGGCCCGCAAGACCCGGTACATTTTTGAGAGATATTACCAAAAGCTCCTCGTTTTCGCGTTTTACGGGTGTTTCATGAGCTCGCCCACAGTTTGGGGGTTCTATTATGATTTATATTATTGTGAGGTATGCCCAAAAGGTCGTCGTTTTTGCGTTTTATGGTCATTTTCATTAGCTATTTCCCATAGTTTTGGAGTTCTATGGCGATTTACATGTTTTAGAGTTATGACCAAAAATTCATCTTTTTTGCGTATCTTGGCCATTTTCATGAGTTATTGCCCACGATTTTGGGGTTCTAGGGCGATTTACAACGACCGTAAGGCCAAATTCCATTTTGAGGGCATGACCACGTACTCGTCGTTTTCGTGTTTTATGGCTGTTTTCATGAACTATTGTCCATATTTTGGGTTTCTATGGTGATTTACATGTTTCAAAGTTATGACCAAAAAATCATGTTTTTGCTTTTTATGGCCATTTTTATGAGTTATTGCCCATAGTTTTGGGGTTACAGGGCGATTTAAAACAACCGTAAGGCCAGATAAATGTTTGAGGGCATGACCAAGAACTCGTCGTTTTCGTGTTTTACGGTCGTTTTTATGAGCAATTGTCTATATTTTGGGTTTTTAGAGGGATTTGCATGGCCAGAAACGCCAGATACATGTTTGATATATATATATGACCAAAAACTCTCCGTTTTTGCTTTTATGGACATTTCATGAGCTATTGCACATACTTTTTGGATTCTAGGGCGATTTACATGTTTGAAAGGTATGCCCAAAAAGTTGTCATTTTTGCATTTTATGGCCTTTTTCATGACCTATTGCCCACAGTTTGGGGGTGCCAGACCGATTTTCATGTTTCAGAGTTATGACCAAAAACTAGTCTTTTGCGTTTTATGGCCATTTCTATGAGTTATTGCCCACAATTTTGGGGTTCCGGGATGATTTAGAACGACAATAAGGCCCGATAGATGTTTGAGGGTGTGTCCAAGAACTCATCATTTTCGTGTGTTATGTCCGTTTTCATGTGCTATTCCCCACAGATTTGAGGTTTTAGGACAATTTACATGTTTGAGTGGTATGGCCGAAAAGTCGTCGTTTTCGTGTTTTATAGCCGTTTTCATGAGCTATTGCCCATAGTTTGGGGGTTCCAGGACGATTTACGTATTTTAGAGTTATGACCAAAAACTCGTCTTTTTGCGTTTTATGGGCATTTTCATGAGTTATTGCCCACATTTTTGGGGTTCTAGGGCGATTTACAATGACCATAAGACCCGATACATTTTTTAGGGCATGACAAATACTCGTCGTTTTCGTGTTTTATGGCCGTTTTGTGGGCTATTGCCTATATTTTGGGTTTCCAAGGGGATTTGCATGGCTCGCAAGACATGGTACATGTTTGAGAGATATGACCAAAAACTTGTTGTTTTCCAGTTTTACGGTCGTTTCATGAGTTATTACCCATAGTTTTATGGTTCTAGGGCGATTTACATGTTTGAGAGGTATGACCAAAAAGTCGTCGTTTTTCCGTTTTATGGTCGATTTCATGAGCTACTTCCCATAGTTTTGGGGTGCCAGAGCTATTTATATGTTTTAGAATTATGACAAAAAACTCGTCTTTTTCCGTTTGATGCATGGGCATTTTCATTAATTATTGCCCAAAGTTTTGGGGTTCCAAGGCGATTTACAGCGACCGTAAGGCCCGATATATTTTTGAGGTTATGACCAAGTACTCGTCGTTTTCGTGTTTTATAGCCGTTTTCATGAGCTATTGGCCATATTTTGGCTTTACAGTGGAATTTGCATGGACCACAAGACCCGATACATGTTTGAGACATATGACCAAAAAACTCATCATTTTGCGTTTTATGATCCTTTCATGAGCCATTGCCCATATTTTTTGTGTTCTATTGCGATCTACAACGACTGTAAGACCCGATACATTTTGTAGAATATGATCAAGAACTCGTCGTTTTCGTGTTTTGTGGTCGTTTTCTTGAGTATTGCCCATATTTTGTATTTCTAGCGGGATTTGCATGGCCAGCAAGACCCGATACATGTTTGACAGATATGACCGAAAATTCGTCATTTTCGCGTTTTATGGCCATTTCATGAGCTATTCCCACAGTTTTGAGATTCCAGGGCGATTTACATGTTTGAGAGGTATGACCAAAAAGTCGTCATTTTTGCGTTTTATGGTCGTTTTGATGAGCTACGGCCCATAGTTTTGGGATTCGAGGGCGATTTACTTGTTCTACAGTTATGAGAAAAAAACTCGTCTTTTTGCGTTTAATTCATGGGTATTTTAATGAGTTATTGCCCATAGTTTTGGAGTTCTAGTGAAATTTACAACGACCTTAAGACCCGATACATTTTTTAGGGTATGACCAAGTACTCGTCATTTTCGTGTTTTATGGCCGTTTTCATGAGCTACTGCCTATAATTTGGGTTTCCAAGGGGATTTCCATGGCCCGCAAGACCCAGTACATTTTTGAGAGATATGACCAAAATCTCGCCGTTTTCGCATTTTATGGGTGTTTCATGAGCTATTGCCCACAGTTTTGGGGTTCTATTACAATTTATATTATTGAGAGGTATGCCCAAAAGATCGTTGCTTTTGCGTTTTATGGTCATTTTCATTAGCTATTGCCCATAGTTTTGGAGTTCTATGGTGATTTACATGTTTTAGAGTTATGACCAAAAACTCGTCTTTTTTGCGTATCTTGGCCATTTTCATGAGTTATTGCCCATGATTTTGGGGTTCTCGGGCGATTTACAACGACCGTAAGGCCCAATTCCATTTTGAGGGCATGACCAAGTACTCGTCGTTTTCGTGTTTTATGGCCGTTTTCATGATCTATTGTCCATATTTTGGGTTTCTATGGTGATTTACATGTTTCAAAGTTATGACAAAAAAATCATGTTTTTGCTTTTTATGGCCATTTTCATGAGTTATTGCCCATAGCTTTGGGGTTTCAGGGCAATTTACAACGACCGTAAGGCCCGATAAATATTTGAGGACATGACCAAGAACTCGTCGTTTTCATGTTTTATGGCCGTTTTTATGAGCTATTGTCTATATTTTTGGTTTATAGAGGGATTTGCATGGCCAGAAACACCAGATACATGTTTGATATATATATATATATGACCAAAAACTCTTGTTTTTTGCGTTTATGGCCATTTCATGAGCTATTGCACATATTTTTTGGATTCTAGGGCGATTTACATGTTTGAAAGGTATGCCCAAAAAGTCATCGTTTTTGCATTTTATGGCCATTTTCATGACCTATTGCCCACAGTTTGGGGGTTCCAGACCGATTTACATGTTTTAGAGTTATGACCAAAAACTAGTCTTTTGCGTTTTATGGCCATTTCTATGAGTTAGTGCCCACAATTTTGGGGTTCCAGGATGATTTAGAACGACAATAAGGCCCGATAGATGTTTGAGGGTCTGACCAAGAACTCATCATTTTCGTGTTTTATGTCCGTTTTCATGTGTTATTGCCCACAGATTTCGGGTTCCAGGACAATTTATATGTTTGAGTGGTATGGCCGAAAAGTCGTCGTTTTCGCGTTTCATAACCGTTTTCATGAGCTATTGCCCATAGTTTGGGCTTCCAGGACGATTTACATGTTTCAGAGTTATGACCAAAAACTCGTCTTTTTGCGTTTTATGGGCATTTTCATGAGATATTGCCCACATTTTGGGGTTTTTAGGGCGATTTACGACAACCATAAGACCCGATACATTTTTCAGGGCATGACCAAATACTCGTCGTTTTTGTGTTTTATGGCTGTTTTCGTGGGTTATTGCCTATATTTTCGGTTTCCAAGGGGATTTGCATGGCCCGCAAGACCTGATACATGTTTGAGAGATATGACTAAAAACTTGTTATTTTCAAGTTTTACGGCCGTTTCATGAGTTATTACCCATAGTTTTGTGGTTATAGGGCGATTTACATGTTTGAGAGGTATCACCAAAAAGTCTTCGTTTTTCCGTTTTATGGTCGATTTCATGAGCTACTGCCCATAGTTTTTGGGGTGCCAGAGCGATTTATATGTTTTAGAGTTATAACAAAAAACTCGTCTTTTTTGCGTTTGATGCATGGGCATTTTCATTAGTTATTGCCCAAAGTTTTGGGTTTCCAAGGCGATTTACAGCGAGCATAAGGCCCGATATATTTTTGAGGTTATGACCAAGTACTCGTCGTTTTCATGTTTTATAGCCGTTTTCATGAGCTATTGCCCATATTTTGGTTTTACAGGGGAATTTGCATCGACCACAAGACCTGATACATGTTTGAAACATATGACCAAAAACTCATCATTTTTGCGTTTTATGATCCTTTCATGATCCATTGCCCATAGTTTTTGTGTTCTATTGCGATCTACAACGACTGTAAGGCCTAATACATTTTGTAGAACATGACCAAGAACTCGTCGTTTTCGTGTTTATTGGTCGTTTTCTTGAGTATTGCCCATATTTTGGGTTTCTAGGGGGATTTGCATGGCCCGCAAGACCCTATACATGTTTGACAGATATGGCCGAAAATTTGTCGTTTTCGCGTTTTATGGCCGTTTCATGAGCTATTTCCACAGTTTTGAGATTCTAGAGCGATTTACATGTTTGAGAGGTATGACCAAAAAGTCGTGATTTTTGCATTTTATGATCGTTTTCATGAGCTACGGCCCATAGTTTTGGGGTTCGAGGGTGATTTACTTGTTTTACAGTTTTGAAAAAAAAACTCGTCTCTTTTGCGTTTAATTCATGGGTATTTTCATGAGTTATTGACCACAGTTTTGGGGTTCTAGTGCGATTTACAACGAACGTAAGACCCGATATATTTTTTAGGGTATGACCAAGTACTCGTCATTTTCGTGTTTTATGGCCGATTTATGAGCTACTGCCCATATTTTGGGTTTCCAAGGAGATTTCCATGGCCCGCAAGACCCGGTATATTTTTGAGAGATATGACCAAAATCTCCTCGTTTTCGCGTTTTATGGGTGTTTCATGAGCTATTGTCCACAGTTTTGGGGTTCTATTACGATTTATATTATTGAGAGGTATGTCCAAAAGTTTGTCATTTTTGCGTTTTATGGTCATTTTCATTAGCTATTGCCCATAGTTTTGGAGTTCTATGGCGATTTACATGTTTTAGAGTTATGACCAAAAACTCGTCTATTTGCGTATCTTGGCCATTTTCATGAGTTATTGCCCATGATTTTGGGGTTCTAGGAAGATTTACAACGACCGTAAGGCCCAATTCCATTTTGAGGGCATGACCACATACTCGTCGTTTTCTTGTTTTATGGCCGTTTTCATGAACTATTGTCCATATTTTGGGTTTCTATGGTGATTTACATGTTTCAAAGTTATGACCAAAAAATCATGTTTTTTGCTTTTTATGGCCATTTTCATGAGTTATTGCCCATAGTTTTGGGGTTCTAGGGCGATTTACAACGACCGTAAGGCCCGATAAATATTTGAGGGCATGACCAAGAACTCGTTGTTTTCATGTTTTATGGCCGTTTTTATGAGATATTGTCTATATTTTGGGTTTCTAGAGGGATTTGCATGGCCAGAAACACCGGATACATGTTTGATATATATATATATATATATATGACCAAAAACTCTTCGTTTTTGCGTTTATGGCCATTTCATGTGCTATTGCACATATTTTTTGGATTCTAGGGCGATTTACATGTTTGAAAGGTATGCCCAAAAAGTCATCGTTTTCGCATTTTATGGCCATTTTCATGGCCTATTGCCCACAGTTTGGGGGTTCCAGACCGATTTACATGTTTCAGAGTTATGACCAAAAACTAGTCTTTTGCGTTTTATGGCCATTTCTATGAGCTATTGCCCACAATTTTTGGGTTCCAGAATGATTTAGAACGACAATAAGGCTCGATAGATGTTTGAGGGCCTCACCAAGAACTCATCATTTTCGTGTTTTATGTCCGTTTTCATGTGCTATTGCCCACAGATTTCGGGTTCCAGGACAATTTATATGTTTGAGTGGTGTGGCCGAAAATTCGTCGTTTTCGCGTTTCATAGCCGTTTTCATGAGCTATTGCCCATAATTTGGGGATTCTGGGACGATTTACATGTTTTAGAGTTATAACCAAAACCTCGTCTTTTTGCGTTTTATGGGCATTTTCATGAGATATTGCCCACATTTTTGGAGTTTTAGGGCGATTTACAACGACCATAAGACCCGATACATTTTTTAGGGCATGACCAAATACTCGTCGTTTTCGTGTTTTATGGCCGTTTTCGTGGGCTATTGCCTATATTTTGGGTTTCCAAGGGGATTTGCATGGCCCGCAAGACCTGATACATGTTTGAGAGATATGACCAAAAACTTGTTGTTTTCAAGTTTTATGGCCGTTTCATGAGTTACTACCCATAGTTTTGTGGTTCTAGGGCGATTTACATGTTTGAGAGGTATGACCAAAAAGTCGTCGTTTTTCCGTTTTATGGTCGATTTCATGAGCTGCTGCCCATAGTTTTGGGGTGCAAGAGCGACTTATATGTTTTAGAGTTATGACAAAAAACTCGTCTTTTTGCGTTTGATGCATGGGCATTTTCATTAGTTATTGCCCAAAGTTTTGGGTTTCCAAGGCGATTTACAGCGACCGTAAGGCCCGATATATTTTTGAGGTTATGACCAAGTACTCGTCGTTTTCGTGTTTTATAGCCGTTTTCATGAGCTATTGCCCATATTTTGGTTTTACAGGGGAATTTGCATCGACCACAAGACCCGATACATGTTTAAGACATATGACCAAAAACTCATCATTGCGTTTTATGATCGTTTCATGAGCCATTGCCCATAGTTTTGTGTTCTATTGCGATCTACAACGACTGTAAGTCCTAATACATTTTGTAGAACATGACCAAGAACTCGTCGTTTTCATGTTTATTGGTCGTTTTCTTGAGTATTGCCCATATTTTGGGTTTCTAAGGGGATTTGCATCGCCCGCAAGACCCTATACATGTTTGACAGATATGACTGAAAATTTGTAGTTTTCACGTTTTATGGCCGTTTCATGAGCTATTCCCACAGTTTTGAGATTCCAGGGAGATTTACATGTTTGAGAGGTATGACCAAAAAGTCGTCATTTTTGCATTTTATGGTCGTTTTCATGAGCTACGGCCCATAGTTTTGGGGTTCGAGGGCGATTTACTTGTTTTATAGTTATGAAAAAACTCGTCTTTTTGCGTTTAATTCATGGGTATTTTCATGAGTTATTGCCCACAGTTTTGGGGTTCTAGTGCGATTTACAACGACCGTAAGACCCGATACATTTTTTAGGGTATGACCAAGTACTCGTCATTTTCGTGTTTTATGGCCGTTTTATGAGCTACTGCCCATATTTTGGGTTTCCAAGGGGATTCCCATGGCCCGCAAGACCCGATACATTTTTGAGAGATATGACCAAAAGCTCCTCGTTTTCGCGTTTTATGGGTGTTTTATGAGCTATTGTCCGCAGTTATGGGGTTCTATTACGATTTATATTATTGAGAGGTATGTCCAAAAGTTTGTAGTTTTTGCGTTTTATGGTCATTTTCATTAGTTGTGCCCATAGTTTTGGAGTTCTATGGCAATTTACATGTTTTAGAGTTATGACCAAAAACTCGTCTGTTTTGCGTATCTTGGCCATTTTCATGAGTTATTGCCCATGATTTTGGGGTTCTAGGACGATTTACAATGACCGTAAGGCGCAATTCCATTTTGAGGGCATGACCACATACTCGTCGTTTTCGTGTTTTATGGTCATTTTCATGAACTATTGTCCATATTTTGGGTTTCTATGGTGATTTACATGTTTCAAAGTTATGACCAAAAATCATGTTTTTTGCTTTTTATGGCCATTTTCATGAGTTATTGCCCGTAGTTTTGGGGTTCCAGGGCGATTTACAACGACCGTAAGGCCCTATAAATATTTGAGGGCATGACCAAGAACTCGTTGTTTTCGTGTTTTATGGCCCTTTTTATGAGCTATTGTCTATATTTGGGTTTCTAGAGGGATTTGCATGGCCAGAAACACCAGATACATGTTTGATATATATATAGATGACCAAAAACTCTTCGTTCTCGTCATTTTAGTATATTGTACGATTTTTTTTCGATATCGTATGCAAAAGTTATGGCCATTTTACCGTGGCATGACTTTTTTTGCAAATAAAGTCAAAATTATTGTTTGTTAATTTTCCTACA
Organism: Avena sativa; assembly: GCA_916181665.1. NCBI lineage: Eukaryota > Viridiplantae > Streptophyta > Magnoliopsida > Poales > Poaceae > Avena > Avena sativa. The sequence goes on along the minus strand of OV702282.1, from coordinate 359,519,669 downwards.
AACTATACCACATTACCTACATAAATATGAAAGGATTATATTTTTGGAAGTGTTTATCATTTTCTTTTATTTTTTGCAAAACCTAAAAAGGCGATCCAGAGGGGGTGTGTAGTTGGTGCAGGCCCTACGGCTAAGTTGACCCAGCTGCTGCAACACACATGCCCGTAGCGCACTAGGTCAAGGTGCGCTACGGCTAAGTGACACATCTGTAGCGCACCTTGACCTAGTGCGCTACGGGTATGTGTGTTGCAGTCACCTGTGCCCTGGCTCACACATAGTCGTGGCGCACCACCCGCATATGCGCCACGCTTATGGCAGTTAGCCGTAGGGCACCTATGGGCAGTGCGTCACTCCTATTTTACCCGTGGGGCACCACTAGCAAGTGCGCCACAGAAGTGTGGATTACCTATAGCCATTTTCCTAGTAGTGAGAGGACGGTGCGGGATGTTGGCGTTGGCGATGCTTCGGCTTTTGCAGCTCCCATATCGTATTTTGGAGGCCTAACTCAAGGGCAGCGGGCGGCTTGAGATTGGGCAAGATTCTCCGCGCTTCGACGCCAACGGTGGCGATGCCTATAAGTTTCATAACCCTATTGAAGGTGTCGTTGTGGTTACCTTCTCCATGCTAGGGCTCTGGGTAAGACTCAACCGTGGTCTCGACAGTGGTTGCGGGGTGCGTCGTTACCCTCTTGGGGGCGTCGTGTGGAGCTCCGATTCTACTCGGTCTCGTTTTGGTGTCTTCCATAGTTTTAGGTCTTCTTTGTGTCCTTTTCTTTATCTTTGATCTGCTTTGTAAAGGATCTTTTCATCGTTTTGTATTAGTTCGGTCGTTGTGGATTTATTTATAAACAAGACGAAAAGCTACTCCCTCCGACTCATATTAGTTGAATCAACTTTGTCTAGATAGAAATGCATCTAGACTAGATATATATGAATCTAAACAAACTTGATTCAACTAATATGGATCGTAGGGAGTATTTTTAATCATGTAGTACTCTCTTTTTTTCTGCATTTCTTTCTTCTTTTCATTCTTTCTTGTTTGCTAGACCCTTAAAAGGAACTTTTTGTCCTGGTGGCTAACTTTTTTAAAATAAAAACCAGGTAGGGTCCTCCCATCCAGACGTGCTCACAGGAAAATTATGTTGACCACACGGCTCGACTGCTCAGGCAGAAAATTCCCTGTGTATCAGGAGCAACGCTACATGTAGGGACGACTTCTACAGAATTTGGCTTAATTAATGAATTTTGTGTTTTAGAGAGGAATAAAAACTCAACCAATCAACTATTTGCACGTCATTCCATAGAGTTTCAGTAGGATAATTAATCTTCTTTTATACGGTAATACGTGTCTTATTTATACTATCTTAGTTCCAAAGCTTAAAACATTTAAAAAAAAAAGTTCAAGCTACAAACAATTTAAGAAAAGTTTTAGAAAAAAGTATCAAAAATTATGATATCAAATAGATACCATGTGAAAATATGTTCTATGATGTATCAAAGGGTATTGATGTCGTATTGTAAATATTAATACTTCCTCCAACTCATATTAGTTGACTTAGATTTATCTAAATACGGATGTATCTAGTCAAATTTTAGTGCTAGATACATCCGTATTTAGACAAATTTGAGTCAACTAATATAGATCGGAGGAAGTATTTTTTTTCTAAAAACTTGGTCAAATATTACGTGGTTTAAGAAAGAAATATAACTCTTAAGATTTAGGACGGAGATAGTATCATAAAAATTATAATACGAGTCACGTAAACATCGATCTAACAAAACCGAGAAGACATCGGAACGCAAGGTTTTAAGTAAAGGTGGACCTGCTAAGAAAGAAAATTATAATTTGAACAATCCTCTAAGCAATCCGTAAGTCTAATACTGTATTATTCTATATGTCAACTGTTCCACAGTACAAAGGTTTACTCATACTCATTTTTTTTCTATGGGATTGGCCCGGCCTAATACTATTACGGGTCAGCCCATGTCCAGTATACTGTGTCTTGCCTAGGCCGCTCTGGGCAAATTATATCACTTTCGGCCACAAGCGGGCTATCGAGGCCATATATTTGCCTCTGGGCCACAAGGCCCGGTGTACGACGTATTCTGGAACTGGGCGACGGCGCGACCACGCTAACCCTACCGCCCACCGGAGCCGACCAGCGCGAGCGACTTGAAGACCTCCACCGCCCACGGGACCTCAGTCACGGGGCCCAAGCATGTCGCCGCTTCGACTCTTGGGGTCTCTCGTCGCCTCCTCGCGCCACCGGATCTGCGCACGGTTTGTCAATTAATCTCCACCAAAACTATATCGCCTAAAAACTCAGCATATCATGGTTGAAGTCATTCGATTTTCCTAGTTCTATGCATTGCGCTAAACGTACGACTATCAGATATGTATTACAAACCAATAATCTGGCAGCATCGGTTTATTCCAATCGATCTCGTCTACTCCCTCCGTTTCAAAATATAAGATGTTTTAGATTTACGAAACATCTTATATTTTGAAACGGAGGGAGTAGTTATCAATAAAGCGTCGTTTAATTATGGCCATATGGGCAGTTTCAGAATCAAGGGTACCTACGGAGTTAACAAGAGCTGTACTTAGTACTTGTTCTGCAGGTTGCTGCATGGTCGTCGTCGGGCTACTGTGTCCGCCTTGTCTGCGGCAGCATTGGTCGGAGTTGGAGGGATGTCCTTTTATAATTTCAGAAAAGACCAAGACGACGAGAATGACGATGACGATTCAGAGGAATCAGTAATAGGTAGGAAACGAATTACCTTTGATGTTCTGGCTTTATATACCTAATCCTCAATTACCTTTGCCTCCCTCATAGTCGCAGCTCGCAAGCCGATTCATCATCACAAGGAGCTCCTGGAGGACGATGAGACCTTTGAGGAGAAAGCTATGAAGAAGAGGTTCGAGGAGTGGATGATCAAGTACGGCCGCAAGTACAGGGACAAGGAGGAGAAGGCGATGCGGTACAAGATTTTCAAGAGCACGGTACTGCGCGTCGACGAGCTGAACTCGAGGCCAGGAGCTCTATGCACCTTTGGAACAACCGTATTCGCCGACAAGACTGTTGAAGAGTTTCCCCGTGGAACACCACTCGGCCCAGCTGAAGGGGTTCAGAACCTGGATCCCGCTTAATGATCTCTCTAGTTCAAAATTGGCCTATAAGCGGAACCTTAATCTTAATGCAGATCTGACTTTTGAATTTAGAGTTTGTCTTGGAAAGGGTTCTAAGCAGATGTGACATTCCAATATCTGGATCCAGAGCAGACCAGGCATGGAATAAATATTCCCCATAGACTGTTGAGGATCGAGTGTCACAGCTTTCTCATTACCTTGATTTTACGCATCGGCAATTGTAGCCTTCTGAACTTTCTTCTTATTTTTGTTCATATCTTGTTGCTGCTGAAAATTCCCTGGCTGGTAGTCCTTTACTGCCTAGCCGGATTGAACTGCCCATGCTCCTCCATCATATGGTTTGGGAGGCCGCCGAAGGTATGGTGGCTATTGCCCGACTGGAAAATTGTTCCATATCCCTGGCTGCATCATCGGGAACATACCTTGCCCTAGGTTTCCCCCAGATTGCTGTATCAGACCATGTGTGAAATTCCCAGGCATTGGTTGGCCTCTGCACCGGAAGCATGGATCCTCTTTCCATATATGCCCATGGTGGTTAGTTTGTGCGGCCTCCATGGCTGCCTTCATCCTGCTCCATACATGCCACCGATTCCCTCCTCCTGCCATATTCATGATCTCCGCAAAGGATGCTTGCCCTGTCCTCGCTCCCCACCAGTCCTTGGAGAAGCTAAATCTCAGTGGGGTCGGCAAACGGCCACCACCAGCGGGGTAGCAATCCTCCGGTGTGAACCACCAGCACAGTAGCAATCCTCTGGTGATGTTTCTAAGAAGGACAGCACTCTGCGTCCTTCGGAGGATGCGTGCCCTCCTAGCCTCCGGTTCCTGGTGCAGCCACGTGTCCAACTAGCCTCCAATCCCACTTTTGTTGTATATAGCAAAATATATGTCCCGTTTTTGCTGCATGCAGCAAAATAAAAATTTCACCTATCAAATAAAAAAAGTTTGCCGAAGACCTCGCCGGAGTCGTATAAGCATATTTTTTTTGCTAATGTAGCAAAAAATCTTCTAGCTTTTGCTGCGTGTAGCAAAAAATCGGTTCATCAAAAAATCATAAAAAGAAAGACCAACCTCACCAGAGACCTCGCCGGAATCCTCGTAGCAAAAAATATATGCTAATGTAGCAAAATCGCTGGACGGTTATAGCAAAAAAAAAGTTTGCCGGATACCGACTTCGCTGGAGACCTCACTGGAGAACTCGCCGGAATCCTCGTAGCAAAAAAGATATGCTAATATAGCAAAATCACCTGATGGTTGTAGCAAAAAAGAAATTCACAGAAGACCTCGCCGGAGATCATATAGCAAACAAAATCTTCTAATGATGCAAATTGACAGAACGTATGGAGCAAAGACAGTGTACTATTGTAGCGAATCTGACTTCGCCGAAGAAAATTGTACTAGCTTAGCAAAACCGACTTCGTTGGAGACATTTTAGAAAAAACAATATACTAATATAGCAAAATCACATAATGGTTGTAGCAAAAAAAAAATCCTCCCTCCGTTTGTAGCAATGCCAGAACGCGCTCGCAGCACCACCGCCGCCGATAGTTGTCGCAGTCGCAGTCGCCATCATCAAACCAAAACATGGTTGTCTCTCTGCAGCGCTTGTAGCATCTCCTCCCTCCGTTGGTAGCATCGACGATGACTGCTTGTAGCATCGCCGCGCTCCATTGGTAGCATCTGAATTTGGTTGGACAGCACCACTGTCGATGGCCGGTAGCAACGTCGTCCTCCCTTCGCAGCAACACCACATACCATATGCAGCTCAGACAACCACTACATGTAGCACCTCCATCATGGCTACACAACACCGAGTAGCGACGGTGCTCCTCGCCATTCGAGCGGCGGCGAGCTCGTGTAGATTCCCGAGGTGGAGGCGGTGGACGGTTAGGCGTGCGTGGCGGCGGCGGTCAACGGTGGAGGTGGAGACGGGGGCTTGTAGAGGCATGCTTGGCGCAGTGGAGGTATCACCGCCGACCCGGCCCCCTACCAGTAGCGGTATCCCCGCCGACCTGACCCCCTCTGACTCCCAGCTCACATAGGGCCGCGCGCCGCTTCTCGCAGCATGCCGCCGCAGCACCTCCCCCTACCGGTAGAGGTATCACCACCGACCCGGCCACCTTTGACTCTAGGCCCACATAGGGACGCCGCTCTTCGCAACACACTGCTGCCTGGCGTTCGGGCGGCACCGCAGCACCACCAACGGAGGGGCGCCGTGGCCAGTGGCCTACATCTCCGGCTACATCATGCACTGACGCATAGGTTATTTGCGTGTGGGAGGAATTGGGGACAACGAGATGCGAGATGGGGAGCAGCACGACGATGGCGTGGTGGCTATGCGGCTCTCCGGCGAGAGGAACGGCGGTGGTGCTCCTGGCAGGAGAGGGACAGGACGGGAGAAGGACGGGAGCAGCGCCGACGCGGTGGTCGTGCAGGCAGCGCTGGGCAGCAGAACGCGTGGAGGGGAAGGAGAGACAAGGTTCGAGCCTTTTTGGTTGTTAGACCCCTAAACGATAAGGTGGGCCCATAGGTCGTGTCACGCTGTGTGGACCAGGGTCTAGCGACCCGGAGGTTGGAAATCGTGGGATCCTCCGCCTGATCGTAAGCATTTTCCATATATATATGTGTTTCCGGTCGGAACGAACACTGCACACGGTGGCCGGCCGGACCAGAGTATACTAGCTCCGCCGCCACCGTGCCCCGCCCGAAATCAAAATCAAAATCATGTTGACGGGTCCCGTGGACATGGAGGTCCTGAAGAAGTGGCGCAAGTACATGCTTCTTCTAGCCACCCAGATCGCCAGCATGACTTACGCTGCCGGGCTCATCCAGCCCCCGGTGCTCGTGTCCACCTACTTGCGCCGCCACACCGTCTTCCTCTACTGTAATGACGCCGCCTTCGTTGCGTCCCTCGTCGCCATCATGGTGCTCTTGGACCTGCGCATCCTTAGATACCGCCTCGGCGTCACGGTGTTCCGCTCCGCCATGACGCTCGACCTGCTCGCCATTATGGCCGCCTTCGCCGCCGGGAGCTGCCGCGACGTGATCGCGTCCGTGTACGTCTCCGGGATCTTCGCTTTCGTCTTGGCCTTCTACATGGTCCACCTCAGCCTATCACGCCGACGCACGGAGCCACAGGGGCACATCGAGGAGGAGCACCGCAAGTTGCTGCTGCTGCTCGCCACCTTCACGATGCCGCTGACATACGGCGCGGGGCTGGCGCCGCCGGGAGGCTTCTGGAGCAAGACCGAGGGTGACCACCGCGCCGACGGCCCGCTGTTACATGACGGGCCCTACAAGATCCGCTACGACGCCTTCTTCTACGCCAACGCCAGCTCCTTGGTCGCGTCCCTTGCCATCATCACGCTGGTCATGAGCTCGCTGAGCCGCCACCTCGCCCGGTCATACACGCTGCCGGTGTGCGTCCTGGTGGAGCTGCTCGGCCTCAGTGTCGCCTTCGCCGCCGGGAGCTGCAGATGGATCACGCCGACCGTGTACATCGTCTCCATCGTCGGCGCCATGCTGCTATACATCGTCGGAATGGTGGTGTACTCCAAATGCACGTTGAAGCAATGGCGTGCAGTCATCTGCCGTGTTCTGATGTGCGCCAATTTACCGCCGGATGCGTGTGTAATTAAGCTCACACACTCGATTAATTTAATCAATTTGCATGTCCCTACGTACTAAGCAATGTTGGTGGATATATATACTGCAGGCAAGCGTCCCCGGAGACACCGCCAGCGCTGGCTGCTGATGCCCGGCCGCACGAAGAAGAAGGTGTAAGTGTAACGACGACGACGACAACGACGATCCAGAATACCAACAATGAGAGTGAGGCTGCAGACAAGCAGGCGAAGGAGTCGCGGTCGCTTGCACTACTGCTAGGCACTCTCCAAGCAACGGTGACCTACCAGGCAGGGCTGAGCCCGCCCGGTGGTGTGTGGCAGAAGGAGGGCATGATCCTAAGCATCACCTGATGATCCCAGGGAACCCGGTTCTCCTCGACATGCACCCCACAAGGTACAAGGCATTCTACCATTGCAACACGGCGGCCTTCTTGGCGTTGCTGGTCGTCATCATCATCGTCCAAAGCAAGGATCTGAGCTCAACAAACATCAGCAGACATGACCGCATCAAGAGCGCCGCGCTCAACACGGTCATGATACTAGGCCTATTCGGCCTAATGGGAGGCTACGTCGCCGGGAGCTGCGTCAACTCCACCACCACAATATACGTTGTCTCCCTCGCCGTTGTGGTCTTTGCCGTCTTCGTCACCAAGTTTGTGAGCAAACTGATGCTCCTGAAGACACCCCTGGAAAACGAAGAAGACGACCGGCGGCGAAGGAAGCGCAAGTCATTGCTACAGTTCGCCGTCCTGGCCGCCACCCTCACGTACCAAACGGGACTGAACCCGCCAGGCGGGTACGACGACACCGCAGCTGGCGACCCGGTTCTCCTGCATGACTATTGGGTCAGGTACCAGGTGTTCTTCTACTGCAGCGCCACCGGGTTCATGGCATCCCTCGCGGTCATTCTCCTCCTCCTAATGAACAGACGGTACATCTACACCAATGTGCTCCTTGTCTGCGTCTTGGTTGGGCTGCTGGGATTTGTGGGTGCCTACGCTGCTGGCAGCTATAGGAAGCTGCTGGTCTTTGCACTCGTTGCAGCGTTCGTCGCCTACTTCATCCTGCAGTTCCTACTTCACGTGATCGCCACCCGCCGCGAACATTCCTTGTCAGAGCTGTCATGGCCCCAGTGTGTGGAGCGGCTGCTCATCCTGCTCACAAGCTTCTCCTTGTCCTTCAGCGTGAAGAAACCAACAACTGATGTCTCCACCGAGCAGAGGAGGCAGAGCAACAAGAAGTACCTGAGGCGCAAGGACGTCCTCATGCTGCTTGGCATTCTCGGAGCGAGCGTGACGTACCAGGCCGGCCTCGCTCCGCCTGGCGGCACGTTCGGCGACGACTCGCCATTGCCATCCCCTTCATCTTATTTGGTAGTCGCTGGTGACCCCATACTACAGTTCATCAACCTGCCACGGTACCAGGCCTTCTTTTACTGCAACGCCAAGTCCTTCGTCGCCTCCTTCGTGCTCATCGTGCTGCTGCTTGTGCGAGGCACTGTAAAAAAGCGCAGCGCGCCACTCTGGGCGATGGAGATCGCCGTGGTGCTTGACCAGCTCGGCCTGCTGGGAGCGTATGCCGCCGGCAGCTCCAGGGACGCCGAGACGTCAACCTATGTCATCATCGCACTCGTCGTCGTCGTTGCCATCATCTTCATCACCTACCTCCTTCTGAAGAAGGCTAAGCAGCTGATGAAGTGCTTCGTCGGAGGAGGAGGAGGAGGAGGTGCCAATGCCAATGCGTAATTAGTACTGTACTACTCTCATTGTTTACATTCCCTTGATTTCATATGGTGCTCACCGGGAAACTTTCTTTTGGATTTTGCTCTTGACTCTATAACCTGTCAATGTCCCTATGTGGGCTACCCAAAATTTCTTTCTTATGTGTCCTGTATACCAATTACCTGTAATTTTCTTATTTAATTTAACTAGCACAAATACCCGTGCGTTGCAACGGAAATAAAAGCGACGAGTATGCTACCATGAAGAATGAGTTCTTCCTTGCGGTTATCTTTCCACCTCAAGAGCACACTATTCTATTTCCTTCGCCATGTATCCGGCTTGATCAAATCATCCTTGAGTTAGTAGAAGGCATGTTCTTCCTCTTGTCTTGGAGCTCCTCTACATCGTGGCTTCCGCGTTGGCCTCATCTAGTTTGTACATCTCGCCATCGGTGTTGACACTTGCCTTCAACATTGACTTGACGAAGTCGACTGATTATCAAAAATAATTTCATCTTGTTGGCCTGCCTACCATCATTAGATCTGAACTAGAACTGAATTTTTCCTATATGGGCTCGTGGCTAAATCTTCATACTATGTTTTTTTATTTGCTGCACTCAATTGGCCCAATCTAGGCACCTCTCTTTTAGAAAAACCATGTGCTTCATTTGCTATGGCCGAGTATCATTCACTTTCGAAACATAACACGATCGACATATATATTTTTATACGATGAAGAATAAATACACTATCTGCATCACTGGCGTACCAGCAAAAAGGGGGAAAATCGAATGAGATGCATGACTGTATGTAGTAGTTTCAGTTGAAGTTCAGAACCATCATTTTCTTCATTGTACGAAATGGAAAAGCCTTTGTTCATTATTCCTGATAGAATTTCTTGCCTCCCAAATGTGCCAAAAGGTGACTGGAAGAACCGTTGCTTGGCGACCTGAACATCTATCTAGCATATCAAACAACTATTGATGCATATTAATCAGATTTCTCTGTTACATATCTATGTTAAACATGCTCTTTAACTATTCCCAGACCATAGCAAACAGACATGAAAAGAAATAGTGTTCTATGTTTTCAATCTGGCAAAAGCAACATGAAGATCAATATTGAGATTATTATGTTGGTTTGATTAATGGTTTTGTCTTTATGATTCTATCATGTTTGTGTTGTTTGTGATCATGCATGCTCTCCGTTGTTAGTAGCTATCTTGGCCAAATAGTTGGTAGTGACTCCAAGAAAGGGTATTTATGCTCGATAGTGGGTTCATGCCTCTAGTTTCCAAAGGAAGTGACATAAATATCTTCGGTTGTAGGTGTGATGTTGCTACTAGGGAGAAAACAACAGTCTCTTGTTCATGGAACATGTGGACTGTTTATCTTACACACTTTGCTTAAAGCAGTTGTCTGTTGCTTGTAACTTAATACTGGAGGGAGTTCGGATGATAACCTGAAGGTGGACTTCTAGTCATAGATGTAGTTGGATGGCGGTCTATGTATCTTGTTATATTGCCCAATCAACCTCATAAGATCTTTCTGACTAGTAATTGCATTGTTATGCCTTGCTCAGTTCCTATCAATTGCCCTGCTGTAATTTGTTTACCCTTCATGCCATGTTGTTTATCTAAGGAGAACACCTCTAGTGAACTATGGACCCCGGTCTAATCTTTACCATTGATACATCTTCCATTTTTACTTGTTTACTTGCTGCAAATCACCATTAGCTTCCACACCATACGTTTAATCCTTTGTTACAGCAAATCGGTGAGCTTGACAACCTCACTGTTCGTTGGGGCAAAGTCTTGAGTTTGTATTGTGCAGGTCTCCATGTTGTTTGCAACACCTGTGTGACGTTTCTTTCCTCCTTCTGGTTTGATAACCTCGGTCTCAACTGAGGGAAAACTTGCTGTTGTGCTCTTCACACCCTGGGCTTGGGGTTACCAACAAAGTGCCACGTCAAGCATCGTCACTCACTATCCCCTTGCCAAAAGAATCTTGAACGAAAATAATCCACTTTGTTCAAGACACCTTTTGGTAATTGGAAAAACGATATCATATACAATACCATATTAGTAAGTACTAAATTTATGAGTACTAGTCTTCCACCAAGGGATAACAATTTTCCTTTCCAACTATTCAGACGTTTTTGTAGTCTTTCCTCAATAAGTTTTCATTCAGAAATTATGAGACGCCGATAATGAATCGGTATTCCCAAATAGTTGATCGGAAATTACCCCTGACCACATCCACAAAGTTCAGCATATAGGTGGGCCTTGTTTTGGGCCTCTTCAAAACAATACAAATCACTCTTATGGAAGTTAATTTTAAGTCCAGATAACTGCTCGAAAGCTGATAATATTAATTTCAGATTTTTAGCCTTCTCCAGATCATGTTCCATAAAAAGGATTGTGTCATCAGCGTATTGAAGAATAGAGAGACCACCATCAGTAAGATGTGGAACTAATCCTTCAATTTGCCCATCAGCCTTTGCTCTCTCAATAAGGATAGCCAACATAACAGCCACTATATTAAATAATAAAGGCGATAATGGATCCCTTTGTCTTAGTCCTTTCTTGGTCTGTAAGTATTTGCCAGTATCTTTATTTACTTTAATGGCAATACTACCCCTAGACACAAACGACTGAATGAGAGCGCGCCACTCCTTAGAAAAACCTTTCATGCGTAGTGTTGCTTTAGGAAAGACCAATTAACCTTGTCGTATGCCTTCTCAAAGTCAATCTTGAACAGTACCCCATTTAATTTTTTTGAGTGTAGTTCATGGATTGTTTCATGCAAAATTACAACACCATCTAGGATATTTCTTCCTTGCATGAACGCAGTTTGAGACATGCTAACAACTGTTGGAATTATGCCCTAGAGGCAATAATAAAGATGTTATTATTATAATTCTTGTTCATGATAATGTTTATATTCCATGCTAGAATTGTATTAAGCGGAAACTTTAATACTTGTGTGGTTTGTGAACAACACCGTGTCCCTAGTATGCCTCTATGGACTAGCCCATTGATCAATGATGGTTAAGGTTTCCTAACCATAGACATGAGTTGTCAATTGATAATGAGATCATTTCATTGGAGAATGATATGATGGACAGACCCAAACTAAGCAAAGCAATTAGATCGTGTCATCGTGTTCGTCTTTGCGAAGCTTTTCTTATGTCAAATATTGTATTCCTTAGACCATGAGATAATACAACTCCCTGGTATCGGAAGAAAGCTTTGAGGTCATCAAACGTCATCCTATGAGAGGGTGATCATAAAGGTGTCTCTCAGGTGATCGGAAAGTATCTGTTGGGTTGTATGTATCGAGATGGAATTTGTCCCTCCCAAGTCGGAGAGATATACTTCAGGCCCACTCGGTAATCGATATCAACACCGCTTGCAAGCATGTGGTTAAGGAGTTAATCACAAAGTGACATCGGATTACGGAACGAGTAAAGTACTTGCTGTGAACGAGATTGAACTAGGTATGACGGTACCGACGATCGAATCTCGGGCAAGTAAAATATCGCGAGACGAAGGGAATATATATATGGGATTGATTGAATCCTGGCATCGTGGTTCATCCGATATGATCATAGATGAATGTGTGGGAGTCAATATGGGTGCCCAAACCCCGCTGTTGATTATTGATAGAAGATCATGTCTGCATATTCTCGAACCCGCAGGGTCACACACTTAACGTGTCTTGACGCTAGGATAGATTGGATAATTGGTTTATGAATTTTTGTTTGGAGTCTCGGATGGGATCCGGGACATCACGAGTGGTTCCGGAATGGTCCGGAGAATAAGATTCATATAAGGCAGTGCAGTTTTTGGAGTTCGGAATTGTTCCGGGTTAATCGGTATTGTACCGGAAGCTTCTAGAACCTTCCGGAAGGGGACCAACGTGGCCCCACCTTCCGGGAGGGGGCATGGGCCTATGAGGGAGTGTCCTGGACGCATTGGGCCAGGGGCACAAGGCCCCATAGGGCCCAGCCGATCCTAGAGAGTTTAAATCGTTTAAACTAGAGATAGGGTTTCTAGAAGAGGGGAGAGTCCATGCCCCCCACTCCTTATCCTTTGGGCTTGGGGGAGGGGCTAGGGCTGCGCCCCCTCCTCTATATAAAGAGGGGTGGGGGCGCACCAACCCCACACACCTCTCCTCCAAACCCTAGCCGCCTTGCTAGCTTTCCTCTCTCCCTCCCGACTGTTTGTAGGCAAAGCCCTGCTACAGAAATTCTCCACCATATACACCACGCCGTCGTGTTGTAGATCCAATCTATCTCTCCACCATACTTGCTGGTCCGAGGAAGGAGGAGACGTCAAGGTGCTGCACGTGTGCATCTCACGAAGGCACCGCCACTTGTGGTGCTAGATCGGATCGGATCGCGAGGAGGAGAAGCGAGTACGACTACATCACCCACGTTCCGACGAACGTTCCGCTGTGCGAATCTTCAAGGGTATGAAGATCTAATCCAATCTCTCTCGTTGTTTGCATCTCCTAGATTAGATCTTGGCTTTCCCTCTGTTCGCTCCGTAGAAAATTTTGATTTACTATGCCACGAAACCCTTCAACAACATGGTCAGCAACTGAGTTTAGTCTAATAGTGGCAACTTTAGTAAAAATCTTAAAGCTAACGTTAAGCAAGCAGATTGGGCGATACTGTTGTATACGTTCTGCATTGTTAACCTTAGGCAGTAAAATTATATTGCCAAAGTTTAGTCTAAAGAGATCTAACTGACCGACTTGTAAAAACCCAAACAAATGCATCAGATCCTCCTTGATAACGTCCCAAAATTTTTGGTAAAATTCTACTGGGAAGCCATCCGGCCCTGGCGCTTTGTTATGTTCCATTTGAAAAACAGCTTTCTTAACTTCTTTCTCGGTATATGAGGCAGTTAGAAAGTTGTTTTCTTCAACAGAAACCTGGGGGATATCGTCCTTTTGGGACTCATCCGGAGAGAATAAATTTTCTGCTGGGCCCCAAACAAGGATTTATAATAAGAAGTAATATATGACTTCAGTTGCTCCTGTCCCTCAATCATACCTTTATGCTGGATCAGAGAGTGAATAAGTTTCTTCTTATGCTTGCCATTAGCAATAGCATGGAAGTACCTTGTATTCGTATCTCCTTCCAGAATAAATTTTGCTTTAGAGCATTGATACCATTTGAGTTCCTCTTCGCGCAGGAGTCAGGCTATCTCTGCATTCGATTGGCTTTTAAGCTCAATTTCTTGTGCAGTTAATGGCCTGACCTTCGCGGAAGCCTCTAAGGCATCAATTATAGATATTAGGCGTATTTTTTCATTTTAGGATCCCAACTATGTGCCTTGCCTAGCCACAAAGGAACTTGTGTAAAGCATGCATTTTGTTATTCCATCGTAGAATAGGCGTTTGGCCACCAACCAGTTTCTCCCAAATAGCCTTAACCATCTCGTAAAAACCATAACGGATCATCCATCTGAGTTCAAATTTAAACTCATCCGTAGACTTTCGTGGCGGTGATCCAAAAGATAAAAATAAAGGGGCATGATCCGATAAAGCCTCAGTACGCTCTAGAGCTCGAACAATTACCGTAGAAAACTTATGTTCCTAGTCGGTATCCATAAGCACTCTATCTAGTTTTTCGTATGTTGGCTCTAAAAGACAATCAACTCAGGTAAATTTCCTTCCTAACATTGTAACCTCTCTTAAGTCCAGACTATCTATAACAACATTGAACAAAAAAGGCCAATGTTTATCGAAACAGCCCCGACTTTTCTCGTGAGGGAATCTAAGCAAATTAAAATCCCCTCCTATAAGAAGAGGGTATGGGTTGTCCTTTGCCAGATTCACTAACTCGCGTAAAAAATCAGCCTTATAAATATCCTGGGCGGCCCCATAAATGGCGACTAGAGACCATGTAAAATTGTCAGCCTTGTTACGGATATGGAGTTTTATAAAAAAAATCTTCCACCGAACTAGCTAAAACTTCCATAGTCTCATCTCGAACGCCTAACAGATCCCCCAGATCGACCACGCGGCGGACATGATATCCACGTGAAGTCCACTCCACCAAAAAGGCAATTGAGTAGGTGTAACACCCTCAGAATCGACCCTATGCAAGTTTCAGCGATTCCCGCCAAACCCGCATAGAAACGATTCAAAGGTGCCCACCAGGCACTTTCGTGCGGGTGGAAAACGAAGTAATAACATTACACAACAGTCCTCGACGGGACCCACAGAACAGATATATATACAACAGCGACTCAATGAGTCAAGAATACAGATATAATATACAAAGATCCAAATCACCTTGAAAATGATAGAGCGTCCGACTATGGACAAGATGCAAATGGGACTAAGAGCCCTGAAGAATAACCAATGGCGTCCATAACCCTGCCCAGGCCAAGCCGGAAGGGTAACCCTGCTAACGACGTCGATCTCAAAACCTGCTTAACAAAAAGGGGTGCCGACAAAAAGGCAAAGGAAAAAAAGGAGCGTCAGTACTGAGGCCAGTACACGGCGAGACTAGAATTCGGCGGTCCTCGCCTACATAGGTATGGTGGACTGCAGCGGCAGCGCGGCATGCACTAAACACCCTATAGAGACTCGATAAAACGGGCGGCTATCAGAGAGGGGTAAGAAAGACCTATCCGGAACCAACCTGATACTAACACCAAACAATCCCATCCTGATATTCCCCCTCGAGACCAAACGAGGAAGTCAATCGAGGAACTCACACAATTGGCAGTTTTATTTATTCAGTTATTGTTGCAGCAATTACTAGTCAGGTGTAGATAATCGTCCTGATAAAATAAACAGTGGGCCGTTTTAGTTAACCATTCCGTTGTAGTTGCAACACTTACTAGTCAGATACAATTAGCATGAGATATCCCGAAACCTAGCAGTTGTTGGTACTTTTATTTAGCCATTCGTTGTAGTGAAGCTGATTACTAGTCATATCGGATACAAGTCAATTTATAACAGTAAACTTTAGTTATAGTTGTCTATGATCAAGCACTGTGCTCCAAGTCGTCCATAACCGCGGACACGGCTTCTCGAAAAGATTTAACCCTGCAGGGGTGCACCAAAGTATCCATACGCACTTCGACCCTTTTTGCCAGATCAATTAACATACACCCATCGGTATGTCGGCGGGGCCTAAGTCATGACGTTTCCCAGACCCAAAGCAAGCACGGGGGGCCACCCCACTAAGTACACCCGCAACGAAGTCGGCCGGTCTCCGAGACGGACTCAGGGTTTGCGACAGTGGCTGTAAACGACAGGGGATCCCAAAACTGGGCCTGTCGATACCGCGAAAACACTCCGCTTCCAAAACAGTACAGGTGCTATCCATCGCACAATCGTAAATAAAGCAGTAAAGCATGGCATAAGTACAGGATAGTAATAAAGCCCCAAACTACTTGTGGCCCCCAGTACAGTACTTTGAAATCAGGTACTAAATCGATGGGGGGCCCATATCTCCCCACATGTGGTTAGCACGCTCGATCTCGAAACAGGTGTCAAGAACTCGGGGTCCTACGGGACACAAGTGGACGGTTAACAACCAAATAACATCTATTGCCCACCTGTGCCTCTGCTTACCTACTTCAATTTTAGTTGTTAAACAGTAAATAAAGTGAACAATAGTTAAAACCATGATCATCTCCAACATTAGACATGCGGCAATACTCCAACAACTGTGGTACTTGACGACACACAACAGCACTTGAGCAAGCGACTACGACGCGCAAGTCCAACTATCTACCAAACAACGGGTAATAGGATGTGTCCAAGGCAATATAAGGCTGCAAGGGATATCACGGGTACGAAAGCTAGAGCATCGCAACACAGATAGCAATAGATCAACAGAAGGGAATAAATACTATAAAAGTAAGATAGGTAGAAAGGGGGAGATGCTCGCCGGAAAACATTGCCGACGGTTCATCCAAGATCGGGTCGACACTCGCATCAACTCAACGGCTTTATCCGCGAAGAACCAAAACACTAGAATAAACACCGGATGCAATATTTAATACTACGGCAAAAGATCGGGCATGATGCATGTATGATGTATGACATGGCAAAGGTGCGATGAAATTAGGCAATGTTAAGTGGAACCGGGGTCCCGACAATTAAATATATGGTTCTAACTGTATAGATACCCCGCATTTTAAATGTTGTTTTAACAAGGCAAGATATGACAACGGTTCGATGCACAAATTTAAATGGGGCCAATATAAGACTAGCTTTGCCCGCATATGGGCCCCATATTTAATTAAGGTGAATCGGCATAAGGCCCCCAAACCACATTACAATCTGCATGCAAGTATGACAATTCAATATGCAACAATTCGATATTATATTTACAAAATAGGGCTCGAGAAAAGGGGTCACACATTAGGGGGTCTCGACGATCTTGGGCTCCGAGGGGTTCGGGGTTGGTCTCAGGGTTCAGGGTTCGACGGGATCGGTCTTCGAAGGCCGGATACAAGATGAAGAGCTTGGCGTTCCGGGAAGAAGGACTTGGTGTGGCGTCGGGGGCGCATCGGATCCGCCCTGGTCGGTGTCGATCTTGTCATGCCCGCGTATCGGGTCGGTCTTGGCGTCCGGGAAGAAGAACTTGGCATCCTCGAGGGGGTACTTGTCGTATCCGTGAAGAAGATCATGTCGGTCCACGGGGTTCGGCCTTCGGGGTTCGACGGGTGTCTTGGCGTCCCATGAAGGCATCCTCGGTGCTCCGCGTCGAAGGCATCGGGGTCTCCGGGTTCGGACTTGCCATGATGGCGAACTTGGCGTACCGTGAAGATCTTGCGGTTTTCAGCTTCGACTGTCGACGGAGGACTTGGTTCCGGTGTCGGTGGTCCAACGGATTCGCTCTGGTCAAAGTTGGTCTTGAGGATGTGGCCCTAGACGTTGGTCAACTTGACAAAGACATGTTTTTGAGAGGTCGTGGTGATAGCCCGCAACATCTAGCGAGGAGGCGTGCGCCAGGGCGAGGACAGCCGGGCGGAGAAGGGCTCACGGCCGCGGTGCAGAGGAGCTCTGCAGGAGGGGCAGGAGAGAGAAGGCCGGCGGTACAGAGGATCTTGGGCGGCGGGGCGCTGCCGACAACGATGGCGCGAGGACGAGGCCGACAGCAGCGACGGCCGGACAGGCTCGCAGAGGCGCGGGTCGAGGACGACAAGAGGGCGGCCGAGCGGTAGTGAGCGGGGCCGACGGGGAGGCGCGGCCGGAGGGGAGGAGGCCCTGGCGGCGCGGGGCCCGGCTCGGGATGGCGGCGGTCGCGGTGGAGGTTGAGGCGCCGAGGCGGAGGAGGAACAGGGGCGGACGAGCGGGGTCGGGGTGAGGGCGGCGCCGCTCGGGGAGAGAGGGAGGCGCTCGGGGCGGCGCAGGCGCAGAGGACGGAGGCCGGCGGCGCGCTCGGGGAGAGAGGCGATGGGGAGAGGCGGAGCAGAGAGAGGAAGGGGAGGGCGGCGGCCGGCCGGGAGCGGCGGGGGTAGCGCGGTGGAAGGAGCCGGGGCAGAGGCGGCGGCAGGCGGGCTCGCCGGAGGGAGGCGGTGGCGGAAAGAGGGAGGAGGGCGGGCGCGCGGCGAGGAGAGAGGAGGGTGTCGGGGGCGTGGGGGAGAGAGGAGGGAGTGGGGCTGCGGGCCTGCAGGTGGGACCCAGGGGCGGTGGGGTGTGGGGATTGGGGCAGGTGTGGGGAGGTGGCAAGGAGTGGGGTGAGAGAGATGGGGAGAGGGGTGAGGTGGCAGCAGATAAGTGGTGGGGGAAGGGAGAGAGGTGAGGTGGCGAGAGAGGATTGGGTGGGGTGAGGTGGCTGGAGGGGTGGGTAGATAGGACTGGGGTAAGAAAAGATTTGGGGTAGGGTCTAAGGTGGACCGATTTTATTCTGGGGGTGGTCGACTGGGTCGAATCGGCCCGTTCGACTGCCCCCTAAAAATAATATAGATTTTTATTTAATTTAAAAATAACTTTTGTAATTAGTTTTTAGACAAATAAAAGACCCGGAAAAGGCCGGCGCTATAATTTGAAATTGAGATGGGGAATATTTAGAAACCAAACTAGGCTTTTAGAAAATAGGTTTCGTCAAACAAATGCATGATGACTCGACGATGCACAAATGCAATGAGGCATGATGACATGAGCATGCGGTCATGATGATGCAATGCACAAAAACAACGCGATTTTCTAGTAGTGGTTTTGCGGGATGCCACAATTCGACACCACTAACAATGGATCTCGCCCTCGAGATCCGCCTCGTGGTACCGAAAGGAAGGTCGGCGATCGGCGTCTTCTCGCTTCGTGTAGATCCTCGCGACACCACTAACAAGAGGTCGTTGTCCGTGATCGTCGAGAGAACACTCCGGAAACAAAAGGTAGAAGGTAGAGGTATCAACAAATAAAGCCACCTCTAGCTTCGATAGAAAGAGAGAATCGATGCATTCTCATCCACTTCAATGTACACAAGCGAATAGAGTGAGTAGTCGGCATGGGGGCCAATCCATCACGCACCCAAACTATTACTCTGCACAATCAGTAGAAAAGCGTGCAACCATTCCCGGAATCAGACTGAAGATCTCGACAATCGAGGTTCAGAAACAAAGGAGTGATGCAGACTCTGCATCGGATCTGGCGTAGATGATGTCGTCGCGTCGGAAAACACCGGAATGCACAAACAAGGAACAAAGAATGGTACCACAGAAGACGGATTCCTCAGATAGCATGAAGACCAGATGTAGCAGCACTGTTACCAAAGGAGGAAGCGAAACCCTGAAGGTACGATGGAACCCATCCACGAGAAATCCTGGACTCGAAGAGAGAGAAGAGAGCGGATTCAAAACACGCAGAGGTGAGAGGAGAGCAGCAGAAGGGTAAGGAGTAAAATCAGACCTAATCAGAACTATCCAACCGATTTTCAAAAATAGTTTTGACACTCTACTTCGGCCGTTAGCTGGGTTATCCTACAGGCTGGACTTGTGGGGTATCGCAACTGCTGAGCTCTGATACCACTCTGTAACACCCTCAGAATCGACCCTATGCAAGTTTCAGCGATTCCCGCCAAACCCGCATAGAAACGATTCAAAGGTGCCCACCAGGCACTTTCGTGCGGGTGGAAAACGAAGTAATAACATTACACAACAGTCCTCGATGGGACCCACAGAACAGATATATATACAACAGCGACTCAATGAGTCAAGAATACAGATATAATATACAAAGATCCAAATCACCTTGAAAATGATAGAGCGTCCGACTACGGACAAGATGCAAATGGGGCTAAGAGCCCTGAAGAATAACCAATGGCGTCCATAACCCTGCCCAGGCCAAGCCGGAAGGGTAACCCTGCTAACGACGTCGATCTCAAAACCTGCTTAACAAAAAGGGGTGCCGACAAAAAGGCAAAGGAAAAAGAGGAGCGTCAGTACTGAGGCCAGTACACGGCGAGACTAGAATTCGGCGGTCCTCGCCTACATAGGTATGGTGGACTGCAGCGGCAGCGCGGCATGCACTAAACACCCTATAGAGACTCGATAAAACGGGCGGCTATCAGAGAGGGGTAAGAAAGACCTATCCGGAACCAACCTGATACTAACACCAAACAATCCCATCCTGATATTCCCCCTCGAGACCAAACGAGGAAGTCAACCGAGGAACTCACACAATTGGCAGTTTTATTTATTCAGTTATTGTTGCAGCAATTACTAGTCAGGTGTAGATAATCGTCCTGATAAAATAAACAGTGGGCCGTTTTAGTTAACCATTCCGTTGTAGTTGCAACACTTACTAGTCAGATACAATTAGCATGAGATATCCCGAAACCCAGCAGTTGTTGGTACTTTTATTTAGCCATTCGTTGTAGTGAAGCTGATTACTAGTCATATCGGATACAAGTCAATTTATAACAGTAAACTTTAGTTATAGTTGTCTATGATCAAGCACTGTGCTCCAAGTCGTCCATAACCGCGGACACGGCTTCTCGAAAAGATTTAACCCTGCAGGGGTGCACCAAAGTATCCACACGCACTTCGACCCTTTTTGCCAGATCAATTAACATACACCCATCGGTATGTCGGCGGGGCCTAAGTCATGACGTTTCCCAGACCCAAAGCAAGCACAGGGGGCCACCCCACTAAGTACACCCGCAACAAAGTCGGCCGGTCTCCGAGACGGACTCAGGGTTTGCGACAGTGGCTGTAAACGACAGGGGATCCCAAAACTGGGCCTGTCGATACCGCGAAAACACTCCGCTTCCAAAACAGTACAGGTGCTATCCATCGCACAATCGTAAATAAAGCAGTAAAGCATGGCATAAGTACAGGATAGTAATAAAGCCCCAAACTACTTGTGGCCCCCAGTACAGTACTTTGAAATCAGGTACTAAATCGATGGGGGCCCATATCTCCCCACATGTGGTTAGCGCGCTCGATCTCGGAACAGGTGTCAAGAACTCGGGGTCCTACGGGACACAAGTGGACGGTTAACAACCAAATAACATCTATTTCCCACTTGTGCCTCTGCTTACCTTCTTCAGTTTTAGTTGTTAAACAGTAAATAAAGTGAACAATAGTTAAAACCATGATCATCTCCAACATTAGACATGCGGCAATACTCCAATAACTGTGGTACTTGACGACACGCAACAGCACTTGAGCAAGCGACTACGACGCGCAAGTCCAACTATCTACCAAACAACGGGTAATAGGATGTGTCCAAGGCAATATAAGGCTGCAAGGGATATCACGGGTACGAAAGCTAGAGCATCGCAACACAGATAGCAATAGATCAACAGGAGGGAATAAATACTATAAAAGTAAGATAGGTAGAAAGGGGGAGATGCTCGCCTGAAAACATTGCCGACGGTTCATCCAAGATCGGGTCGACACTCGCATCAACTCAACGGCTTTATCCGCGAAGAACCAAAACACTAGAATAAACACCGGATGCAATATTTAATACTACGGCAAAAGATCGGGCATGATGCATGTATGATGTATGACATGGCAAAGGTGCGATGCAATTAGGCAATGTTAAGTGGAACCGGGGTCCCGACAATTAAATATATGGTTCTAGTTGTTTAGATACCCCGCATTTTAAATGTTGTTTTAACAAGGCAAGATATGACAACGGTTCGATGCACAAATTTAAATGGGGCCAATATAAGACTAGCTTTGCCCGCATATGGGCCCCATATTTAATTAAGGTGAATCGGCATAAGGCCCCCAAACCACATGACAATATGCATGCAAGTATGACAATTCAATATGCAACAATTTGATATTACATTTATAAAATAGGGCTCGAGAAAAGGGGTCACACATTAGGGGGTCTCGACGATCTTGGGCTCCGAGGGGTTCGGGGTTGGTCTCAGGGTTCAGGGTTCGACGGGATCGCTCTTCGAAGGCCGGATACAAGATGAAGAGCTTGGCGTTCCGGGAAGAAGGACTTGGTGTGGCGTCGGGGGCGCATCGGATCCGCCCTGGTCGGTGTCGATCTTGTCATGCCCGCGTATCGGGTCGGTCTTGGCGTCCGGGAAGAAGAACTTGGCATCCTTGAGGGGGTACTTGTCGTATCCGTGAAGAAGATCATGTCGGTCCACGGGGTTCGGCCTTCGGGGTTCGACGGGTGTCTTGGCGTCCCATGAAGGCATCCTCGGTGCTCCGCGTCGAAGGCATCGGGGTCTCCGGGTTCGGACTTGCCATGATGGCGAACTTGGCGTACCGTGAAGATCTTGCGGTTTTCAGCTTCGACTGTCGACGGAGGACTTGGTTCCGGTGTCGGTGGTCCAACGGATTCGCTCTGGTCAAAGTTGGTCTTGAGGATGTGGCCCTAGACGTTGGTCAACTTGACAAAGACATGTTTTTGAGAGGTCGTGGTGATAGCCCGCAACATCTAGTGAGGAGGCGTAAAGCATGCATTTTGAGAGGAACTTGCGTAAAGCATGCATTTTGTTATTCCATCGTAGAATAGGCGTTTGGCCACCAACCAGTTTCTCCCAAATAGCCTTAACCATCTCGTAAAAACCATAACGGATCATCCATCTGAGTTCAAATTTAAACTCATCCGTAGACTTTCGTGGCGGTGATCCAAAAGATAAAAATAAAGGAGCATGATCCGATAAAGCCTCAATACGCTCTAGAGCTCGAACAGTTACCATAGAAAACTTATGTTCCCAGTCGGTATCCATAAGTACTCTATCTATTTTTTCGTATGTTGGCTCTAAAAGACAATCAGCCCAGGTAAATTGCCTTCCTAACATTGTAATCTCTCTTAAGTCCAGACTGTCTATAACAACATTGAACAAAAAAGGCCAATGTTTATCGAAACAGCCCCGACTTTTCTCGTGAGGGAATCTAAGCAAATTAAAATCCCCTCCTATAAGAATAGAGTATGTGTTGTCCTTTGCCAGATTCACTAACTCGCGTAAAAAATCAGCCTTATAAATATCCTGGGCGGCCCCATAAATGGGGCCTAGAGACCATGTAAAATTGTCAGCCTTGTTACGGATATGGAGTTTTATAAAAAAATCTTCCATCGAACTAGCTAAAACTTCCATAGTCTCATCTCGAACGCCTAACAGATCCCCCAGATCGACCACGCGGCGGACATGATATCCACGTGAAGTCCACTCCACCAAAAAGGCAATTGAGTAGGGCTTGTGAAAAATCTCGTCTACCAGTCTCAGAAATACCCAGAAAATCCATTTTATGGTCTCTCACACAATCAGCAAAGAATAAATGTTTAGCTAAGTCCCGAAAACCTTTGCTATTTAAAAACATTCCATTCATTGAGAAACTATAGGAGATTTGGATACACGGAATCTCTTTCCTTTTTTTTTGCTTATATGCATATTATCTTTATATTGCTATAATTATAAATACAAGTAATGCACGGGGACATGTACATAGTAAAAAAAACATGAATTGAACAAACCACGAAATGAGGTACGAGTAGCTCTCTAGGGCTTCCACCAAGCATGCATGCCAGTTTGGCACCACACGATCGATACGACACCCGTGGAAAGCAAAAGAACTGGTATACGTACATACTAGCTAGGTACGCACTGTTACAAAGTTTCCTGTTGGCATATTGGTGGGTTTACAAAGTCTCTGAAACGGAAGGAAGGAACCACCCCCGGGAAGTTATTTATTTAGACTCTACGTGCGCACAGGCCTCCGCCTTTATAGGATCGCCGCCGCCGCCGCCGCCGCCAGGCAAACTCCAGACCCTAGCTTGCTTGCACGCACCATGGATCGTCAACCCGAAGAGCTCCCGCCGCAGAGGGTGGCCGCGTGGCAGAGCGTCTGCAAGGACCGGCGCGCAAGGACTCGCCCAGTGAGTCACCCCCATCGATCCCCACCCTTCTTTCTACGTAACGCGCTCCCCTTCCCCTATTTGTAGTTGCGCCGTCTTAATTCGATTGGAATTTATACCACCTAGTACTAGGCCATGGATTACATTGAAACAATTTCCGTTGCCGTATGTGCACTGCACGGTCTCATAGGATTTTCATATACTCCTTCTGATCTAAATTAATTATACACTCAAATTTGTCTAGATTTTGATGTATCTAACACTAAAATATGTTTAATATATTTGAATCTAGACAAATTCAAATCCATTAATTAATTTGGATATGAAGGAGTATTATGATTGGCTATCTGCTGGAAACTATCAAAATTCTACATGTTATGCCTAAGAGAAAAAAAAAAGGAACTACTTTATACTCCCTCCGTTTTAAAATATAAGATGTTTTAGATTTGTGAAGAAAATGTATAGTCTAGGTATATTTTTTTCACAAAGCTAAAACATCTTATATTTTGAAACGGAGGGAATATACGATTCTTTGAATTGTAGCCACGGCATGTTAAAGTGTTAAAGTTTCTTTTGAGACAAGGAGAAAAACACAGAGTCTCTTTTCACAAAATAGGGCATAAATAACAAATATTGTGCACAGGAGGAAACACGATATAGTAACAAGGCAAGGTCCTCCGTGCTGGCACTCTGCCACGAGAACATATCCTATGAAACCATTGAATTCATGCGCCCGCTGCACACATAGGACCTAGGCCTTTGGATAGGGATTAGATGGACATGATCTGTTAGGAGGTGGGCTGGTGGTACATTTTACAAAATGGCCTTTGTAGTAATCCTATGAATTAAAGGATAATACCTTTGATGTGCTCAAGTAATTAACCTGGATTAGTGAATATCCAGACGGTCAATAGAAGCTTCGGTGACTATTTGGTCCCGGCGGTCACTATGCCGACGGCATTGCCAAGCGGGGCCCATCTGGTCTTTACCGACGGCGAGGTAACGCCGACGGCGCCATCTGGCTGTCGGCATAGACTATGCTGACGGCAACCCTCTACGCCGACTGCTGCTTCATCTATGCCGACGGTTTAGGGCCGTCGGCGTAATGACCATTTCCTGTAGTGAGTAGCTAGTGATAACCATGATGTGTCTTTTTTATGTACCTATGAAACTAAATGTTGTTCATTAGAGGTCCTAGCTCGCATGGTGGTGCAGTGGTACAGGAAGCAATGTTACTGCCGGTGAGAGAGAGCTACATGAGAGGAAGAGGGGGAAAGACGAACTGGGTCTCAGGGAGGTGGGTTCGCTCGATTCAAAGGAATTAGAGGGTCTGTTTTGCAAATGTATTGGCAGTCCACATCGTAGATTGATCTTGTCCCTCAGTTTTGAATCCAAGGGTTCATGTTCCATGGGTTCAGCTGGTGCATGACTTGGACTGTTTCATAGGATACGTTCTCTCTGCTGCAGCTTTCTTTCTTCTAAAAGACGATTTAGCTTTTCTCTAAAACATGATCTACCTAGATGAGTTTTAGTTTGTAGATTCCGAGCAAAATAAGTGAACGGTCACATTAAAAGTTTGTCTAGATACATGTATTTTAGAAAAAACTAATACATCTTATATTTTAAAATGGATAAAGTATTAAAACATCTCATAAACATTATATATAAATGCAGTCTAAATGTTTAGAATATTCGTCATTCATTTAGGCCATGGGTAGTTCTGTACACCCACGCAGTAGCAACACTCGCTCACATGGAACTAGTTCATTGGTAGGGCTAGCTAATATGTACAATTCTCTTACTCCCTCTGATCCATATTAGATAACTTGGATTTATCAAAATTTGGATGAACCTATATACTAAATAGTGTCTAGATTTATTTAAATCTAAATAAATTTGAGTTAACTTATATGGGTCGAAGGGAGTATTATTATTCTAGTTTCTGGTTGTGTTGCTGTATGCTTTTGATTTGCCGTGCAACTCCTTTTTTCTACAAAACATTAACGTTTGGTGCTTGTTTCAGATGGAGATCTTTGTTAAGACACTCACGGGTAGGACAATCACTCTTAAAGTTGAGCGTTCAAATACCATCAAGAATGTCAAGGATAAGATTCATGACAAGGAGGGGTTCCCTCTTGACCAGAAACACCTCATGTATGATGGCAAGCAACTTGAGGATGGGCGCACCCTAGCTGACTACGACATCCATAAGGAGTCAACCCTTCATCTTGCACCCGGTATCTGTGGAAGGATAGAGATTTCCGTGGAGACCCTGGACGGCAACATGATCCACCTCTGGGTTGATCAGTCAGATACCATCCAGGCCATCAAGGCAAAGGTTCAGGATCGCCATCACCTCGTCTCTGACGGGGAGCAACTGCATGACGATAGTACATTGGCTGATTATAGCATCGAGAATCATGCCACGCTTAAGCTTCGTCTTGGCCTCGAAGAAATGATTGAAATATCCATCAAGGCGCTAGAAAGACCTTTCTTTTTTAAGGGATGGAATACTGTCGACCATGTGAAGGCGGAGATCAAAGATCGGTATGGCGTTGCTCAAGCCCAGCAGCGCCTCATGTTTAACAATGCAGAGCTGAAGGGTGTCCGGACTTTGGCCTACTATGACATTCGAAATGGATCCACTTTGACCTTGTCCTTGGTGAGTGATCTGGATTGATGGATATCTTCATAAGATGTTTCACAGGAAAAACCTATGCGCTTAGGGTTGAGAGCTCGGATACCGTCCACAGTGTCAAGGAGAAGATTAAACGGGCACAAGGCATTCCCATAGAATTCCAGCGCATCATGTTTGCTGGGAAGCAGCTCGAGGGTGGCCGTACGCTTGCGGACTACAACATCAAGGAGGAGTCGACCCTTCATATTTCCGGTCGCCTCCTCTCTTGTGTGAAGTGTCCAGGAAATCATCACTAGAGTGCACCTGTTCGCGTGTCTCAAGTCATATTTCTGATGAAGTAACCTGCTGAAATCAGTGTTTGGTACGTAATACTTTTCGGATTATTGAGTTTATTTTATGTATGCCTCTCGTAATTGTTGTTTCTAGTATTAATGCTTATTGCTATGCATCCGGATACAAATATATTGTGCAATGCAACCTAGCTGTCTCAGAGTGATGAAACAATTGCTAAATCTGATATGATTGATGTGTTATCCAGTGTGTATATTGCTCAGTTTGCGCAATGTTGGAGTTAGAGCGAGTCGTTGTAGAAAAAACTTTTACACTGAACAAAATCAGAGAATGGGACAGTAGCCTAGTGGTTGGGTTATAGTTGGCGCATCCCAGCGACTAGAATTCGATTCCTGTCAGGTTTCCAGAATTCTTACGCCAACCCGCTTCTACTATATAAAAAAGTGTCTACTTCCTCCTAGCACTATTTCATTTTTTTTATTGAACAAAATCATAGCTTTGACGTGCACGATGCTGTGATCAGCAGGATATAGGGTGTCTTTCTATTGTTCTAAACTTCTTAAGTCCATTATCCTGATGTCAGCTGGTGATAAGTAGCTTAATTAGATGGGTGGAGCCAGCCATGAAATTTATTCGTAATCCTAAGTAGTACAGTGCTTTTTTCATTAACTTTGCTCGTGCTGATCACCCGATGAGATCTTTTCCTCTATGCCAGGAATAATTATTTGTGGAAGCTTTAATTTCCAACACAAATGTCTCGGCATCTTAGTAGGGATCCGCATATATAAATCTATCCATGCACGAACTGAACTGCCCAAACGGCATATAGCACATTCTCAGGGAAAAATACGACACATAAGGGACATAGATTGTTAATCCCTTTCTAAATATCAAGGCTTACAGAACAAGGTTGTGGATTTATGTTCATAGGGGATTTATATGGACCTCTCTAGTGGTGGTTAGCATTTTTCTTTAATGCTTCTCTTTCTTGGTGTATGGATATGCCATTGGGATATAATCACTAGTGGTGTAATTCCTCATGGATATGGGTGTACCAATTTATAACTCCACCGTAGAAATGAACATGGAGATATTTTGAGCTCCACCTAAAGTCAACCACTTAAAAAAAATTGCCAAGAAAGTTTTCTCCCTTTGGTTATCTAACTTCCACTCCTGATCCTCTCGATAAATTTTATAAGTATAGGGAAAGCATGACCCTCCGTATAAATAAGAATCGAAAGTCTCCTTCTGTGGTATTTGAACCCATGCGTTGGGCTTGAGCATCAACTCGCTCAACATAGGTGTAGGTAGTGGTAGGAGAGAAGGATGCGACATGGAATGTCATAGATAGGGATGAGACAAGGGAAAGAGAGGGTGGGTGGCAACAAGACTCCATGTACAAGCAAAAAACCTAAACGGAAGATTTGATCCTCATGCTAGCTCCACACACCCGCTTGTGATTGTTCTTCCCCCGTGTCTTAGAGCGGTGGCCAATGAGAGGCAAATGATGAGGGTTGCGGGGTTAGTGGCGCATAGAGCGGTTGTTGTTGTCTTCCACTTGTTTGCTTTGGGCCAGGCGATCGAGCAGGCACCGCAACGGGCACGATACAAGACGCGCTAGTGTGGCGGCGGCGGGCAGTGAAACATGAAGATAAACCAAGTGGAGAAGATGTGTGTGTCGCCAATTGTGGAAAATATAAAGCCCCAAATGGATATGGCTTCAGGGCCAAGGAATGTTACCGCTTTTGGAGTCTGCCTATGGACTGGTCCCCAACTATTAGGCACTCTCTTCTACAAGTGAAAACTAAAATAAAACATTAAATCTAACTCCTAATAGGAAAAGTGGGAAACTTCTCATGTGGCTAAGGTTCGCGCGAGCTATTTATCTTGGCCAAGACACATAGGCATGAATCACAACAAGGAGATATTGGACAACTCACAACATGGACCTAGAGATATTTACTGGTTCTGGTTGTAATAACTGGAGCTTAAATGAGACGTCCCTTTCATTTCTTATAAATGGAACAGGGCGGTAAAGCCTTTGATCTAAAAAAAATAGAAAGTTGGGTAAAATAAAATAAAATAAAGGTACATGAGAACGAATTTGTAGGCAGCCGACGTAGGGGACATGCATTATATTGCTTCCCAAAATCAGCTGCATTTAAAATCAAGGGAAATTAAACAAGAAGAGCAGTATTAGTTACATATTGGCACCGCTGCGGCTGGGCTGATTACCATTGCCTCCTTCCAAATACCGCCACACCTTGAGCTCCCTGGCCTTGTTGAGCACGGTGTCGAATGACAGGAGCACGTGCAGCGTGATGAAGATGACCACGACGGCGACGAGCGCGATGACGTAGGCGGACGTCTCCCGGTCCCTGCAGCTGCCGGCGGCGTACGCGCCTAGCAGGCCAAGCAGGTCCAACACCACGGCGGTCTGCATCGCCCACATCAGCGTGCCAAGCTTCTTCTTCTCGGTGGGCTGCAGCCGGCCTGTTGGGTTTTTCAAAGTAGTTTGCGCCGTTGGCGCGCTGCGCTGCTTCTTCTTCACGGTGCGCTGCAGCAGTAGCATGATGACGACGACGGAGGCCACGAACGATGTCGCGTTGCAGTAGAAGAAGGCTTGGTACCGTGGCGCGTTGGAATCAAGCAGGATTGGGTTGCCGGCCACAACCGCCGGTGAAGGGGACGGCGACGGTGAGGATGATACCGTGTCGTCATCCCCCCACGTGCCTCCAGGAGGCGCTAGACCCGCCTGGTATGTCACGCTCGCTCCAAGGATGCCGAGCAGCATCAGGTACTTGCGTCTCATGTACTTGTCGATCTTCTGTTGTTGCTCGGGGGACACGACGACCTCCTTGCTTTTGGTATCCCCGACACCGGCCGGTGTCGAAACACCTGGAGCCGTTGATATTAAAGGTGGAAGACATGGCACCTTTGACGAATGGTCGCCTTGGTTGTTGGTGGACATGTAAAGTAGGATCTGCAGGACGACAAAGGTGACCACCGCGGCAACGAGCGCAAAGACATAGATGGAGGTGCGCAGTTTCCTGCAGCTGCCAGCAGCGTAGGCACCCATGAGTCCCAGCAGCCCGACCAACATGCAGACATGGAGCGCGCTACTCCGGATGCTCTGCTTGTAGAGCGACTGGTTCACCAGGAGGAGAATGACGGCGACGGACGCCATGAACCCCGTGGCGTTGCAGTAGAAGAACACCTGGTACCTGGTCCAATAGTAATCAAGGAGGACTGGGTCACCGGCGGTGAGACTTTTCTCCTCGTTGCTCGCCGGCCAGAACCCGCCTGGCGGGTTAAGCCCGGTTTGGTACGTGACCGTGGCGGCAAGGATGGCGAGCTGCAGCAAGAACTTGCGCTTCCTCTCAAGGCGCAGGTCAGGATCACCAGCCTTGGATTTGGTCTGGTCGTCGTCCCGGGGAAGGCGCAGCACGGTCCGTGCAAGCTTCTCGCCCACGCCTTGCACCCATCTTATGAGCCAGCTCTGCCCATATTTCGTGTACACCACGACCTTGGCCATGGAATACACGAAGATGCCAACGGCCAAGGAAAAGACGAAGATGGTGGTGGTGGTGTCCCGGCAGCTCCCGGCAACGTAGGCCCCCATGAGGCCGAATAGGTCTAGTATCATCACCGTGTTTAGCGCAGGCCTGACCACGGCCCTCGAGCTCAGCTGCTTGCTCTGGACGATGACGATGACGACAACCGAAGCCACAAACGCCGCCGTGTTGCAGTGGTAGAATGCCTTATACCTTCTGGGTCGCATGTCAAGGAGTACCGGGTTCCCGGGGATATGACCCATAAGCCCTTCCGGCCAGACGCCACCCGGCGGGCTCAGCCCTGCCTGGTAGGTCACCGTTGCCGCCAGGGTGGCCAGCAGCAGCAGAAGCGACCGTGACTCCTCAACGTTGTCTGCAGCCTGCCCATTTTTAGCCGACATTGTTGCACTCTCCTGGTTATTACCCGACCCCGGCAGCGCCTTCTGGCTTTCCCTGCATATTCAAATAAGCAAATTATGTAGAGGAAGCTACAAGTGCGTAAATTAATGAGTAAATTTCGGCTTTTACCACTTAGTTTTACATTTTTTTTAAAACTATTACTGAGCTTAACATCTTTTAATCCTAACTATACCTCATTTAGTAAAAATTTGCCACTTTTACCCTCTAAGATATGGGTGAGCATTCTGGATGGTGGGTTCTAGCTAGATCACGTCGATATGGCATGCTATGTAGGTGGTTCTAGCTATCAGGTCGTAGATGTGGCTCTCGAATATTTAAAGGGGTAAATTTTGGCAAAAAAATTCCTAAATTAATGGGGCAGTAGGATGAAAATGTACCAAATTGGGTAATTGGTGTGAAAAAATACAATGTAGGACGAGGTTAAAACTGGAATATACTCTAAATTAATTAAAGGAGCTAGTGTGTTTGAGCATGATTACGCGGTGACATTGTTGCCGAGGTTGGTTCGTGACGTCTTTACACCTCCCTCTAAATCTTCTTCTTCTTGCTGGGCATTGACGGTACTAGCATTATTACCCGGAGGCGGAGGCGGCGGCGCGTCTGATGCTGCCAGCGGTGTGTCTGATGGCACCGTCACGTGCTTGCTTTCACTGTATTTCCAAGTAGTACTTAGATTACTATGAAAACGAAGCTAGAAAAGTGTAAATTAATGAAGGGGCGCTGAGATTAATTGGTCTTGAATTCTTGATTACCCGTCCGTCAAATTGTCGCACATGAGTAGGCGGCAGATGGCTGAACGGCATCCCTTGAAATCGAAGCCGAACATGTCCATGGCGACGAGGGAGAAGATGTAAAGGAGCACCGCGGCGACGAGGGAGAAGATGTAGGCGGTGGTGGTGATCCATCTGCAGCTCCCGGCGGCGAAGGCGGCCATGAGGCCAAGCAGCTCCACCAGGACGCACACCAGCAGTGCTTTCGACCGTGCTAGGTGGCCGCTCAGCGACCTGCTCATGAGCAGCATGATGATCGCCAGGGACGCGACGAAGGAGGTTGCGTTGGCGTAGAAGAAAGCGTGGTAGCGGATCTTGTACTGCCCGTCGTGTAGCAGCGGGGCGCCGGCGCGGTGGTCGTCCCCGGTTACGCTCCAGAACCCTCCCGGCGGCGCCAGCCCCGCGCCGTACGTCAGCGGCGTCGCGAAGGTGGCGAGCAGCAGTAGGAACTTGCGCCGCTCTTTGAGCTTGCGGCTCTCATCTTCCACCGCCGCTCTTTGAGCTTGCGCCGCTCTAGCCAGGCTGACGTGGACCGCGACGTAGGCGAAGACGAGGACGAAGAGCGCGGAGACGTAGATGGACGCGACGACGTCGCGGCAGCTCCCGGCGGCAAAGGCGGCCATGAGGGCGAGCAGGTCGAGAAGCATGGCGAAGCGGAGCACGGTGAGGCCGGCGGCGTTGTTGCTAATGCGCCGGTCCAGCAGGAACATGATGACGACCAAGGATGCCACGAAGGCGGCGGCATTGCAGTAGAAGAAGGCGGTGTACCGGCGCGAGTAGGTGGACACGAGCACAGGGTCGCCCACCCGGTCCGGGTACACCGCCGGGGGCAGCGGCGGATCGGCGTGGACGCGGTGCGGGTAGACTGCCGGGGAGTGCTCTCGGCCGGTGCCTCTGTCCTCGGACCTCACGCCGCCGGGCGGGTTGAGCCCGGCCACATAGGTGACGCTGGCGACCAGCGTGGCCAGTAGGAGTAGGTACTTGCGCCATTTCCACAGGAACTCCATGTCTTCTTTCTGGTTCGCCGTCGCCATGATTCCTGCGGCGGAGCACTACTATATCTAAATGTATTTATGATCGGTGCAGTACACACATATATATAGTTTCGTCCCCCGATCGAATGGTATCAAGGCGATTGCGTGCCCGTAGGCGTCTACTTGTGTAGAGACGAATCATCAAAGGCACACGTTGCTTACACATCGTAGCTAATAATATATTCCACTGCTTACACGTTCGCTCTGCATGGATGCTCCCTCGCCATGCACAAGGTATGGGATGCTCAGCTCAGCTCAGCTGGCTTTTTCCCTTTGGTCCCCTCCACTCCTACCGCTCCTTCTGTCTAGGAACCTCCTCGATAGGCTAACGCCCAACTTTATAAATAAATCAGCATCCAAACATAAGTCCATACAAACACACCACACAAAGGTTCACACATAGTACTTACGCACACAGGCACGTCCTCCGCAGGACCTGGCATAGCCAAAGACCAACGCATGCCTACCAACAGAGAGCGACATCTAAAGTAAGATACAACCACCATCCTAAAAGAGCCATCATGGGCCAGACGAAGTAGCAAGCCGGCGAGCCGCCGCAATCAGGTGCTCCAACATCTCGTCTAGCCGCGCCCTCTCGTGCTGTCTATACAGCGGGTACCACTGCTGCAAGAAAGCCAGAAAAGTGAAGGTCGAGTCAGAGGCCCGACTGAAAGGACATTTATTGTCATAACCACTTTTGGTGTTCGTTAACAACAAATAGATCATTTTACAGTTTGTCACTGTCCACAGGTTGGTATTATGATAAGTGAAAAGTACCCTCACACTTGGGAAAGGTTCCTACTAAATGTGACACAGTTGAAATTCTAGACCGGAGTCTCCGGTCTACCTAGACCGGAGTCTCCGGTGTGGTCCGGAGTTTCCGGATGTGTCTCCGGTGGTGACTTCAGAATCATGGCAGGGACATTCTATATGGGGGTGCGGAGCAAGGTCCGGAGGCTACTCCAGAATCTCGACGTGTTTTGAATATTGACGTGTTTTGAATCTGCTCTCTTATCTTTTCTTCGAGTCCAGGAATTCTCGTGGTGGGGTTTTCCGTCGTACCTTCAGGGTTTCGCTTCCTCCTTTGGTAACGGTGTTGCAACATCTGGTCTTCATGCCATCCGAGGTATCCTTCGTCTGGTGGGCTTCTCTTTGTTCCTTCTCGTGCCTTCCGGTGTTTTCCGACGCGACAACATCATCTGCAACCTGATCCGATGCAGAGTCTGCATCACTCCTTTGTTCCGAACCTCGCTTGTCGAGATCTTCAGTCTAATTCCGAGAGTTGATTGCATAATCCGCCTATTCGTCCGCAGAGTAATGGTTTGGGTGCGCGATGGACTGATCACCATCCGACTACTCTTATCATTCGCTCTTGTACATCGAATCAGTGGATCCAGCGATTTTACTCCGTCCATGGAAGTTAGGGGTGGCTTTATTTGTTGATACCTCTACCTTCGACCTTTTGTTTCCGGAGTGTTTCCCTCGACGATCACGGACAACGACCTCTTGTTAGTGGTGTCGCGAGGATCTACACGAAGCGAGAAGACGCAGAGCGCCGACCTTCCTTCCGGTACCATGAGGCGGATCTCGAGGGCGAGATCCATTGTTAGTGGTGTCGAATTGTGGCATCCCGCAAAACCACTACTAGAAAATCGCGTTGTTTTTGTGCATTGCATCATCATGACCGCATGCTCATGTCATCATGCCACAATGCATTTGAGCATCGTCATCATCTTGCCTTTGTTCGCATAAAACTATTTTCGGGAAAACCTAATTTGTTTTCTAAACGCCCCGTCTTAATTCAAACGCAAAACCCGGGTCTCCGGATTATTTTGTTTTGTGTGCTATCGGTTTGCAACAGCCCTGTTTAAAATAAATAAATTATTTAATTATTTTTAGTGGGGCAGTCGAACGGGCCGATTCGACCCGGACGACCACCCCCAGAATAAACGGACCACCTAAAACCAGCCACCCCAAAAATCCCTAAAACTACCCAACCTAATCTACCCACACCCCCTCCACCTCACCCTGACCAATGCCCTCTCTCCACCTCACCTCTCCTCTCTTCCCCACCCAGTCCCACGCTGCCACCTCACCCACACCTCTTCCTCTCACCAATCCCACCGCCACCTGGCCCACTCCCCCTCTCTCTTTCGCACACAAACACACGCCACCCACTCAGCCACCCTCTCCCCTACCGACCCCGCGTGGCCCACCCGCCAGACTCTCTCTCCCCCGTGGCCTACCCCGCCCCACCCGACGCAGACTCCCCGCGAGCCCCCGTCTCCTTCCTCCCTCCCCTCGCGTCCTCTCCCTCCCGCGGCGCCTCGGCCCTCCTGTCCTCGCAGCGCGGCGCCGCCGGCCGCCTGCGAGATCGCCGCCGTCCGACCTCGTCGACCTCCCTGCCGTGTACCTCCGCTCCAGGCCGCCTTCCCGGCGCTCCCCTCCGCTCCGGGCCGCGCCTCCTTCTCCCTCTCCCCGCCTCACCGGTTTTCCCCACCTCGCCGCCGGCATGCTCCTCCCCCACCCCGGCTTTTCCTCCGCCTCTGTGCCTGCCGGAGCCGGCCGGTACCCCTCTCCGGCCTCCCCACCGCGTCGTCCCCGAGCCCGACCGCCCTGGGCCATCCTCCTCGCCGCCTCCGCGCTCATCCCGCCTTCCCACGGCCGAGTCCTGCGCCGCCCCGGCCACCTCTCGCCAGCATGCTCCGCTGCCGCCTCTGCGCCCCTGCCGTCGCTCGCTGCCCGTGCCCCCTCGCCGCATCCTGGGTGCCGACGACGTCGCCTGGCGAGCCGACCCTGAGGCCTGCCTTGGCGCGTCGCTCGCGGCCGTCCTTCGCCCTCGGCTCCGCTCCGCGTCTCCTGTGGGCCATGTCGCCCTCGTGCCCTCTGTTGTTCTGCTGCTGAACGAGGCGAGCCCAGGACCGTCCCGCGTGAGCGCATGGGTGCAAGCCAGGAGATTTGAGGACCATCTACGTGGAAAGCTAAAAGGTCATCTACACCTGATCCTCTCGGGTTGTCAAGATCTTCGTCATGGACCCTGATGGTCGAGATTGGACCGAACCCTCGGACGCCAAGATCTCCCTCTCGGACCCGAAGGCGCCAAGACCCCGGACCCCAAGATCTTCGCCGTGAGACGACAAGACCGTCGGCACGACCCGACGACCGCGGATGCGACAAGTACTTCATCCCGAACGCCATGACCGTCTACACGGGCCGAAGACCACGGATGCGACAAGACCTACCTCCGTTATCCGAGACCGAGGCCGGCGAACCCTGAACCCTGAGACCGAACCCCGAACCCCGGAACCCCAAGTTCGTCGAGACCCCCTAATGTGTGAACCTTTTCCCGAGCCCCTATTTTTATAAATGCTAATTATAAAACCTGTTGCATATTAAATTGTCATACTCGCATGCATATTTGTGTGGTTTGGGGGCCTTATGCCGATTCACCTTATAATTAAATATGGGGCCCATATGCGGGCAAATCTAGTCTCATATTGGCCTCAGTTAAATTTGAGTAGCGAACCGGTGCTATATTTTGCCATGTTCAAACAACATTTAAATTGCGGGGTAGCTAAATAACATGAACCACCTAAATAATTGTCGGGACCCCGGTTCCGCTTAATATTGACCTAATTGCATCGCATCTTTGCCATGTCATACATCATACATGCATCATGCCCGATCTTTTGTCGTAGTATTAAATAGTGCATCCGGTGTTTATTCTAGTGTTTTGCTTCTTCGCGGATAAGGCCGTTGAGTTGATGCGAGTGTCGACCCGATCTTCGGATGAACCTTCGACAATGTTTTTCAGGCGAGCATCTCCCCCTTTCTACCTATCTTACTTTTATAGTATTTACTCCCTCCTGTTGATCTATTGCTATCTGTGTTGCGATGCTCTAGATTCCGTACCTGTGATATTCCGTGCAGCCCTATATTTTCTTGGACACATCCTATTACCTGTTGTTTTGGTAGATAGTCGGACTTGCGCGTCGTAGTTGCTTGCTCAAGTGCTGTTGCGTGTCGTCAAGTACCACAGTTGTTGGAGAATTGCCGCCTGTTTAATGTTGGAGATGATCACGGCTTTATTTATTGTTCACTTTAATTATTGTTTAACAACTAAAATTGAAGTAAGTAAGCAGAGGCACAGGTGGGCAATAGATGTTATTTGGTTGTTAACCGTCCACTTGTGTCCCGTAGGACCCCGAGTACTTGATACCTGTTCCTTGATTTTTCGCGCTATCCACATACGGGGGAATTATGGGACCCCCCTGAGCCAGAGCTTGATTCCGTCTTATTTCTTGGGGCCACAAACTAGTTTGGGGTTTTATTACTATCCTGTACTTATGCCATGCTTTACTGCTTTATTTACGATTGTGCGAGGAGCACACTGTACTGTTTAGGATAGTGGCACGATTCCGCGGTGTCGACAAGCCCAGTTTTGGGTTCCCAGTCGTTCACAGCCGTCCCCACAACCTTGAGTCCGTCTCGGAGCCGGCCGGCTTCGTTGCGGGTCTACTTTAAGGGGTGGCCCCCTGAAATATTTCTGAATCCTGTGATTGCTTTGTCGTGAAAGCCTCGTTGGGTT
The DNA here is from genome assembly GCA_916181665.1 of Avena sativa. Lineage (NCBI taxonomy): Eukaryota > Viridiplantae > Streptophyta > Magnoliopsida > Poales > Poaceae > Avena > Avena sativa. The sequence continues at coordinate 359,482,570 of OV702282.1, read as the reverse complement.
TTGATTTGGTTTTTCCGAGGTTGATCGTGTGTGTGTGTTGCTATTGGTGCACCCCGGCCGGGTAAAACTTTCTAAAAGCCGTGTCCGCGGTTATGGACGACTTGGAGCACAGTATCTCGATCATAGACAACTATAACTAAAGTAGTGCTATACATTTGACTTTATAATGACTAGTAATCAGCTCCACTATAATGGAATGGCTAAATAAAACTGCCCACAATTGCTTGTTTGGGTTGTCGTTTGCGACCATTGCATCTGACTAGTAAGTATTGCAACTACAACGGAATGGCTAAATAAAAGTACCAACAACTGCTGGGTTTTTGGGATATCTAATGCTAATTGTATTTGACTAGTAAGTGTCGCAACTACAACGGAATGATTAACTAAAAGTGCCCACTACTCATTTTATCAGGATGATTATCTATACTTGACTAGTAATTGCTGCAACGATAACCGAATAAATAAAGATGCCAACTGTGTGAGTTCCTCGGTTGACTTCCTCGTTTGGTCTCGAGGGGGAAAACGCCAGGATGGGTTTGTTTGTTGATAGTATCAGGTTGGTTCCGGATAGGTCCTTCTTACCCCTCTCTGATTGCCGCCAGTTGTATCGAGTCTCTATAGGTTGTTTAGTGCATGCTGCCGCTGCCGCTCAGTCCACCATACCTGTGTAGGCGAGGACCGCCGAACTCTAGTCTCGCCGTGTACTGGCCTCAGTACTGACGCTCCTCTTTTTCCTTTGCCCTTTGTCGGCACCCCTTTTGTTTAAGCATGTTTGAGATCGACGTCGTTAGCAGGGTTACCCTTCCGGCTTGGCCTGGGCAGGGTTATGGACGCCATTGGTTATTCTTCAGGGCTCTTAGCCCCATTTGCATCTTGTCCGTAGTCGGACGCTGTGTCATTTTTCAAGGTGATTTGGATCTCTGTACATTATATCTGTATTCTTGACTCTTTGAGTCGCTGTTGTATATATCTGTTCTATGGGTCCCATCGAGGACTGTTGTGTAATGTTAGTACTTCGTTTTCCACCCGCACGAAAGTGCCTGGTGGGCACCTTTGAATCGTTTCTATGCGGGTTTGGCGGGCTTCGCTAAAACTTGCATAGGTCCGATTCTGAGGGTGTTACAGAGTGGTATCAGAGCCCAGCAGTTGCGATACCCCACAAGTCCAGCCTGTAGGGTAACCTAGCTAACGGCCGAAGTAGAGTGTCAAAACTATTTTTGAAAAATCGGTTGGATAGTTCTGATTAGGTCTGCTTTTACTCCTTACCCTTTGCTATTCTCCTCTTATCTCGACGTGTTTTGAATCTGCTCTCTTATCTTTTCTTCGAGTCCAGGAATTCTCGTGGTGGGGTTTTCCGTCGTACCTTCAGGGTTTCGCTTCCTCCTTTGGTAACGGTGTTGCAACATCTGGTCTTCATGCCATCCGAGGTATCCTTCGTCTGGTGGGCTTCTCTTTGTTCCTTCTCGTGCCTTCCGGTGTTTTCCGACGCGACAACATCATCTGCAACCTGATCCGATGCAGAGTCTGCATCACTCCTTTGTTCCGAACCTCGCTTGTCGAGATCTTCAGTCTAATTCCGAGAGTTGATTGCATAATCCGCCTATTCGTCCGCAGAGTAATGGTTTGGGTGCGCGATGGACTGATCACCATCCGACTACTCTTATCATTCGCTCTTGTACATCGAATCAGTGGATCCAGCGATTTTACTCCGTCCATGGAAGTTAGGGGTGGCTTTATTTGTTGATACCTCTACCTTCGACCTTTTGTTTCCGGAGTGTTTCCCTCGACGATCACGGACAACGACCTCTTGTTAGTGGTGTCGCGAGGATCTACACGAAGCGAGAAGACGCAGAGCGCCGACCTTCCTTCCGGTACCATGAGGCGGATCTCGAGGGCGAGATCCATTGTTAGTGGTGTCGAATTGTGGCATCCCGCAAAACCACTACTAGAAAATCGCGTTGTTTTTGTGCATTGCATCATCATGACCGCATGCTCATGTCATCATGCCACAATGCATTTGAGCATCGTCATCATCTTGCCTTTGTTCGCATAAAACTATTTTCGGGAAAACCTAATTTGTTTTCTAAACGCCCCGTCTTAATTCAAACGCAAAACCCGGGTCTCCGGATTATTTTGTTTTGTGTGCTATCGGTTTGCAACAGCCCTGTTTAAAATAAATAAATTATTTAATTATTTTTAGTGGGGCAGTCGAACGGGCCGATTCGACCCGGACGACCACCCCCAGAATAAACGGACCACCTAAAACCAGCCACCCCAAAAATCCCTAAAACTACCCAACCTAATCTACCCACACCCCCTCCACCTCACCCTGACCAATGCCCTCTCTCCACCTCACCTCTCCTCTCTTCCCCACCCAGTCCCACGCTGCCACCTCACCCACACCTCTTCCTCTCACCAATCCCACCGCCACCTGGCCCACTCCCCCTCTCTCTTTCGCACACAAACACACGCCACCCACTCAGCCACCCTCTCCCCTACCGACCCCGCGTGGCCCACCCGCCAGACTCTCTCTCCCCCGTGGCCTACCCCGCCCCACCCGACGCAGACTCCCCGCGAGCCCCCGTCTCCTTCCTCCCTCCCCTCGCGTCCTCTCCCTCCCGCGGCGCCTCGGCCCTCCTGTCCTCGCAGCGCGGCGCCGCCGGCCGCCTGTGAGACCGCCGCCGTCCGACCTCGTCGACCTTCCTGCCGTCTACCTCCGCTCCAGGCCGCCTTCCCGGCGCTCCCCTCCGCTCCGGGCCGCGCCTCCTTCTCCCTCTCCCCGCCTCACCGGTTTTCCCCACCTCGCCGCCGGCATGCTCCTCCCCCACCCCGGCTTTTCCTCTGCCTCTGCGCCTGCCGGAGCCGGCCGGTACCCCTCTCCGGCCTCCCCACCGCGTCGTCCCCGAGCCCGACCGCCCTGGGCCATCCTCCTCGCCGCCTCCGCGCTCATCCCGCCTTCCCGCGGCCGAGTCCTGCGCCGCCCCGGCCACCTCTCGCCAGCATGCTCCGCTGCCGCCTCTGCGCCCCTGCCGTTGCTCGCTGCCCGTGCCCCCTCGCTGCATCCTGGGTGCCGACGATGTCGCCTAGCGAGCCGACCCTGAGGCCTGCCTTGGCGCGTCGCTCGCGGCCGTCCTTCGCCCTCGGCTCCGCTCCGCGTCTCCTGTGGGCCATGTTGCCCTCGTGCCCTCTGTTGTTCTGCTACTGAACGAGGCGAGCCCAGGACCGTCCCTCGTGAGCGCATGGGTGCAAGCCAGGAGATTTGAGGACCATCTACGTGGAAAGCTAAAAGGTCATCTACACCTGATCCTCTCGGGTTGTCAAGATCTTCGTCATGGACCCTGATGGTCGAGATTGGACCGAACCCTCGGACGCCAAGATCTCCCTCTCGGACCCGAAGGCGCCAAGACCCCGGACCCCAAGATCTTCGCCGTGAGACGACAAGACCGTCGGCACGACCCGACGACCGCGGATGTGACAAGTACTTCATCCCGAACGCCATGACCGTCTACACGGGCCGAAGACCACGGATGCGACAAGACCTACCTCCGTTATCCGAGACCGAGGCCGGCGAACCCTGAACCCTGAGACCGAACCCCGAACCCCGGAACCCCAAGTTCGTCGAGACCCCCTAATGTGTGAACCTTTTCCCGAGCCCCTATTTTTATAAATGCTAATTATAAAACCTATTGCATATTAAATTGTCATACTCGCATGCATATTTGTGTGGTTTGGGGGCCTTATGCCGATTCACCTTATAATTAAATATGGGGCCCATATGCGGGCAAATCTAGTCTCATATTGGCCTCAGTTAAATTTGAGTAGCGAACCGGTGCTATATTTTGCCATGTTCAAACAACATTTAAATTGCGGGGTAGCTAAATAACATGAACCACCTAAATAATTGTCGGGACCCCGGTTCCGCTTAATATTGACCTAATTGCATCGCATCTTTGCCATGTCATACATCATACATGCATCATGCCCGATCTTTTGTCGTAGTATTAAATAGTGCATCCGGTGTTTATTCTAGTGTTTTGCTTCTTCGCGGATAAGGCCGTTGAGTTGATGCGAGTGTCGACCCGATCTTCGGATGAACCTTCGACAATGTTTTTCAGGCGAGCATCTCCCCCTTTCTACCTATCTTACTTTTATAGTATTTACTCCCTCCTGTTGATCTATTGCTATCTGTGTTGCGATGCTCTAGATTCCGTACCTGTGCTATTCCGTGCAGCCCTATATTTCCTTGGACACATCCTATTACCTGTTGTTTTGGTAGATAGTCGGACTTGCGCGTCGTAGTTGCTTGCTCAAGTGCTGTTGCGTGTCGTCAAGTACCACAGTTGTTGGAGAATTGCCGCCTGTTTAATGTTGGAGATGATCACGGCTTTATTTATTGTTCACTTTAATTATTGTTTAACAACTAAAATTGAAGTAAGTAAGCAGAGGCACAGGTGGGCAATAGATGTTATTTGGTTGTTAACCGTCCACTTGTGTCCCGTAGGACCCCGAGTACTTGATACCTGTTCCTTGATTTTGCGCGCTATCCACATACGGGGGAATTATGGGACCCCCCTGAGCCAGAGCTTGATTCCGTCTTATTTCTTGGGGCCACAAACTAGTTTGGGGTTTTATTACTATCCTGTACTTATGCCATGCTTTACTGCTTTATTTACGATTGTGCGAGGAGCACACTGTACTGTTTAGGATAGTGGCACGATTCCGCGGTGTCGACAAGCCCAGTTTTGGGTTCCCAGTCGTTCACAGCCGTCCCCACAACCTTGAGTCCGTCTCGGAGCCGGCCGGCTTCGTTGCGGGTCTACTTTAAGGGGTGGCCCCCTGAAATATTTCTGAATCCTGTGATTGCTTTGTCGTGAAAGCCTCGTTGGGTTTTGATTTGGTTTTTCCGAGGTTGATCGTGTGTGTGTTGCTATTGGTGCACCCCGGCCGGGTAAAACTTTCTAAACGCCGTGTCCGCGGTTATGGACGACTTGGAGCACAGTATCTCGATCATAGACAACTATAACTAAAGTAGTGCTATACATTTGACTTTATAATGACTAGTAATCAGCTCCACTATAATGGAATGGCTAAATAAAACTGCCCACAATTGCTTGTTTGGGTTGTCGTTTGCGACCATTGCATATGACTAGTAAGTATTGCAACTACAACGGAATGGCTAAATAAAAGTACCAACAACTGCTGGGTTTTTGGGATATCTAATGCTAATTGTATTTGACTAGTAAGTGTCGCAACTACAACGGAATGATTAACTAAAAGTGCCCACTGCTCATTTTATCAGGATGATTATCTATACTTGACTAGTAATTGCTGCAACGATAACCGAATAAATAAAGATGCCAACTGTGTGAGTTCCTCGGTTGACTTCCTCGTTTGGTCTCGAGGGGGAAAACGCCAGGATGGGTTTGTTTGTTGATAGTATCAGGTTGGTTCCGGATAGGTCCTTCTTACCCCTCTCTGATTGCCGCCAGTTGTATCGAGTCTCTATAGGTTGTTTAGTGCATGCTGCCGCTGCCGCTCAGTCCACCATACCTGTGTAGGCGAGGACCGCCGAACTCTAGTCTCGCCGTGTACTGGCCTCAGTACTGACGCTCCTCTTTTTCCTTTGCCCTTTGTCGGCACCCCTTTTGTTTAAGCAGGTTTGAGATCGACGTCGTTAGCAGGGTTACCCTTCCGGCTTGGCCTGGGCAGGGTTATGGACGCCATTGGTTATTCTTCAGGGCTCTTAGCCCCATTTGCATCTTGTCCGTAGTCGGACGCTGTGTCATTTTTCAAGGTGATTTGGATCTCTGTACATTATATCTATATTCTTGACTCTTTGAGTCACTGTTGTATATATCTGTTCTGTGGGTCCCATCAAGGACTGTTGTGTAATGTTATTACTTCGTTTTCCACCCGCACGAAAGTGCCTGGTGGGCACCTTTGAATCGTTTCTATGCGGGTTTGGCGGGCTTCGCTAAAACTTGCATAGGTCCGATTCTGAGGGTGTTACAAGCACCGTGATTCATGGTACTCTCCCGACCCTCAAATCCCTCACCCTCATGTTTACAATAGAGGTGACCCACCTAAGCTTGAAGCATCTACTACTTTTGCTCAATGGCAATCTCTAATGAAAACTCATGTGCGCAGCTCTTGCATTGAACTATGGAACATCATCGAGCATAGACTCTTTATTGGGGATCCAAACAACTTGACAAGAAGAGAAGTTGTCAATAGTCAACTCAATGCCACTGCCTTGCACATGATTCAACAAGGATTGGGTACAAAGGATTACCCACACATTGAGCACTTCAGCATTGCCAAGGAAGCTTGGGATGCTCTCACGGTGTTGTTTGTTGGGAATGAGAGCATGAGGAGGAACCGGTATGATGCACTAAGCAATGAAGCCGAAGGCTTCTACATGATGGAAGGTGAAAATCATGAAGACATGTACGGTAGGCTCAAGACCACCGCCACCGCGTTTTGAAATGTGGGTGCCTCACATGTGGATGATGCTTGGATAAAAAGGAAATATGTGAGTGCACTCATGCCCTTTGAGCCCACCGACATGAAGAGCCTACAAGGAAGACACAACTACCATCTCATGACCTCCAATGAAGTTATGCAAGAGATGGCCTCTTTCAAAGTTGCCGCCAAGAATGCCAAAGATGCCCGTGCTCGTGCCCTTGGTATGAGCAATGTTGTCAACGTTGCTTTGAAGGCTAAAGTTGTGGACCATGGGGATGAAGATGATAGTGATGAAGGCCTCTCCATGGACCACCCCGATGAAGTCAAGATTGCTCATAGTCAATATATGGACTTCTATGCAAAGAACTTTTGGAAGAACCCGGTCAAGGCCAAGATGGAAATGCAACGAAGAAGCAACCCAAATGGGAACAGAGAAAATACCACTAGATTGAGAACTTGCTTCAATTGTGGTGACCGCTATCACTTTGTGGCGAGTTGCCCCTATGAGAAGAGAGAAGATCATGGGGGTAAGCTTGTGTTGAAGAAGACTCTCAAAGCACATTACAATAAATCCTTCATCAAGAAGAATCCTATCAACAAGAAGTCGGGAGAAATTGTCTTGATCACTCATGAAGAATACTCCTTTGACAATGAAGATGATGAAGATGAGGAAGATGAAACTTCTAATGGTGTGGCGGCTCTAGCCACTACTTCTACTCCGACATTCTCACTCTTCGATTCTCCAAATGAGAATTCTCCCATCAAGAATGTCACTTGCCTTATGGCAAGAGGAACAGAGGTATCCTCATCATCTCACTCCACTCCCTTAGCTAATGATGAAATTGATGATGAGATGTCTCTTGATGTAAAAAGGGAATTAATTGCTTTCGATGAGTTTATGACTAACCTACAAGGGGATGCTAAGATACATTTTGGAAACATCTTAGATCAACTTTCCCGCACACAAGATCTTCTAGATGTAAGATGTAGACTTGGGCATGAACACATGATTGAGCTACAGACTTTAAACAATGCTCTAGAAGAAGAACAAAAGACTATGATGTCACTAGAATTAAAACTTGAAGGGCTTGATGAAGCCAATGACATTATTGTTAATAAACTCATCAAAGAACATGATCATGCTATTGCTAAATGCAAAAGGGCTAAAAAGGACAAGATTGAGTTTGGTGTGGTTCATGAAAAACTTGCCGAGGACTTTAGTTTGCTTGACAAGGCTTTGTAAAGTGAACTCTTGTCTCTCACAAAGTCCCAAGAAACGCTTCAAAATCAATTGGCCAATATTCCCTCACCTAGTAACTTCATTCCATATAGTAGTACAACTATTCTTAAAGAAAATGCTAGGTTGAAGGGGGAGCTAGCTAAGGCCACATTTCCACAAGGCAACAAGTCCATTGATGATCTTTTGAGTAAGCAAAGTCCTAGTGGTGAAAAAGGGGGCATTGGTTTTGTCTCCAAAACTAAGAAGAAGAACAACAAGAATAAGAAGGCCAAGCCCGCACAAGAGACCAACAAGGCCATTGTGGATAGTAAGACCACAAGTGGTAAAACTATGTCTCATGATGACTTTGCGGGAAGTTCTAACCCTCACTATGTTTTAATGCATGATTATTATGGTGATGTGTATGCACAATATGTTGGCCCATATGATGGTTATATTGCTTAGTCTATTTGGTTCCCAAGACCCTTGTTGCTAACAAAAGAGGACCCATTGAAAAATGGGTACCTAAAAATTAGCTTGATCTTTTGTAGACATATGCTTCCGGAGGGTCAAAGTGGATGCTTGATAGTGGTTGGACGAGTCATATGACCGGAAGCTCGTCTATTGTCAAGGACTTAAAGCCAAATGATGATCAAATCACCGTGACATATGCCAACAAGTCAAAGTCTAAGGTAATGGGTTTCGGCAAGGTAGTGGTTGCTCACGACATTACACTCGTGAACGTCATGCTTGTTGAGACCCTTGGATACAATTTACTTTCAGTCCGTGCTCTTGGAAATATGGGCTTTGCCGTCTTTGTTGATGATGATATTGTGGTCCTCATGTGGAGCAAGTCTCTAAAGGTCGCTTTCGTTGGGTACGTCGAACATGACTTGTATGTGGTGGACTTTTCGGGGCAAGCCACTACAAGTGCGATGTGCTTATTCAGAAAGGCCGATGTGGGTTGGTTATGGCATCGCCGACTAGACCATGTCAATATGAGAACTTTGCAAAGTCTCCACAAGGAGGGCCATATTGTTGGACTAAAATAAAATGTTTCCTTTGCCAAAGATCGTGTTTGCAGGGCATGTGTTCTAGGGAAGATGCATGATGCTCCTCACAAGCCTAAGAACCGCATCAAATCAACCAAGATCTTGGAGCTCCTCCATGTGGACCTCTTTGGTCCTCCATCTGATGCAAGTGTTGGTGGGAAGAAATATTGCTTGGTGATTGTTGATGACTTCTCAAGATACTCTTGGGTTTATTTCTTAAAGTTGAAAAGTGAGACCCAAAAGACCTTCATCGACCTCATCAACTTGGTTCAACGGCAATATAATGTTCCCGTGTTAATTATAAGAAGCGACAACGGCACCGAGTTCAAGAACTACACCTTGAATGATTTCCTTAGTGATGGGGGGATAAAACATCAATATTCCGCTGCATACACCCCTCAACAAAATGGTGTGGCCGAGAGGAAGAACCGGACTCTTATTGAGATGGCTAGGACCATGTTGGCGGAGTTTAAATCTCCATACAACTTTTGGGCCGAAGCCATCTCCACTGCTTGCCATGCATCAAACCGGCTCTACCTCCGCAAAGAAATCAATAAGACTCCATATGAGATAGTTACCGGTAACAAGCCCAACATATCCTACTTCCGGGTGTTCGGTTGTAAGTGTTTCTATCTCATAAAAGGTGTTCGTTTGTCCAAATTCGAGTCTAAAGCATTAGAGGGTATTTTTGTTGGCTATGGTCTTGAATCTCACACTTATAGAATCTATGATAAGCTCTTTGGAGCCGTCATAGAATCTTGTAGTGTGACCTTCGAAGAATATGATGGTCCCCAAGGGGGGCGTGTTGATGCTTGTGATGCAGATGATGAAATGCCTCAGGATGCCATAGGAAGAATGGGTGTGGGATATATCCGCCCCATTGAGGAACCCATCACTACTGGAAAAACCATCTTCGGTTCGATCAGAACAAGCCCAGCAGTCCCGGCCTGTCACAGCCCGCGACTAGTGGAAGCACTAGTCCCGGGCCGTGAGGCCTCTAACGGCTAGAAACGGCCGTAGTGACTAGTCCCGGGCCGGACCAGGTCATTAGTCCCGATCCGTAATACATGTTGGAATTATGCCTTAGAGGCAATAATAAAGATGTTATTATTATAATTCTTGTTCATGATAATGTTTATATTCCATGCTAGAATTGTATTAAGCGGAAACTTTAATACTTGTGTGGTTTGTGAACAACACCGTGTCCCTAGTACGCCTCTATGGATTAGCTCATTGATTAATGATGGTTAAGGTTTCCTAACCATGGACATGAGTTGTCGATTAATAATGAGATCATATCATTGGGAGAATGATATGATGGACAGGCCCAAACTAAGCGAAGCAATTAGATCGTGTCATCGTGTTCATCTTTGCGAAGCTTTTCTTATGTCAAATATTGTATTCCTTAGACCATGAGATAATACAACTCCCTAGTATCGGAAGAAAGCTTTGAGGTAATCAAACGTCATCCTATGAGAGGGTGATCATAAAGGTGTCTCTTAGGTGATCGGAAAGTATCTGTTGGGTTGTATGTATCGAGATGGGATTTGTCCCTCCCAAGTCGGAGAGATATACTTCGGGCCCACTCGGTAATCGATATCAACACCGCTTGCAAGAATGTGGTTAAGGAGTTAATCACAAAGTGATATCGGATTACGGAACGAGTAAAGTACTTGCTGTGAACGAGATTGAACTAGGTATGACGGTACCGACGATCAAATCTCGGGCAAGTAAAATATCGCGAGACGAAAGGGAATATATATATGGGATTGATTGAATCCTGGCATCGTGGTTCATCCGATATGATCATCGATGAATGTGTGGGAGTCAATATGGGTTTCCAGACCCCGCTGTTGATTATTGATAGAAGATCATGTCTGCACATTCTCGAACCCGAAGGGTCACACACTTAACGTGTCTCGACGCTATGATAGATTAGATAATTGGTTTATGAGTTTTTGTTCGGAGTCTCGGATGGGATCCGGTACATCACGAGAGGTTCCGGAATGGTCCGGAGAATAAGATTCATATAAGGCAGTGCAGTTTTTGGAGTTCGGAATTGTTCCGGGTTAATCGGTATTGTACCGGAAGCTTCTAGAACCTTCCGGAAGGGGGCCAACGTCGTACCACCTGTCGGGAGGGGGCATGGGCCTATGAGGGAGTGCCCTGGCCGCATTGGGCCAGGGGCACAAGGCCCCATAGGGCCCAGCCGGCCAAACAAGGGGAAACCCTAGTTTGGAGCTTCTAGAAGGGGGGGGTTCCTTGCCCCCCACTCCTCCCTCCTTTGGCCGCCGGCCTAGGGCTTGGGGGAGGGGTTAGGGCTGGCGCCCAACCCTCTATATATAGAGGGCTGGGGCGCACCACCCCCCCACACCTTCCCCTCAAGCCTAGTCGCCCTGCTGCCCTCCTCTCTCTCTCCCTCCCGACTGCGTGTAGGCGAAGCCCTGCTGCAGAAACTCTCCACCACTTGCACCGCGCCGTCGCGTTGTAGATCCAATCCATCTCTCCACCATACTTGCTGGACCGAGGAAGGAGGAGACGTCGAGGTGCTGCACGTGTGCATCTCACGGAGGCATCGCCACTTGCGGTGCTGGATCGGATCGGATCGCGAGGAGGAGAAGCGAGTACGACTACATCACCCACGTTTCGACGAACGTTCCGCTGTGCGAATCTTCAATGGTATGAAGATCTAATCCAATCTCTCTCGTTGTTTGCATCTCCTAGATTAGATCTTGTCTTCCCTCTGTTCGCATCCGTAGAAAATTTTTATTTACTATGCCGCGAAACCTTTCAATACGGCCCGGGACTAATAACCTGGAGCAGGCCAGCTGCTCTTTTCGGGGACTATTAGTCCCGGGTCGTATCACGGCCCGGGACTAGTTGTACATCAGTATATATACAGCTTCATGTCCACCTGCCCTAAAGCATATGGTGGCCATTTTTCTCAAAGAAGCAAGAGAGTTCATGCCATTTTTTTCTCAAGATTTGTCAAGATTTAGTTTGCAACACCTAAATCCAAAGCTTTAAAAGGTTAGAACTTCATTCTTTCATCTCTTATTGCTACTTTGCTCTATAATGCTCTAGAAGTATAGAGATATGGATCAAATGCATGCATGCTCTAGAAGTAGCTAGAAGGATTTTGATATATATGTGTAACAAATTTTGATTAGGCACATAGTTACTGAAAATTGAAATGTGTAATTTTAGAGTTTCAGAGCTTAGAATGGAATGAGGTTTTCACTAATAGAACAATAATAAAAAAACTCCACATTTATCATGTTGATTGTTTTCTCCAATTCACAAATTGGTGCATGTAAATTTTACAAAATTCAAAATTAATGCTCTAGAAGCTCTCAATATAACTTGTAGTAATTTTATCATGTTGTGTAATGGTTTTTGATATACTTTTACTATAATGCAGATGGTCCGGGAATGGATGTACGGTACTGACCGGCGCTCTAGCGAGTTCATTAATGGCGTGCATGAATTCATCCGTGTTGCTGATGCAAACAAGCGCAATGGTTTTGTATTCTGTCTATGTAATGGATGTAGGAATCAGAAGGATTACTCTGACTCAAAAACCGTTCACAGCCACCTGTTGAAGTCCGGCTTCATGCCCAGTTATAATTGTTGGACCAAGCACGGAGAGAGAGGGGTTATAATGGAAGACAATGAAGAAGAGGAGGAGGATGAAAACTATCATGGTTTCCCTGAGTACGGAGATACTTCCATGGGGGATGCTGAAGGGGAGGATGAAGAAGAGACACATGATGAACCCGCTAATGATCTTGGTCGGACCATTACCGATGCACGAAGAGATTGTGAAACTGAAAAGGATAGGGAGAAGTTCAATCACATGCTAGAGGATCACAAAAAGTTGTTGTACCCAAATTGCGAAAATGGTCTGAAAAAGCTGGGCAGCACACTGGAATTGCTGCGATGGAAGGATGAGTGTGCTATAACTGACTCCTCATTTGAAAAGTTGCTGAAAATGATGAAGAATATGGTTCCAAAAGATAATGTATTGCCTGCCAGTATGTACGAAGCAAAGAAGGTTGTCTGCCCTCTAGGTTTAGAGGTTCAGAAGATACATGCATGCCCTAATGACTGCATCCTCTACCGCGGTGAGGAGTATGAGAATTTGGATGCATGCCCGGTATGCACTTCACTTTGGTATAAGATTAGACGAGATGACCCTGGTGACGTTGAGGGCGAGCCCCCCGGAAGAGGGTTCCTGCGAAGGTGATGTGGTATGCTCCTATAATACCACGGTTAAAACGCTTATTCAGAAACAAAGAGAACGCCAAGTTGTTGCGATGGCATAAAGAGGAACGTAAGTCAGACGGGATGTTGAGACACCCCGCTGATGGGTCGCAATGGAGAAAAATCGATAGAAAGTACCCGGACTTTGCAGATGACACAAGGAGTTTAAGGTTTGGTCTAAGTACAGATGGCATGAATCCCTTTGGGGAGTAGAGCTCCAGTCACAGCACCTGGCCCGTGACTCTATGCATCTATAACCTTCCTCCTTGGTTGTGCATGAAGCGGAAGTTCATTATGATGCCAGTGTTGATCCAAGGTCCGAAGCAACCCGGCAACGACATTGATGTGTACCTAAGGCCATTAGTGGAAGAACTTTTACAGTTGTGGCACGAACTCGGGATACGCGTGTGGGATGAGCACAAGTAAGAAGAATTTAACCTCCGAGCATTGCTTTTCGTAACAATCAATGATTGGCCTGCTCTTAGTAACCTTTCAGGACAGTCAAACAAGGGATACAATGCATGCACACACTGTTTAGATGAGACTGAAAGTATATATTTGGAACATTGTAAGAAGAATGTATACAATGAGCATCGTCGATTTCTTTTGGCCAAGCATCCCTTAAGAAAGAAAGGCAAGCATTTCAACGGTCTGGCATGTCACCAGACGAAGCCTAAGGAGCATACTGGTGCTGATATATTTGATATGGTCAAAGATTTGGATCAACTGGTAACCTTTGGAAAGGGTCCTGGAGGAAAATCTGTTCTGAAAGACGCTGAAGGACACGCACCCATGTGGAAGAAGAAATCTATATTTTGGGAGCTACCATATTGGAAATTCTTAGAGGTCCGCTCTGCAATCGATGTGATGCATGTGACGAAGAATCTTTGCGTGAACCTGCTAGGCTTCTTGGGCGTGTATGGGAAGACAAAATATACACCGGAAGCATGAAAGGACCATCAACGTATGAAAGACCCAGATGGCCTGCATCCAGAATGGTTTCAAGGTCATGCCAGCTACGCTCTTACCAAACAAGAGAAGGAAATATTTTTTGAATGCCTACGCAGTATTAAGGTCCCGTCTGGCTTCTCGTTGAATATAAAGGGAATAATAAATATGGCAGAAAAAAGTTCCAAAACCTAAAGTCTCATGACTGCCACGTGATTATGACGCAAATGCTTCCGATTGCATTGAGGGGGCTTCTACCAGATAATGTTCGAGTACCCATTGTGAAGCTATGTGCATTTCTCAATGCAATCTCTCAGAAGATAATCAATCCTGAAGATCTACCACGGTTACAGAATGATGTGGTCCAATGTCAGTTTTGAGTTGGTGTTCCCACCATCCTTCTTCAATATTATGACGCACCTGTTGGTTCACCTAGTCGAAGAGATTTCCATTCTCGGTCCTGTGTTTCTACACAATATGTTTCCCTTTGAGAGGTTCATGGGAATCTTAAAGAAATATGTTCGTAATCGTGCTAGGCCAGAAGGAAGCATCTCCAAGGGCTATGGAACAGAGGAGGTCATTGAATTTTGTGTTGACTTCGTTCCTGACCTTAAGCCGATTGGTCTTCCTCAATCGCGGTATGAGGGGAGACTGAGTGGAAAGGGTACTCTAGGAAGGAAATCAATAATATGTAGGGACGGACATTCTTACACCGAAGCACATTACACCGTTCTACAGAATTCTATCTTGGTAGCCCCATATATCAAGGAATACAAGAAAATATTATGCTCCAACAACCCTGGAAAGCATGTCTCTTAGATTAGAGATGAACACATGAAGAGTTTTGGCGGTTGGTTGCAACATCTCATAAAAAACAACACTCTTGGAGATCAGCTATACTTGTTGTCTAGGTCACCATCTTCGACTATATCGACTTTCCAAGGGTACGAGATAAATGGGTATACATTTTACACGATAGCCCATGATAAAAAGAGCACCAACCAAAACAATGGTGTCGCTTTGATGCAACAGACAACAATGGGTCAAAGACCACATATTATGGTTACATATAGGAGATATGGGAACTTGACTATGGACCTACTTTTAAGGTCCCCTTGTTTCGGTGCAAATGGGTCAAGCTGACAGGAGGAGGGGTTGAGGTAGACAAGAAATACGGAATGACATCGTTGGATCTCAATAATCTTGGGTACTTAGACGAACCATTCGTCCTAGCCAATGATGTGGCTCAGGTTTTCTATGTGAAGGACATGTCTACCAAACCTAGAAAAAGAAAAAATAAGAAAAAGAATGCATCATACGATGAGCCAAAGCGCCACATAGTTCTTTCAGGAAAAAGAAACATTGTGGGAGTGGAGGACAAGACATACATGTCAGAAGATTGTGATAAGTTTCATGAAATTCCGCCCTTCGCGGTGAAGGATGACCCAAGCATCATGTTAATGAATGAAGATGCTCCATGGATACGACGGGATCAGAAAGGAACACGCGCGAAGAAATGATATGTAATAATTGTAACATTTTATGAGTGAAGATGCTCCATGCATGTGTCCATTTTTATAGTGTTGTCTGCCAACAATCTTGAGTGTGTTAGTCCCGTTTTGTGGCTGGACTGGGACTAAAGGAGGGCCTTTAGTACCGATTCATACTTACCATTAAGATCTGATCTCCAAACGCGTGAGGTCACATATTAGGGAGTGCCTCTATGACTAGTTTCTTGGAGATGCCAGAGGACCGGGCTCCGTCGACATCTCCCTGAAACTGGCCGTAGTGGTGTCCCTGCTCTCGAAAACCATCTTGCAACTTGTAACTTCTCTAACTAGATCAATGCGCCTGGGAGCTAACTAATTTCACATATTAGGGAGTGCCTCTATGACCAGTTTCTCGGAGATGCCGGAGGACTGGGCTCCGTCGGCATCTCCCTGAAACTGGCCGTAGTGGTGTCCCTGCTCTCGAAAACCATCTTTGAGATGCCTCAAACTGGCTGCAGGACTGGACTCACAAGGATGCCTATTTATAGTACAAGCAGCTCGGCATAATGTCGACACTCACGACATAATGTCGACACTCACCCCTATTATTAGTGCTGACTCATGTTTAGTCCCGGTTGGTATCTCCAATCGGGACTAAAGGTTCATCTTTAGTCCCGGTTGGTGACACCATCCGAGACAAGGTACAAGCCGCACGACATAATGTCGACACTCACCCCTATTATTAGTGTTGCCTGGCCCAGTCTGCCGCAATCCCTTCAGTCGCGGTTGGTTTCTCCAACCGGGACTAAAGATGAACCCTCTCTTTATTAGGTAACACTCAAGACATTTATTAATATTAAAAACCAGGACAAACCGGGACTAGCTAACACTCAGGACTAAAGCCGCCCCCTTTAGTCATAATCATGCCTAGTTCTATAGTACGTAGCTTCAGGGTCTTCTTCGTCATCGTCATCGTCACCTGCCACTCCGGGGATCCTCAGCCCATCAATGGCATATACCAGGGGCCATTCCAGCCTCGGATTCACGGCGGGCGGGAGAGGGGTATCCTAGAAGATGTTGCTGAAGAGAATATGCCCGAGAGGCAATAATAAAGTGGTTATATCGTATTCCTTGTTTATGATAAATGTTTATTTTGCATGCTATAATTGTATTAATACGGAAACGTTAATACATGTGTGTTTAATAAACAAACAGAAAGTTCCTAGTTATGCCTCTCTTATAAACTAGCTCGTTGATTAACAAGATGATCAAAGTTTCCTGATATCACAACATTAGTGTAATGGTGTGATGAACATTCATCCGAAGTATAGCATTACGATCAAAGTCATTGAGTTTATATTGCTATAACAACTTACGAAGTGATCCTAATCCTTAGACCATGAGATCATGTCAATCACTAACACCAGAAGAGTTTCTTGATAACATCAAACGTCACACCGTAACAGGGTGATTATAAAGATGGATTCAGAACTAATAAAGTGTTATGTTGAGGCTCATGGATCGAGAGTGGAATTTGTTCATCCCGATGACGGATAGATATACTCTGGGCCCTCTCGGTGATACCACATTGATTAGCTTGCAAGCAAGTGATTTGATCACTAGAATGTTATATCACGGGAACGAGAAAAGAGTGCATGTCAGTAACGAGATCAAACTAGGTATGGAGATACCTATGATCGAATCTCGTACATGTAATATATCGTGAAACAAAGGGATTAATATACTAGCGTAAAAGGTTCCAACGATCACAAGAAAGTCATCGTTGAATGTGTGGGAGTCAGTATGGGTCTCCATATCCCGCTTCTGATTATTGATCCGAGAGGGGTCTCGATCATGTCCGCATTATTCACGAACCGTAGGGTGACACACTTAAGAGACACCGACATCCATATGGAGCAAAAGTTTCATGCCGAAAAGAATAACAAGTGCAAGAATTTATTTCACTAGATACCGAAACGGGTTTTCGGGTGAAATTGCAGAAAGTGTTTCTGCATGTGAAATGAAATACTAGTAAGGGGTTATATGTGAATGTTTTTCATTAAAGTAATTGACAAAATTCTGAATAAATAAAAGGAGTTTTATTTAATGAGAGTTTGCATTAAATTTGGTGGAAATTTAATGGGAATTTGAGTGGGTTTTTGAGTGGAGGGAATTGAAAGGCATTTGAGTGAGTGGAGTGTCCACCCACATGAATGTGGAAGAGGTGGGGGCATCCCCATGTCTGGGCGCATGGCCCCTTGGGTGCCCCCCTCTCCCTATAAAAGGAGCCCCCCTCCCTCTCTCTCACTCACACCTCCTCGTGAAGGATCTCTCTCCCCCTCTAGAATTTATTCCCCATGGTCTCGGACTAGCGAGATACATGTTCCCGGTGGCTATTCGGCAAGAAAGAGTTGTGCTTCCGCTGCATCGCTGGAGCGAGGAGGCGGAGGTTTCTCGGTGCCTCGAACGTGTGTGCGAGCACGGATGCGCTGCTCTTTTGCGGCGCTAGGGCTTCCTCTCGATCTTGAGATCGGCAAGAGATCGTCTACATCAACCACGAGTTTGGACTCGTTAAGCTTTGTCGGTCTTCAAGGGTATGTTCTCTACGGATATACATCCGCCCGTTGTTTGGATCTAGTAGATAGATCTTGGTACATAGTTGTTCCCATCGTAGGAAAAAATTTGTTTTCTATGCTGCGAACCCTACAGTGGTATCAGATACGGATCTATGCGTAGATACTTTGCACGGGTAGTACACATATGAGTATGTGGGCGATGATGATCATTTTATTGCTTCTTAGTTGTACTTTGTATATTGATGGCATAGTGGGATGAAGCGGCCCGGACAAACTTTACATGTCCTCGCACATGAGACCTGTTCCACGCTTGACATGCAACTAGTTTTGCATAAGTGGCTAGCGGGTGTCTGTCTCTCCTACTATAGTCAATATCTAATTTGCAACGAGTTGTCAACAATTTGGTTATCCTCGTTGTGGTTCATGTTCGTAGGTAAGAACGTTTCTATCTTCGAAAGCCCTAAGCCACGTAAAATTTGCAATGGATAAATTAGAGGCGTCTAGTTTAGATTGTTGCTGGGCTAGTGATATGATATGGTGATGTTGTAAGTAGAAGTATGAGATGATACTCTTACAACACACATAACGTATAATCTCCATAGACCTTGGACTTACACATATAGGTATGATAGTGATCATACCACGGTGCACATGATAGAGATCATATGCGGGAACCATATCATTCCACTAATAAACATGTGATGTTTGATAGCATCTTATATTGCTTGTTTGGCGTTTTATTAGCATAATAAGATGATCCCTCATTTAAATATCAAGATAAGAATGTGTTCTTCCTTTAGTATGCACCGATTATGTTCTCGTCGCTCCAAGACATCACGTGATGATCGGGTGTTTTTGGATCCACGACCATATTTCGGGTGTAAGACAGTTACACACGCGAATACTAAGGTTCTTACTTGGCGAGCCTAGCATGTACAGACATGGCCTCGGAACACGGACCGAAAGGTTAAGCATGAGTCATATAGTAGATATGATGCCCATTTGATGCTCGCCTTTGAAGCTACACCGACTCACGTGATGATCGGACTTGGTGTAGTGGATTTGGTTCATGTAATCACAAAAAAGGCACGAGGGATGTCGTTTTTGAGTGCGAGTTCATTTCTAATTTGGATTAGTAGAACTCAATTTATCATAAATTAAATCAAAGTGAATTTGCATAATTTGTTGTAGTCATTGGCATTCGTTCACCACCATATGCATAGTTGTAATTGAGATAATAGAACTATAAAATTCTGGATATATACTTTACGAACTGGTATCGTATTGTGTTGAGTGTCAATCAAAGTTTAAAGTCCTATTGCAAACTTTCAGCAAACTCTATTTACTCCGTGAAATTTAATAATTGGTATTAAATCGAGAGTAACAATTCCAGTGTTAGTATCTTAAGTATCATGTTTGCCTCCACGATTCTTGATTGTTTTAATATCAACTTTATCTAGGAGCTGAAAGAATTGTTTCAGAAACCATCATGTGTGGCAGATATAACGATATCTGAAACAATGTTTGTTGCAATATGATAGAGTATAATATATGTTCTCATATTGGATGAGAATTTACGAAGGTTGGAGATGCTAGACATCCTAGTCATCCAAAAGGGTTTTGGAAAGTAATGTTATACTCACGATTCGCCTTTATAAGATAAAGTAGCTTGATCATGAAAGTCGTCATGATAAGGGTGAATAGAATATGTATGTAAAATGTTTACTACGCTAAAAGATTACTAAAGAATGGATTTTGAAAGAATACCGATCATTTTGATGATGGTGATCTACTTCAAAGTGCAAGTCCAAAGGTATTATTATTTGAATATACACGCTTTGGACTATGTGTCATGTATATGGCGCCACTGTTGATGTTGATAGTTTCTTTCAAAAAAGGAAAAGGAAATGCTGAAAGAGAATCTATAAAATATATTTGGCAGAAAAGAAAAGATTGGAAATATCCAATTTAGGTATATATATGATATACATGTTATGGTTGTATTCTTTGCTTGTTAAACAATGTGGTTCTTGAGTATTGGATACCAAATTGGTTGGTATGAAATTTCATACGGAACAACGCAATTCATGAACCACAATGGCCTAAGTAACTAGCAAGAGAATATGTGATGATGTTCATCGAAAACAAACAAACCGTTGTTTGTATTTCTCGTTGACATCAAAGCTTGACTTCAAGATTTGTTTTAATAATTGTTATTTAAATCAGGTATTATGAGAACAAAGGTTGTTTAAATAATTATCGTATTCCATATAAGATGGATGATTTACAAATCTAGTTGGAGAAATCACATCCATAAAGCCTAATGCTAAAATGTCGCAAGACAAATGATTGGAAGATCACTTACGAAGTGACATCGCCGTTTAAATTATATTAGAAAGAAAACATGAAGAAACTCCATTTTCATTGATTTTTGGAGTCTTTGATTTTATCAAGTGACGCTTGTGAGACTTTCCTCGGGATAATTAAAACTTCGTTCAAAGGCCAAAGAAGAACGAACGACTAAAATATTGGAATTTATACATATCGATGTATGTAGTCCATTATGTGTAGTCGTAAGCGATGGGTTTCAACTTCATATACTTTCTCCGGAAATTTGAGTGAATATTCACTTAATGAGAAAGAAGTATGAAATATTTGAAAAACGTTTTCAAAGAATTTCAAGATGAAGTGGAAAATCATTGTAACAAGAAAATAAATGGTTTATGATTTTATCATAAAGGATTTGTTTGAGTTACAAGTGTAACAAGAAAATAAATGAATTATGATTTTATCATAAAGGGATTTATTTGAGTTGCAAGTTTAGCAAAACACCTAGATTTACATATCCCGAAACACCATAGGAATATGGAGTGTTTGAGATTTGTAATGAAACCTTGTTTGACATGGTTAGATCAAAGGTGTTATTTATAAAACTGCCATTATGTTTTAAAAGATTAAAGCTTTAGAGACTTCCTCTTTTACACTGAAAAGAGCTCCATCTTGATCCATTGAAATGACACCATGGAAGTTATGGTTTGGGGTAAAACCCAAGTTGTCATTTCTTAAATTTTGGTATGCTAAACATAAGTGAGATGTTTACAACCGAAGTCGGATGAGCATGTCTTTGTAGGTTATTTTGAATAACAATTGGTTATTCCTCAATAACACCAAGGACAAAAGGGTTTGTCGCTTGAAACGTGAAGTTTCTTGAAGAAGAAATTTTTCATAAATGTTAAGTGGGAGGACAATAGAACTTTGATAAGGTTAACGAACCTTAGCTAAATGTGCTGAGTTGCGCAGCGCCAGAAATTGTTCCGGAGGCTGCCATAATGCTCATAGATTATGTGCCTCAAAGGTTGTTGTCACGGAGATCTAAGTTCTTATTGAACCAAGTTGGTCGGATAAACAATCAAATACTTAGATTTGAGAGTAAATCATTATTGTTTGACAATGATGAACCGACTACATGCAAAGAAGCGATGATGGGCCCTGACTCCGTCAAATGGCTTGAAGCCATAAAATCCGTGATAGTTCCATACACGAGAAATCAAGTTTTGAACTTGGAAGACCCTCCGGAAAGGTGTAAAAACCTATCGGTCGTATTTGGATCTATAAAGAAATAGACATGGATGTTTCACATCTATGAAATAGTCGACATGTTGTAAAGTATGTTATGACAATGTTCAAGGAGTTGACTATGACAAGATTTGATCTTTCATAGCGATATTTACTCTGTACGGATTAAAGTAGCAACCACTACATATAATTTGGTATATGGTAGATGAATAAACAAAACAAAGTTCTTCTAATAGAATGGTTACCTAGGACGTGTACATGACACGGTCCAAGGGGTTTTGTTAAATTCAAAGAATGCTAAAAGGGCATGCAAACTTCAATGGTTGAAGTAAGCATCGCGGAGTTGGAATCTTCACCATGATGAAAAAGGAGTTTTTCATCAAGAGACGATGAAGATGCTTGCATTTGCAAGAAATTAAGTGGGAGCGCTGAGACATATTTCTAATACATTATGTGGAAGACATCTTATTGATTAGAAATAATGTATTATTTATTGACAAAGGTTAAGAATTTCATTTCGATGAAAAACTTAGGCAAAACCCGAATATTTAGCATGAATGTCTATAGTGGATAGACTGTGACGCTAATATGGTTGTGCCAAACGTACATATATGAGATATTGAAGGAGTTCAATATAGAAACAACAAGAAACGGTTCTTGTCGCATGGAAAGGAATTGAATCAAGATTCAAGTGTATCGACACTTGATAAGTGAAACAAGATTCAAGTGCTTTGACACTTGATGAGTGAAATCACGAGAATGTTTTGATCAATCATACCATGATATGTACACATCCAGATATGTCCTATGCTCTAAGTGTTATGAGCATATACAAGAATGAATCATAAAATGATCATTGGACGATAGTGAGGATATTCTTATGATCTTTTTGAAAGAACTAAGAATATATTTGTGTAGAGGTGACAAACAATTACAAATAGTTCATTGTAAAGCGTTACATTGATACTAGTTTTGTCACAAGATACAAATTAAGTTTATCTCAATTTAAACTATGGGTGGCACAATGAAATGGAAAGAAAGTTTCCATGATGGATTTGGATGAATTCCAAAGTTAAGACATTGTGACGAATACTACAACAAAAGGCTAAGTATATGACTGCTATAGTAGCAGCAAAGGAGGGAATTTGTGTCAAGAAGTTTGTTATCAAACTAAGGTGTGGTTCGCAACGGGCTAACACTAAAGATATATTGTATGACAATAGTATCGACATGGTTTAACCCCAAGGAACTAAAGGTCTCACCGAAAGACCAAATTTATACAATGCCATCTCATTGGAGAATGAGTGATGTGTGAAGACGCAAAGACATGCAAATACACACGGACCTGAAGCGTCAGATCCGTAGATTATGTTAACCACTTGCAATTGCGTATATGGAACACCAGAATGCCATAGATGTTCAATACGCAAAGTTTTCAAACTAGATTATTGTCTCTAGTGCAAGTGGGAGACTGAAGGGAATATGCCCGAGAGGCAATAATAAAGTGGTTATTATCGTATTCCTTGTTTATGATAAATGTTTATTTTGCATGCTATAATTGTATTAATACGGAAACGTTAATACATGTGTGTTTAATAAACAAACAGAAAGTTCCTAGTTATGCCTCTCTTATAAACTAGCTCGTTGATTAACAAGATGTTCAAAGTTTCCTGATCATGGACATTGGATGTTGTTAATAACGGGACCACAACATTAGTGTAATGGTGTGATGAATATTCATCCGAAGTATAGCATTACGATCAAAGTCATTGAGTTTATATTGCTATAACAACTTACGAAGTGATCCTAATCCTTAGACCATGAGATCATGTCAATCACTAACACCAGAAGAGTTTCTTGATAACATCAAACGTCACACCGTAATAGGGTGATTATAAAGATGGATTCAGAACTAATAAAGTGTTATGTTGAGGATCATGGATCGAGAGTGGAATTTGTTCATCCCGATGACGGATAGATATACTCTGGGCCCTCTCGGTGATATCACATTGATTAGCTTGCAAGCAAGTGATTTGATCACTAGAATGTTATATCACGGGAACAAGAAAAGAGTGCATGTCAGTAACGAGATCAAACTAGGTATGGAGATACCGATGATCGAATCTCGGACATGTAATATATTGTGAAACAAAGGGATTAATATACTAGCGTAAAAGGTTCCAACGATCACAAGAAAGTCATCGTTGAATGTGTGGGAGTCAGTATGGGTCTCCAGATCCCGCTTCTGATTATTGATCCAAGAGGGGTCTCGATCATGTCCGCATTATTCATGAACCGTAGGGTGACACACTTAAGAGACACCGACATCCATATGGAGCAAAAGTTTCATGCCGAAAAGAATAACAAGCGCAGGAATTTATTTCACTAGATACCGAAACGGGTTTTCGGGTGAAATTGCAGAAAGTGTTTCTGCATGTGAAATGAAATACTAGTAAGGGGTTATATGTGAATGTTTTTCATTAAAGTAATTGACAAAATTCTGAATAAATAAAAGGAGTTTTATTTAATGAGAGTTTGCATTAAATTTGGTGGAAATTTAATGGGAATTTGAGTGGGTTTTTGAGTGGAGGGAATTGAAAGGCATTTGAGTGAGTGGAGTGTCCACCCACATGAATGTGGAAGAGGTGGGGGCAGCCCCATGGCTGGGCCCATGGCCCCTTGGGTGCCCCCCTCTCCCTATAAAAGGAGCCCCCCTCCCTCTCTCTCACTCACACCTCCTCGTGAAGGATCTCTCTCCCCCTCTAGAATTTATTCCCCATGGTCTCGGACTAGCGAGATACATGTTCCCGGTGGCTATTCGGAAAGAAAGAGTTGTGCTTCCGCTGCATCGCTGGAGCGAGGAGGAGGAGGTTGCTCGGTGCCTCGAACGTGTGTGCGAGCACGGATGCGCTGCTGTTTTGCGGCGCTAGGACTTCCTCTCGATCTTGAGATCGGCAAGAGATCGTCTACATCAACCACGAGTTTGGACTCGTTAAGCTTTGTCGGTCTTCAAGGGTATGTTCTCTACGGATATACATCTGCCCGTTGTTTGTATCTAGTAGATAGATCTTGGTACATAGTTGTTCCCATCGTAGGAAAATTTTTGTTTTCTATGCTGCGAACCCTACAGTTGCCGCTACCGTCGGGCCAGTGTGGGGCCTTTTTGTGGCTCTGTGGCGGGTGTACTCGTGGGCACCGCAGGCGAGGATGGTCTCCCCCGGCGATGTAGTGCATCACTCCAATGATAGTACGATTCGCCCACCACAGACGACAGTCGGCTTCGTTGTGGTTCACCGGGGGCGGGCCATCACCCTCATACCTGGCGAGCTTCCTGTCCTGCCTATTAGCGAAGAAGGCATTCCAGGTGTCGTAGTTGTCGGGATCCCACTAGGGATCCATCCGCTGCTCCGGCGTGAGCTCGTGGTAGAAGTGGTTTGTGATGGCCGCCTGGCGTGCGGGACCTTGAGGGACAGGAACCCCTCCAGAGCTCAGCATCTAGCCGGCGGGCGGCCGGTAGCCCGGCGGACAAGGGTAGTTGGAGGCGGACAGCGTCTCGGTCTCCTCGAGGGTCAGAATGGCCCAGTAGGCGTTGTCCATTGTTCTAAGAGAGGAAGGTGTGGATGTGTGGATAGCCATGGCGCGATCGCCCTAAATATATAGGGAAAGGGCGGGAAAACTTGGCGTGAAGCTTTGGGAAATGGCGGGAAATATCTTTAGTCCCGGTTAGTGACTACATCCGGGACTAAAAGCTCTTGTAGAAAGGAAAGGGCGGGAAAACTTGGCGGGAAGCGGTGGGAAATATCTTTAGTCCCGGTTTGTGACTACAATCGGAACTAAATGGATATTATATTAGGATTCTTTATATTTTTCTGATAATAATAGACATATTATTTGTTTTATTTGGATTATTACAATAAAAGATATGATTTCCCAAAGTTTTTATATTTGATTTGAATAAAAAAGAAAATTTACAAATGAAATAATTTATAAATGATGCAAACAGATAAATGGATATTATATTAGGATTCTTTATTTTTTTCTAATAATAATAGACATATTATTTGTTTTATTTGGATTATTACAATAAAAGATATGATTTTCCAAAGTTTTTATATTTGATTTGAATAAAAAAAGAAAATTTACAAATGAAATAATTTATAAATGATGCAAACAGATAAATGGATATTATATTAAGATTCTTTATATTTTTCTGATAATAATAGACATATTATTTGTTTTATTTGGATTATTACAATAAAAGATATGATTTTTCAAAGTTTTTATATTTGATTTGAATAAAAGAAGAAAATTTACGAATGAAATAATTTATAAATGATGCAAACAGATAAATGGATATTATATTAGGATTCTTTATATTTTTCTGATAATAATAGACATATTATTTGTTTTATTTGGATTATTACAATAAAAGATATGATTTTCCAAAGTTTTTATATTTGATTTGAATAAAAAAAAGAAAATTTACAAAAAACAATTAGTCGCGGGTCGTGGCTGGACCCGGGACTAAAGGGTGCCTGCGCGCGCGAAAACGAAGCGGCCGAAAAATACACGCTAGTCCCGGGCCGTGGCTTAACCCGCGACTAAAGGGGGGTCTTTAGTCGCGGGTTAAGCCACGGCCCGAGACTAAAGACCCTTTAGTCCCGTCCCGTGGCTTAGCCTGGGACTAAAGGGGTGGGGGTATAAGTAACTTGCGCCTACCCCTGGCATCCCCCACCCAGCACTTGGCGAAATCGACGAGGAGACGCAGACGACGGCGAGAGCTCGATCGACGCAGGGGAGGTGCTGCCGGATTCCACCGCGCCGCCGCCCTCGTCTCCGGCCGCCCCGCCGTGTCGCCACGCGCCGTGCCGCTGCCCCGCACCATTCTGCCGCGTGCCACGCCGCCACGCGCCTCGATGTGCCGCCGCGCGCCACCGCGCCGTAAGTGCCGCCACGCGGCCGCGCGCTGTCCCGCCGCCCCGCAACGCGCGCCGCCGTGCCGCCACGCGCCGGCCCACCGCCCGCAACGCCGCCGCCTCGACGTGCGTTTTTTAGGAATTTTTAGTGTCTTTTTTTAGTATCTTAGTAGCATTTTGTATCTTAGCATTTAGTTTCTTTTTTAGGAATATATAATTGCTTTTAGTTTTTTTTTTTAGGAATATATAATTTTTTTTAGTTGTTTTTAGGAATATATAATTGTTTTTAGTTGTTTTTAGGAATATATAATTGTTTTTAGTTTCTTTTTTTAGGAATATATAATTGTTTATATAATTATTTTTAGTTGTTTTTAGGAATATATAATTGTTTTAGTTATTTTTAGGAATATATAATTGTTTATATAATTTTTTAGGAATATATAATTGTTTATATAATTTTTTAGGAATATATAATTGTTTATATAATTGTTTTTAGTTGTTTTTAGGAATATATAATTGTTTATATAATTGTTTTTAGTAATATATAATTGTTTATTAGGTTTATTAGGAATATTAATTGTTTTTAGTTGTTTTTAGGAATATATAATTGTTTATATAATTGTTTTTAGTTGCTTTTTTAGGATTATTAATTAGTGTTATTAGGGTTATTAATTATATAATTATTCGGGTTATTAATTTGTGTTATTAGGGTTATTGTTTTTTTGTTTTAGTTATTAGGATTATTGTTTTTTCTAACCTGTTTAACTCTCTTTTTGTTATAGATAATTAAGTCATGTATCCATCCGAAGATCCTGGTCGCATCGGTGAAGGTTTTCTTCAGGGCATGATAAGAGGTGAAATTCCTCTTAATATTACTACCGGCGCCGAAGATATTTTGCTCGAGGAAGAGATATCCTCGTATCTGAATCCATCCGGTGATGGACTAGAGGAAAACCTAATGTACCAAGGGGAAGACCAGATGGACGAAGGGCAAACAAATAACAACAATAATGATGGCCCCTCGACAGGATCCGGCGAGGTACATATATATATAAAGTGTCGTGTTACCTCTATTCATTAACTGATCTAGATATATATTAATCACTCTCTCTTCTTTTAGCCCACCGGATCGAAGGAATTGACAGCTCGAACGAAACGAGGGCCGAACGAAAAGTTGGATGGTAATCAGAGGTTCACCATCGAAGAAATAGATGATGATGGTGAACCGATTGCTCCAGAGAAGCACCGGAGGATGTTTATAAATCAATGCGGGGTGCTTGTTAGGGACAACCTACCGATCACCATCCAAGAATGGAATAAGTCAAAGAAACCCAGTGAAGAATCCAACAGCTATGTCACCGATGATGCCAAAGATGACCTTTGGCAGAAGCTCATAGCGCATTTCATACTACCTCCAGAGTATGAGGAATTTGAGGTAGATGGTATTACCAAGGCCGGGTGGGATTGAAAATAGAGCGAAAGTCAAGGAGTGGGCACTGAGCAAGATGGATGAACTATACCGGAGCCACAAGAAAAGTTTATACTCGAAATATGTCGTGAAAAAGAAAACTCCAGACTTCAAAGGAGTAAACGAGAAGTTGAGAGAACAGTGGCCTGATTTTGTAAAGTACAAGCAATCTGATAAAGCAAAGGCAAAGTCGGCAAAGAACGCGTTAAATGCTGCCAACAAGAAATACCATCATAAAATGGGGACAGGTGGCTACAAGAGTGCCGTCCCTAAGTGGGAAACTATGGAGAAGGAAATGAGGGCTAGAGGCGTCACTCCTGGTACAAATGGATGGCCCGAGAGGTCAAAGCACTGGTGGTACGGGCACGGGGGATCCTTGGACCCAGAAACAGGGAAGACATTATTTCATGAGAAAATTCTAAAACCCTCCGAAGACCTTATTAAAGCAATGAACGATGCTCAATTGGGATTGTTCCGTCCCGAGAGAGAGAACGACGAGCTGACACGCGCTCTAGGGAATCCTGAAAAGGGAGGATGAACACGAGGCAAAGGCGCCGGTGTCTCGTGGAAGAAAGGGTTTCCTCAGTACGATGCCAGTTACAGAAGCCGTCAGAGAAAGAAGGACCAGGAGGCAGACCGGATCTCCAGGGTAGAGCAGGACCTAGCTGATCTGAAGAACGTCATGCATGAAATTAGCCAAAGGCCACTGTCGTCAACTCACCCGCGGTCTGATGATCCTGCATTGGATCTTAGCCAACGGAGAAGCAGTGTGGCTTCCACGGAGGTCCGTGCTGATGATCAAGCACTGCTGGATGATGCACCGGCTCCTCACTACCCCGTGGATGATGTCAGAGAGATGGCACAATGTGAGCTACATCAGCCAATGAACAACCTGTCCTTCAAGGTGGCGATCGGCACTGCTTTACCTTGTCTACCTGGAGCACTCCACCATTCACTTCCGATTCCACCAGGCTATGCTCGTGTCACGGTGGATGACATAGTGGAGGATTTTGCGGACCTAGAGATTGAAATCGCTACGCCTGAAGGCCTTACGAAACTAGGAGATGTCAAGCGCAACATCATTCTATGGAATAAGAAGTACATCAAGTTTCCAGGCTCGACGCCAAGGCCACCGACTCCAAGGAATCCAAATCCACCCCGCATCGAATATCGTCAACCTCCAAGTCCACCCCAACCCGATTATCGCCAACCTCCAAGTCCACCCCAACCTGATTATCGCCAACCTCCAAGTCCACCCCGCCCCGCTGACGATCGCCGCAGCAGGAGTACATCAACTCGATCTCCGCCTCCGCCTCCGTGCAATACTACTACCTCGTCGAAGAAACGGAAGTTCGACGGTCCCCCGCGCCCCACATCGAAGAAAGGTTAAACACCGAAGATAGTCGATACCCCGCCAGCTCTTCCAAAGAGACCTTATGACAAGACTGATGAGGAAACTAACGCGGATGTGGCTGCCCAAGTTAAGGCGCATTTTGCACCCAAAAAGCCTGAGCCAAAGCCGGTATATAACGAAAAAACCAAAAAGTGGGCTAAGTCCTTTCTTGAGCAACCATCCCAGATACCGACGAATCTGGAATCAGACTATGACCGGGAGATTATTAAGCAAGCACAGAAAAAAAAATCACAAGTGCAAAAAGCGGGAAGCAAGTTGCCCAGCTCGGAGCACAGAAGAATCAATCAGTCGCCCCGCTCAAAGTCATTTCAGACCTCGACAAGGCCTTCAGAGCTGAAATGGATATGGACATGCAAATAATGGACCCTAGAGCCCGTAATAATGCTGCACTTATGGGAATCACTGTATCGCAGGCCAAAGCACTTGCTAACGAAGCAAATATGTCTCTTGGTTAATATTTAGGCTATGAAGATACGCCAGTGGGTCAGATAGTACGGCAGTATGTCCAAGGGGAGCCTCTAGTCAGTAATGAGGAGCTCACGCGTCTATCCACACATATGCGAAATCTGCACGAATGGTACATGTCGCAAGCACAAAAAAAGCATCAGAAAGATTGGTTTCCGGTGGACGTTAGAATGGAGCATCATTTCAAACAATACTCGATACAGGTTCAAATGACCGAACTACTTCAGTTATACAACCAGCACGTCCTCGACAAATCTATCATTGGTTGCTACTGTCTGTAAGTTATTTATTACTATAATTAAGTTTGTAGCTTTAGCTCGGTCATTGCATTTAATATATTATCCTAACTATATATCCTTTTGTATGATGATATTATATTCTGCAGAATGAAGATGCTTGAATGCAAAAGAGCTAGAAGATACGATGTTGGGTTCATTGACCGATATATCATTAATGAATATCCGTTAAAGAATCACCCCAAGGACGTGGAGGAAGACCTGTGCAGGTTCTTAACCGAGAATAATTTTGTTAAGGAAATACTATTTCCTTACAACTTCAAGTGAGTGTTTATATCTTGTACACATTTTATTTTTGCTTACTCGATGAGCTATATATGCATGTATGCTTATGTAAACGTCCGCAGATTCCACTGGATCTTGCTAAACATTTAAGTTGACAACTCCCTAGTTGAAGTCCACGACTCATTAAGTTGGGACCAAGAGCAGTGGAGCGACATGAAAGCAATGCTCCATAAGTAATTTCAATCATTATCGCATTATATCGTCCTCTTTCATTCATTTCCTGATATCAAGTAACTAATAACTCCTTTGTTCATTTTCTTTGCCGAGCAGGTGTTGGACACGGTTCAGACAGAAAATACCAGGTCCATTCAAAGAGGAGCTAACTTATAAAATGGAGAAGAGTTTACAGCAGCCACCGGGAACTCATTTATGTGGATACTACGTCTGCGAGTACATCCGCGAGTTGACCAGTGAGCGGAAAGTTGACTCACGTTATATTTATGATTTGCGGGAGAAACTAGAGCCAGACCAGCGCATAAGAGCAATTCAAGAGGAGCTGGCGGGATTTATGATGAAGGAAGTCCTTGATGTACATGGAGAGCATTATGCGGATGACGTGGAACTCGATTTGCCTTAGTCATCTCCATGTAGCTCATATGATATATATATTCATCAATGACCATGTAATTTCAAAACATTTCTTCCTTTTGATATGATTGATTATATGTATGCTTGCAAGGGATCGATTAATTATATAAATGCATCGACGTGTAGTGTGTATGTAGTAGCGTATAATATGTATACTGAAATATATGTTTGAATTATAGTGAAACACAAAACGAAAAAGGAACGAATGGCAAAAAAAAGGAAATATACAATCTCTGTCGCGGCAGAGAAACACACAATTCTCTGCCGCGACAGGAAACCTTCTAGTCTCGGGTGGTGTTACGGCCCGGGACTAGAGGGTTTCCGCCCCCCCGCGGCGCTGAAACAACCACGTGGTTGTTATCAGTCGCGGGCCGTAGCGAGCCGGGACTAGAGGGGGGGGCTCTAGTCCCGTTTTCGCAGTCCCGGGCCCAAAACCGGGACTATAGCCAGTTGCGGCCCGGGACTGGAGGCGCTTTTTCCACCAGTGCCTTATGGCGGATCGAGAAGAACTATGCTCCACTCAAGTGGAGCCCTCATCTTCACAACCTCAACATGCTCCATCCACCGAGGAGGGAAATGACTCAAGCCAAAGACAAGATGTGGACCCTCAACATGTTGATCATAGTGACGACTCCAGTCAAGAGGAGCTTGATTCATTCTCCAGGATGTCAAGTGGTGCCAAGGCAATTACTCAAGAAAGATCCATACAAAATGCCTTGAGCCAAGCTCAAATCGATGTTAGAAGAGCGCTTGATCAAGACCAAGGTCAATCTTTGCCTCTTAATGAAGAGAATGATACCGGCGATGATAAAGGTCAAGTTGATGGTCAAGACGAGGACCAAAATGATGAAGAGGGTCCCCCAAGAAACAACGCGGAGATCCATGCTCGTCGTGAAGCTAGAAAGGAGAGAATGTTGGAATTAAGAGACCACTCTCTACAAAATGTGGTTGGTGACCTAAGGAAAGCCATTTCCACAAGAGCACAATTGAAGAGGTTCAGTGAACACCAAGCACACATCTCCATGATTGAACTAAAGAAAGTGTGGGAAGCTCTTGAAGATTTGGATTGGTTGGAAGCTATGCACAAATAGCTCAACAACTTTGAGAGAAACAAAGTATGGAAGTTCGTTGAGAAGCCAAAGGATTGCCGCAATGTTATTGGCACGAAGTGGATATTCAAGAACAAGCAAGATGAGCATGGAATTGTAGTAAGGAACAAGGCTAGATTGGTTGCACAAGGGTTCTCTCAAATTGAAGGCTTTAACTATGGAGAGACTTATGCACCCATGGCTCGCCTTGAGTCCATCTGTATCCTTCTTGCTTATGCGGCACATCATAACTTTCAGTTGCAACAAATGGATGTAGAAAGTGCATTTCTTTATGGTCCATTAAATGAATTGGTATATGTAAAGCAACCCCCGGGATTTGAGGATCCCAACTTCCCAAACCATGTCTACAAACTTGATAAGGTTCTCTATGGTCTCAACCAAGCCCCACGCACGTGGTATGAGCACCTTAGAGAGTTGTTGTTTGACCGTGTCTTTGAGGTTGGGAAAATCGATCCCACTCTTTTTACTAAGAAGTTCAATGGGGAGATTTTTGTATGCCAAATATATGTTGATGATATTATCTTTGGCTCATCTAACAAAGCTTTTAATGATGAATTCTCAAAGCTTATGACTAGTAGGTTCCGGATGTCTTTGATGGGGGAGTTGAGAGTATTTCTTGGTTTTGAGATCAAGCAAGTTAGAGGAGGGACATTCTTCAATCAAGCCAAGTATACTCAAGATATGCTCAAGAGATTCAAAATGTAAGATTTAAATGGAGCTCCTACTCCCATGGCTACAAAGAATCATCTAGAACAAAATCCAAATGGTAAAGATGTGGATCAAAAGGTATACCGGTCTATGATTGGTTCTTTGCTTTACCTTTGTGCATATAGACCCGATATTGTGTTGAGTGTAGGTGTGTGCGCAAGATGTCAAGCGGCTCCTAAAGAAAGCCATTTGATGGCGGTCAAGAGAATCTTTCGATATTTAGTTCATACCCCATTTTATGGTCTTTGGTATCCTCGAGGGTCAACATTTGCTCTTTGTGGATACACGGATTCGGATTGGGCAGGTGATAAGGATGATAGAAAAGCAACATCCGGGGCTTGCCAATTCCTTGGTAGGTCCTTGGTATGTTGGTCTTCCAAGAAGCAAAATTGTATATCACTCTCCACCATCGAAACCGAGTATGTGGCAGTTGCTAGTGCTTGCACCCAATTGCTATGGATGAGTCAACCTTTAAATGAATACGATGTCCATTGTGACAAAGTGCCTCTTATATGTGACAATGTAAGTGCCATCAAGATTGCCTACAATCCGGTGGATCACACAAGGACAAAGCATATTGAGATTCGCCATCACTTCATTAGAGATCATGTTACTCGAGGTGATATTGATCTATCATATGTGTTAACCAAAGACCAACTTGCCGACATCTTCACTAAGCCACTTGATGAAGCAAGGTTTTGCTACTTGAGGAATGAATTAAATATTGTAGATTCAAGGAGCTTGACTTGATTATCTTGCATTCTCACCTATGATTTGACCCTTATTTGGTTAGGTGTAGGCATGGATATAGGGGGAGTGCGGTCCTAATTGATTGGACTATCCCCCCCCCATTACCCCATTATGCCAAAATCAATCAAAATCATTACTCTTAATATCATTTTGTGATATGTAAGCTTAAATGATGATTTTCGGTAATGGACCCAATATATATCTTCGTGGTGCCAAGACGAGTATACTCAAATATGGTGGCTAGGACACCGCCCTCTCATATTAGAGAGGTTGGTGCTTACTCGTGTTTGTCAATTGCCTGATTCTAGTCTCTTTGGAGCTTTCCTGAATATTTGTGTGAATTTCTATGGCTCTTATTGGTTCTTCATAGTTTGATACCTCAACCCAAGCCTATTCCCTGTCTTAAACCTATCTATCTCTCATATATGTCCCCAAACACATTTCCTGGAGTTTTTGGTTGAGGAGGACCGGAGTCTCCGGTGCATCTGCACCGGAGTCTCCGGTGTAGGCCGGAGTCTCCGGTCCAGATGGTTTCTGCCACTTATAGTAAGGGGACGAGGTGTACTGATACAGCAGTTCCTCATTCTCTACCCCCGTCCCCCTCCTCGTAACCCGTCGCCTCCCCTTCCAAAACTCCTCCCCGGAGGTCAAGAAGCCCCCGGATCCACCGTGCCGCCGGCCAACCTTCTCCTCTCCTCCATTGGGTCATTCCCACTGGATGAATTGATCCCATGGACAGATCTGGTACCTCTCCTCTTCTTTTTCTCCTAGGGTTCATCTATAGATGTGTTTTTGAGGATTGGTGTTGATTTGTCCATTGGAATCACTTGTTTGCGTGCACTCTAGTACTTTAGCCTTGTTGCATTGCCCGATCTACTAGATTCACCCCCACCAGCATCTCCCCATCTCATGTCCGAGCCTCCCGACCGGAGATTCCGGACTTAGGTCCGAAGACTCCGGTCTCCGGGACCGGAGACTCCGGTATGAGGTGCGGAGACTCCGGTGTGGGGTGAATCAAAACAGACCAGAAATGCATCAAAGCTCTTGTACTGCATTGTTGGGACATATATACTCATCTCCATGCTATCTCCCTCACTGATGTTCACATGTGATGGTTCTAGTCGTCCTCGTCGTACCAAGGCCAAGTCACAAAGGGGCACTCTTCGCTATGATGAAGCTCAGGGTTAGTTTATCGTGCCTCCTTCAAACCGTAGACAGCAGGCACGTGATGCAGCCTATTTGAAGAGGGGCCAGGAGAGGGCTGAACGAGAGGACCGTGCCAAGAAGGCCAAATATGAAAACCTTCAGTCCTTGGCCAAAATGTCAAAAGAGGAGTACCGTGAACTGAGAAAGACTGATTTTTATGAAGTGCCTCGTACTAGCAATGACCCTCGTTTCTGGAGGAAGGAACAGGATGTGTTCATGAAGGATGTGTATGGTGTGCTCACCAAATCACCTGTCTGCCCTCAGAAGTTCATGAGTGTTGAGAAGATGCGCCTCAGCACCTACTTCAATGATGCTTTGTGGATCTGTGAGAAGCTGGGACTGCATAACTTAATGGAGCTGCGTGAAGACTATAATGTCTACCTAGTACAGCAGTTCTATGCCACCGTTGTGTTTGGGTCTGATCAAGACATGACCATGATTTGGATGTCTGGCACCACTCGCTGCACAGCTACATTCCATGACTTTGCCAACGTCATCTTTGAGACCTTTCATGGCGTATCCACTCCCGTTGGGCTGCGTATGCACTCTGCAGCTCTGGGTGATAACAAGATGAAGCTTGCACCTCTTTATGGCAGCGAGGGTGTTGTAGGGGGGTCCAAGGTACTCAAAACTCTCTACAACCTAATGTTGAGGATATTCCGTCATACCATCGCACCAAGTGCTAGGAATGATGATGCTATTAGGGGTGGGCTTGTCAACCTTCTGTACCACACCCACTGGATCTACAATGCTGGACCAGAGGCAGATGCTGAACCTATTGATGTGATGGATTTTATTTTTTAGGAGATGTTCCATGCTATTCTTTACAAGAAGTCTCTTCCATATGCACCTTTGGTTATGAGGCTCATCAACTCCAAGGAGCATAATTCTCCACTTGGCATAGCACCGCATCTCACTGAGCACACTTTGGTCTCCCTGCAGCAGAAGGGGCGTATGGGGCCTGCTCCTAGGCATCGCTATGGCGATGATGATGAGGATATTGAGATTGAGAGGGCATCCTCTCCACCTATAGTTTGGAGGAAGAATGCCTCCAATGCACCTATGCCTTCCATGACCAGGGACTATGTTCATGAGAGGGTCAAGAAGGCCACTTTCTGGGAAAGGACTCTGTGCTGCATGAATGTTGACATACGCAAGCAGCAGCATGTCTCCTACCAAAGCTACCGACGTATTGAGAAGCTCCTAAAGGAAATCAAGGCACAGGGCGAAGCGGATAATGAGGAAGGAGAGGGTGAGTACGATGATGAGCATGGTGCTTGGGAGTCTACGGAGTCAGATCACACTCTCTCCTTTGGGGCATGGAATGCCCAACAGGACAACCTTGTTGACTGGAAGACATTCTCTGATATCACCTCTGGATACGGGTACCAGGGTACCTCCTCTTCTTGCCCTCACGGCAAAGGGCCTGCAGTCCCTGATGATGATGATGACTTTGTTGAGGATGAGGACGAGGATGACGATGACTACTGAGTTGTTGGGGCGCTAGCTTAGGTCTTTTCCCTTTTTTTCGGTGTTTCGATGCCAAAGGGGGAGAAGACAGACATCGATTTTCATGGGTTTGGGCTTTGGATTTGCTATTATCTGCTTTCATTTGCCATATTCGAACTTTGAACTTCATGTGTGTTATTTTCCGCTTTATGTGTGTGACTATGTGCGTGTCCACTACCTATTGTATCTCATGTGAGATCTATGTGTGCTATCATTGACACTATCTACCTTGCATGATTTACTTATTTACCTTATTGCACATAGTCAGGGGGAGCCCCATATAATTTATTCCATGCAAAATCACTTGTTGTCATCGAACACTAAAAATGGGGAGATTGAAAGGTCATTTATTGTCATAACCACTTTTGGTGTTCGTTAACAACAAGTAGATCATTTTACAGTTTGCCACTGTACACAGGTTGGTATTATGATAAGTGAAAAGTACCCTCACACTTGGGAAAGGTTCCTACTAAATGTGACATAGCTCTGGAAATTCCAGACCGAAGTCTCTGGTCTACCTAGACCGGAGTCTCCGGTGTGGTCCGGAGTTTTCGGATGTGTCTCCGGTGGTGACTTCATAATCATGGCAGAGACATTCTGTATGGGGGTGCGGAGCAAGGTCCGAAGGCTACTCCAGAATCTCCGGTATTGGCTCAGTCCGGACTCTCCGGTGTTGGAGGATCGGATTCTCCGGCCAAGTTGGGTCGTGGCTGGCCCAGGTCATTCAGATGGGCTGTCCGGAGGCTAGTCCGGAGATTGGACGGAGTCTCCGGTGTACAGACCGGAGTCTCCGGTCTGGTTCTTCTCCAACGGTCAGAAAATTCGTGGAGGGGGCTGCCTATAAATAGGGACCCTTATCCCCTTTCTCCAGCCGCTCGACCTGCTCAAGAACACAAACTCCATTAGAGCCACCAAATCTACAAGATCTCTCCATCCAACCATCCAAAGTCATTGATCTTTGGAGAATCGAAGGAGGAGGCCTTGATCTACAGCTTCACCAAGAGAGATATTCATTTCCCCCTCATTCACTTGAGGGCCCCCAAGCTCTAGTGTTTCTTTGGAAACCCTAACTTTGATTTGGTTCTTACAAGCTTGTCTTTGATTGTTTTGACAACTTGCTTGTATTTGGGAGCCTCCAATTAAGTTGTGGATGTGTGCCCCGAACTTGTTGTAAAGGTGCCGGCTTCCACCTCGAAGGTTGCCGATATAGTGGAAGGTGAATCGATCCCCTTGGGGTGAGGTTCATCGGAGAACAAGGGAGGCCTCTCGTGGCGTTGGTGGTTTGAAAGATGTACTTCCCCTCAAAAGGAAGGAACTACGGGAAACAAATCCTTGTGTCTCCGCGTCCACAACTTTGGTTACTTCTATCCTTTACCGCACTTTACTTACTTGTTCTTGCTTAGTGTTGTGATAGTTGTTGCTTGGTTGACATATAGGTAAATTCACCTTAGTTGCATAATATAGAGAATTTACCTTTCTTGTCAAACCCTACCATATTATTCCTAATATTTCATAAAGTCCAGGTCATCGCCGCGAACACCAACCAAAAGAGGCGCCTCCTCCTCCCAGTATGGTTCATGGCGGCCTCCAGGAACTCCCCAAGGTCTGAGGCTTGCCACTTAGTCCCTAGAGCCTCGTGAATGAAGTTCCATAGGAAGCGAGCAGCTGGGCACGAGAAGAAGATATATAGGCCCGTTTCCGGGACCACACACAGAGGAAAAGGCCATCGCCTGGCCCATGACGCTTGGCCACCTCAACACCCGAGGGAACTCGGTCATGCAAGAGTTGCCAAACAAAAAATTTAAGCTTCAGGGGTAGGGGGCCTTCCACAGTGGCGCGACCCATGGCAGCGCGGGCCCTCTAAATAGGGCCCTGTAGGCAGAGCTCACCGAAAAGAAACCCGAAGGAGTAAGGCGCCAAGCATGGGTATCCGGGGAGTGCGCTAGGGACAGTGGGAGACTATCCCTCAGCCCCTCCCAGGAAACCTGCTCGGCCTCCCCGAGGTTCCTCCAGAAAGCCACCTGCCAAGTTCCACCCTGGAAAGCCTCCCCTACTAGGAGAGCGGGGTCGACGCAGATCGCAAACAGCTCCGCGCTCTCGAAGCGCAGAGGGTGAGGACCGAGCCAGGGGTCGAGCCAGAATAGGGTATCCATTCCATCGCCTATGGATATGGACAGCCCTTTTCGGATAGCTGGCTTGATGTCCTGGATGGCTCGCCAAAACTACGATCCCTCCCGACGTGCACAAGCCAGCAGCGGCCGACCCCGAAGATACTTTGCTTTAATCAACTGTAACCAGAGGCCTCCATCATCGGTCAGAATCCTCCACACCCATCTGAGGAGCAATGCCACATTTGGACGTGATGATACCTAAACCCCTAGCTCCTTGGGGGTGCAGATATCATCCCACTTCACCATATGGTACTTTTGGTGGCCATCATTGGCCATCCAAAAGAAACGAGAGAGTTCCTTGTCAAAGTTAGCATGTACCCCCTCCGGAAGGAGGTACATCCCCATCATATACATGGAGAGGCTAGAAAGGCACGAGTCGATAAGGACCGTCTTGCTCCCCTTGAAGGTGAACCTCCCCTGCCAGGGTTCGGATTTCGCCTTAACCCGACCCATGAGGGGCTCTAGGTCCCTAATCAGGATCCTCGAATCCCTCACTGGCATCCCTAGATAATTTAGGGGGAAAACAACCAAACGGCAGTTAAGGTTATCCGCGATCCTCTACTGATCCACTTCGGAATACCCAACACCATACCTACACTTTTATCAAAGTTGATCTTGAGGCCCGACATAGCCTCAAAGCAAAGGAGCAGGAACTTCAGGTTAATGATATCCTGCACCGATCCCTCCACCATAATCATGGTATCATCCGCATATTGGAGGTGGGTCACCCCCCTCCAGGGATAAGATGCCGAACCACACCCGAGATGTGGCCGGAATTCTTGGCCTTCTCCAAGATTTCCGCAAGGGCATCAACCGCAGCATTAAACAAGATCAGGGAGGTCGGGTCCCCCTGACGAACCCCACATGAGGGTTTGAAATAAGGACCCACCTCCCCATTTATGTTTATAGTTGTGTTCCCGCTCATGACGATCTGCATGATCCAACCTATCATGCGATCATCAACCCCACGACGCTGGAGGACCTGGCGAAGAAAGGCCCAATCTAGCATGTCATAGGCCTTCTGGAAGTCAAGCTTCAGAAAGTCACCCCTCTGGTGACTCACTCTGACCTCGTGAATAATTTCATGAAGTGCCAGGATCCCGTCGTTAATATATCTCCCTTTTAGAAAGGAAAACTGGTATGGATGCGTCAGGCGCTCCATAATTGGGGCCATCATGCGCGCACACCTTGGATAGGATCCGCTGAATCACATTTATAACAGTGATCGGGCGGAACTGGCGAATATCCGTGTCCCCCACAATCTTGGGGATCAGGGTAATAACACCAAAATTCAAACGGGCCATCACAAGGGTCCCAACATAGAGTTCCTGGAACATAGGCATAATGGCCCGTTGTATCTTCTCCCAAAACCTCTGGAAGAATACAACCGGGAGACCATCGGGGCCAGGAGCAGAGTTGGGCTTCATCTCCATGATGTCCAGGTGAACCTCCGCAGGCAGGAATGGGAGCGTGAGTTCCGCATTCTCATCCTCAGAGACCATGGCCCCTACTAGCCAGAAGTCTTTAGCCAAAGCCACCCCTGTACGGGGTGCCTCCGAGAATAATTCCTTATAGAAGGAATAGATATGGGAGGAGATATCACTGGCACTCTCCAGAAGATTCCCATCCTCCCAGAGGCAAGGGATCGAGCATTTCCTACGACGACCATTCGAAATGGCATGGAAGTAGGCCGTGTTCGCATCCCCTTTGAGGAGCCAGTTCTGCCGACTCCGCTGTCGCCAAAACGTCTCCTTGCCTCGATAAATCTCCATTAAGGAGTCTTTGAGCGCGTACTGCTAGAGCCATTCCTCAGCCGATAAGCCCCCAGCGTCAGCCACCCGGTCAAGGGCCTCAAGGGCATTCATGAGAAAGGTTTTTGTTATTTGGTTGTCTTCTCTTAGAGAGGTCCTCACCTTTCGCATTCTTTTTGCAAAAATTCCACCGGTAATCATCAACGGTACTAAAAAAGTCCTAAAAATAATAGTACTCTCTCCGTCTCAAAATAGATGTCTTAGGTTTGTCAAATCTGAGATATCTATTTTGAGACGGAGGAAGTACAATGAACCACCCACTAATAGAAAACGGGCCTATAGTCTCGGTTTCCAACCGGGACTACGTAATCGAGACTGAAGGTCCATCCTTTGTAACACCCTCGCCTGATAAGGCTGAGTTCGTGTATATAGTGTCAATCCCTGGATCGGTTCACTGGTACACACAGTACAAAATGATACCAAATATAACTGTGCATCATAAATACAACGAATATGATACAAAATTTACATTATATTACACAAGTACACGTCGGAAACAATAACAAGGTAGATCTCCATTCTTCAAATGTGCCACAGGCGAACAATTGTTGAGTGGAGTCTCGCGACCTATGAACGATCACTCATATACGATATAACCTGCAACATAAAACGTAGCAGTCCCGAAGGGTCAATACATGGAATGTATGGCAAGTAGGCTAAAGTGGTTAACAACAGATCTATCAACTACATGCTTATTTGGCCAAGTGGAGTTCAGGCTCATTTGCATAAAGCAATGATTTTATCCTAACATTTGTAACAAAGTAGTTTTCCAATACGATAAATAGGACACTCTGGTTCACTCCCAGGTGCTCCTGCCCAATTAAGTTTACCCATTTAAGTAATTGTGAAATAAGGATAAGTGAGAAATATGTCATAGCATCAGTATCAGGTCGCTCAGATTGTCCATAACCGGGGACACAGCTAAGTACTTAGTTTAGACACTCTGCAAGGGTTTGTACACTTTACCCATGTGACCTGGCCAACCCAGCTCGGACCACCACACTCATATTGTGTGATGATAGGGAGAAGTCCAAGACGAGACCATTTGGAAAGAGCTTCCCAAACCCATCCACGCACCGTACCAACCTACACTATTCTACATCTCTGACTACGTAGGGTTCGAGTCGTCACAACCTACTAAGTCCAGCCAACCGCCCATTTCATTATTAGCACATGGTTGTACATGTAAGCTACCAAATAAAGAAGCCAATCTTTTATCAGTACCCTGGGCGGCATTCCCCACCATAAATCCACACTTGATGACCCAATCAATGCCATTCCGCCCAGGTGGTTCATTAAAATATATTGGTTTGTCATTTAGCAAATCATAAGCCTTTTAAAACATATAACTTTTTATGATGTGATTCCCTTCCTCGTCTAAATAGCATAGCTAAACAATCTACCAATATGATGTATCATAAACAAGGAATACTAGGGAATAATATGGGACATAGCATAGCATATACACATCAATTCCTACAGATGCAATTCTACAAAAACATCTACAATGCATAGGAAAACAGTAGGATATTTATGACCAAGATAGCACCACTTGCCTTTGTTGTAGATGTAGTCGATTAGATAATCCTCACAATCCTCAGAATTATAATGGCTTCATTCGTAATAACCACAATACTTGCAATCATAGTAGTTCCAATCACAGTAGTTGCACTCCTTGCAATCTATCGATTGAAGCAAGCACAACAACACATCATTCAAAACATTCAATGCAACAATGCAATAATACAATAAAACAATGATGAACAAATGCATGCATGATTATTTAATAGGTCACTCTTGTTGTATTTAGTGTTCTGAACATTATTAGATCACATGATGCATGTGAAAAGTCATTTAATGCATTAAAGCATTTATTATTAAAGCTATATGGATTTAATATGGTTTATCTCAGTTTAATTCAACTACTGATGTTTCTATTGTATTAAATTATGAATTAAATGCTACTGGATAGGTAATATAATTTATAACCATTAGCAATTTGAATCACCTAAAAAGGAGTTATATATCTTTTATTATGATTAAAATACTATTGCAATGGGTTTAAAGCTTTCTGCAAGAATTTCTGTTTTAACAGTACCAAATAATTTGGCACGCAATTTCTTTGGATAGATATTATCAATAAAAAACAGTACCAATTGGTTTCACTAATTTTGGAGTTCTAGTTAATTTTCTATGATTTAAATATTAGTTATAAGGGTTTAAATCATTTAAATTATTTCCTTCGATAAAATTTATATCTAAGGCCAGATATGTGTTCTACATGAATCAAGGATTCTGTAGACATCTTATTTGTATTTTTATGATGTGTAGATAATTTACTATGATTTATTTACTCCAAATAGGCCATTAAATCATTTAAATTACTGCAGTAAATATATACTTTAAAAGTCTGATCTAACAACATATTAATATTCTTCACATTTTTCTGAATCCATAGATATTTTATTTTCTACATTTGGGCTTATAAATCTTTTTATATACATTTTACAAGTTTGCAACAATTTCTGTCTATTAAAAATGTTATTACACAGTCAGCCGACAGCAGGGTCACGCGGCGAGCTCTGACTGGCTGGGCGCGCTGACCGGGCATCGACGCAGGCGCTGCTGACGCGGAGGCCGGGTGGTGGCAACTCATTTGCTGGTACCTGTTCAGGGAGGCTTGTAATCTGGAGCGTCGGTGGTGGATCCGACGAACGGGAAGCGAAGCTTCAGTGCTCACTGGCGATGGAGGGCGACGACGGCGCTGCGGCTCAGGTCAGGTGTGGAGGATGGAGCTCCGATGCTCGCAGGTGACGGGGAAGGGCTGAACGAGATACTTCGCGACACGGGGCACTCTATGGTGGCCACGACGCCACGCTTTTCTTCATGGGGAGGCGACAGGGCAAGGATGGAGGCCACGGGCGGTGGTGCTACTCCGGTGGCTCGGTGCAGCCGGCATGGCGTGCCTGCGAGAGGGGAACGGGTCCAGAAGGGGCGGACGAGCAATACATAGAGGTTGGGAGAGTATTGGAGGTGCGAGGTGGCGCAGAACCTTGAGCTCGATCCTTGCCGAGGCGACGGACGGCGGCAGATCAGGTGTGCTCCGGGTGGCTGCTAGGGTTTGCCAAAAATTCGAAAAAAAGAGGGGAGGGGAGCGGGGATTATATGGGGGGATTTCGTGAGAAAGGGGCAAATGAATCGAACCAATCCAGCCGGATTTTGCGGGGAAATCGCTCGGGAGTTGCAGTTCTTCCCGTCCACGATAGGAGGAGGAAGATGACGGCTGGGCCCCGCATGCCAGAGGCGGAGAGGAGGTGGGCTGCGGTTGCGGATGCTGTTGGGCATGTTACTTGCGCGCGTGATGGATGGGCCGGGAGCGGGCTGGCGACTACTACTGCTGCGCGCACGGCGCAATAGATAGGAGGTAGCCGCTGGTTCGCTGTGAGCTGCCTGGCGCGATATCTAGGTGCGGCGAGAAGCGAAGGGCCGGCCCAGTCGGGCGGTTGACTTAGGTTTTTTTCATTCTTTTATTGTTTTTATGTTTCTATTTTCCTTTGTATAATTTGATTTAGAACTCCAAATTGATTCATTTAAATTCCTATAAATTTGTAAAGTCACAATGATCTTTGTAGGATATTAACTACATTGTTTATTGTCCATCTCTAATTTACCAACCATTATGTGTTTAGTTTGGACAATAGAACATCATTTTTATTTCTTATACTAAACATAACTTTTGCATTTTAGGTCCAAATGGACTCAAATAAATTTCTGTGGTTTTCTAAAATTGGTATACGTAAATATAGATCATTTATGAATTCTATTGCTTAATTGTTACTATGGACAAAGCCATAGCTCAAGGGTTGTACTTAGAATGGGAAAAAAATCCATTTAGGATTTTGTATTCCTTTCTGGGCAACACTATTTCCTTCTTAGGGTTTATATGCAATGATGATTTTGAATTTTGAAACCTTGCACACCAATTCTACAATCCATAATCAAACCATGCCTTTTTGCCTAAATGGCTACTTAGGTCATAAGAAAAGAATATAATGTTTTGGATTCAAGATTGAGAGGATTTTCTATTCAAAAAGTTTCTTCTCTTTGAGAATTTTCA
Source organism: Avena sativa (assembly GCA_916181665.1). NCBI lineage: Eukaryota > Viridiplantae > Streptophyta > Magnoliopsida > Poales > Poaceae > Avena > Avena sativa. Next base: position 359,438,168 of record OV702282.1, on the reverse strand, counting down.
ACAAAGTCAAACAATCAATCAAACTTATTTTATTTATTTCACATTCCAAAATTAGGAGAATTTTGGGATGTGACATCCTTTTAGTCCCGGTTGGGCTACAAACCGGAACTAAAGCCCTTCCGGGGCCACGGTCAGGCGCAAGACCTTTAGTCCCAGTTAGAGTTTTTTTCGATTTTTTTTCAAAAAATTTAAACTTTTTAATTATTTGACTCGTTAATATGTCTCTCTCACTTGGAACATTTTTAACACTAACTATACTTAATCTTAGGTTAAATCGCAGTCTTTCCGGTCGGTCACCCATCCTAGCACTACTCCACCCCCCAGCACGCTTAACTTCTTTGTTTCATCAGGATGTCTTTGCGCGAAGCCCATTAGTATCTTGTTGTCAACACTATCATATCAATCCTATTAGCTCATATCAATATGTCACGTATTTATGTTTCAAAAATACAAACAAATATTTAAATAAACAACAATAAATAGCTAATAATAGTATTTTAATCCAATGAAAGTAAAAAAAACTAATGAAAATAATATTTTATACTTTTTTGCCATTTATTCATTTAATATGGCATAAATAATATATTTAAATCCATAAATCGAAATTCGACAAATACTATATCCATTATTATCAGAAAAATGTGAGGAATCCAAATATGGCATAATTTGTTTTCTAAAAAATCTTAATTTTTTAAATAACTTTTTTTCCTTTCCGAATTTTAAAAATATAAAAGAGTTCCAAACGGCCTATGGCCATCAAAATAGAACTCAAATTTTTCCGCACATTTTGATAGGTCGTACGTTTTTTTCTGACATCGTACGCAAAAGTTATAGCCATTTGAAGTTTTCATGATAGTTTTTGGCAAAATATGTCGAAATTCGTGTTTTTTATTTTTCGTAACAACTAAATCACTTAATATAACTACAGTTTTAAAGATTTTATTTTATAATTTTTTTAATTTTGTGACATGCTTTTGAAACTAGAAAAGGCGATCTCGCGGGGGGGGGTTGTGTGGTGTGGTGGACAAAAATATCCTGCCGCGGCAGGATTTTTGTCCTTTTCCTGCCGTGGCAGAACCCGCAAAATTATTTTTGCCAATTTTTTTAGTTTCGGTTGATGTCTCAACCCGGGACTAAAAGGTCTATCTTTAGTCCCGGTTGGAGACATCAACCTAGACTGAAGGGTTGTTGCCCTCGCCCGCACCCGTTCCACCCCTTTAGTCCTGGGTCGTATCATAAATCGGGACTAAAGGTTCAAAACGACCCGGGAATAAAGGTTGTCGGCGTCCTTGCTATTGGAACCAGGACTATATTAGTCCCGGTTCCTAACACATCCATGACTAATGCTCCAGAGGGCTCTAGACGAAAGCCCTGTTTTCTACTAGTGATCTAGCAACGACTTCAAACAATAGCGCGAGCCAAAGACGCGTCACTGTCCTCGCCCTCAGACACCGAAGCCAGCAAAACATGTCGTATTAGAGCTTGTTGTAATAGACATACAAGAAGTCATCGTGCTAAGACCCCAAAGGACCAACACACTAGAGAAGCAATCATCTCCAATGATGATATCCATAGACCAGAAAAGTCCTACCTGAAAATACATCAACGAATATTAAAACCGACCAGATCTTAGGAGATCTGCCGGACACATGACTACATGTGCCCTCCATCGGCACTACATGCACCACTAGAACAAGGATAGGACGAAAATCACCTTATTCTAATTTCCAGATGTAGCCATTGCCTCATCATTCCCCAAAAGGTACGAAAAAATAGTCTAACCAACGAATATAAACCTCCTGCCAGTGAGAGGCCATGGTCCGGCACACCTCCAAGGCCCCAAGGACACCGGAGGCGAAGCGGACCAGCGGTGTCACCGGAAAGGGGAATAGAATCCTAGATGGGTTTTTCTCAGCCGCTACCTCCGAAGGTCTCAAGACACATACCGATTGGTAACTTGGCAAGCCTTCAACTTTCCCCTTCTTGTATTGAAATGAAAAGTCTACAAATTTCACATTGCAAGCATACACACTATATCGACAATTGGAATTTCAATATTTCACATAATATAGACATCGCAACAAATACAATAACATTGAATACTTATTTCACAATTTTATCCTTTTTGTTCTCTTCAAATATGATACCTTGAATAATCTTAGTCACCATCAAAGTTTAGCACAATTCGATCATAGAAACTTCATTGTAGTGCTTCACAAAATCTTGCTAGTCTAGTTCCTCCCTCAAGATGTCAAGCTCATATAGGTGGTCTCGGTCGAAAATACTCTTCAAACGAAACCAAACCGGTAGGAAGTACATAGGAGAGAGAGGCGACAAAAAAAACCCATCTACGGTTTCATTCCCCTCGATGGTGACACCATCGGTCCACTCTGCCTATGTTGTCCTTGGGGCATTTGAGGCGTGGCGGGCCATGGCCCCTCGTTGGTGAAAGGTTTTCATCATTTGTCTAGCTTGTTTTCCACTGTCTTCTTCAGGATGATGAGGCAGCGGCTACATTCTGAAGTCAGAATAAGTCCTCCCTGCCCTATCATCACTTCGATGGTGTGAGCACCGATGGATGGAACCTAGAGTCATGTGTCCGACGGATTTCTTGGGATATGATCGGTTTTCATGTTGCTTGGTGTGGTTTCAGGTCAGTCTGTTCTGATCTATATTTGACATAATTTGCGATGGTTGTTGCTCTAGTGCGTTGGTCTTTGGGGGCCTTAGCACATCGATTCCTTGTCTATTTATTATAACAAGCTCTACTACGACAAGTTTTTCCCTGCTCCATTGATAGAGGGGCGAGGACGGTAGTATGCCTTCAGCTCGTGCTAGTGTCTGTAATCATCGCAAGGTGGTCCAAGGATCTTTTTATAACGATTTTACTTTTAGAGCTCTTCGCTAGTAAAAAAGCCTATTGGTGGCATGTTGTTTTTTCTACTAGTGGTATTGGGTTGCCATGCCACCAGTAGCTCGCCACCGGTAAAACTTACGAGTGGTGTGGGCATCGGCATGCCACTAGTAACTCACCTAGTTGTGGAGTTGGTAGCCACGCTACCAGTAACATATATAGTGGTGATGTTCCATTGATATCAAATGTAATTAATATAATTTCAAAAATTTAAAATATCTACAGCAGTTGTTGAACATGTCACCAATAATAAATAATAGAACAGTGGATACAACATGACAATAAGATGAACTAGCGAGCTAAAACATAGTCTATGCAAAAACGTTAATGAATTTAACTAATTACTTAGCTACTCTTATCATCTATAACTAAGGGGATGGTATTTATAGTCAGAAAAGTTTGAGTTGTCAGGAATCTCGTATGAGAAATAGACGGCACAACAAAACACTATCGAGGTAGATCCCGGACCTCATCCTGGCATTCATCTCATACCTTTCTATAAGTTTTTTCAAACGAGGGCCAGAAAAATAGGCTCGGTTCGCCTCCATGGTGACTTGATGACTAAATTTTAATAACGCCCTATTTTCAATAAAAATGCATGCATGGTTAGAAATCACAATAAGACCGAACATACCACTGCGGTCTAAAAATTCTTAGGAAGAACTATGATAAACTTATTATCTTGGCAACTTTCGTCCCATAATTAGTGTAGGGATGCATTCTAAATTAGAACCGTACGCTCTGGTAGGATAGACAACGTATTAAACATTAGTACATGAAGTGTGCCATAGTACTCTTAGAGAACCGTGAAATTCAGACAGTATGTTTTCTCTACTATATGTGAGATAACAATGAAAATTATGACAATGGAAACTAATATGTGATATAATGAAAACTAATTGTAGTTTTCTTAATATTTAACTTAGAACATCCCCTATAGGTCAAGACGTGAGTTCATGGACCATGTCCATAGATACATTCATCAACAAACACAGTTTGAGATCGTCTTGGACTATCTAAAACATCTAGAACCCCATTATACGGTACTCACCAAGAAGACGAACCAAACATATTTCAATGGACCAAGGTGAACCGAGCTGGTCAATGACTACCAGTTGCACGACGGGGAGAGGTGCATCTTCTTTCTCGATAGTTATGGCATGACCTGATTCCATTACAAGGCCTCCGACAACTTACACGACTCTGGTGGAGACTCAGACCATATGATGACATCCCTGCATCTACCATTATGGTTGTCGAGGCCAATGGTCATCTACAAATCTAGTTAATACTATGATGGCAATGAGTCGCTAGCTCTAGCTAGTACTATATCTAGAACTTCAATAAGCTAGTTACTATCTAGTCGATTAACTTCAGTAATATGCTACTATTATGAATCTATTGCTTGTGGATGATAGTGTCACATATTATTGCTGCTAATTCAATATTTACAGCCGGATTTATTAATAATTTCAAAAATCTATTGGTGGCATGCCACCCCACGCTACCAGTATCCCCGCATACCGGTAGCATGCCACCCCATGATACTAGTATCCTAGCATATGTGCCCCCTCCCATGCTAGCAGTAAATATTAATGGCACGGCAATGGTAGCATGCGGGGGCACACTGCCAACCTCAAAAAATGGATGCTACTAATAGGTTTTTTTCTACTAGTGAAAAATCCTACATTATCTCCATACTAGAACAGTACAAATTCTACACATCTCGATACTAGAACACTACAAATTCTACACTAATTACTAGAACACTACCAATTCTACACAAATTATCTAAAACTAAAATAAAATAATCTAAAAAGAGGGTATCGTGTGCTCACTACGGAGGTCCTTGACGCAGAGGTGGTCAGGGAGGTGACGGCGGTTGGGGACGTGGTTGCCGAGGTGGAGGCACTGCGACAGCCAGGGAAGTGGAGGCGGCAGAGCAGAGGCAGTCCATGCGGCGACGGCTGCACAACCTAAGTGAAAGAGAGAGAAGAGAGAGAGAGAGAGAGAGAGAGAGAGAGAGACGATGCAGCAGCACAATGGGGGGTGAGTGGGAGAGAGGGGTACTGGACCTGATCGGGGTTGGTTAGGGAAACCGCCCGTGGAACTAGTAGCATGGGGCCTACTTACTAGTAGCATGCCTAACTAGTTACACGCCGCCTATACGGACTTATTGGTGGCGATAAAAAAAATAGAAACCATTCATTGCTATATCAAGGAGCTGTTAAAAAATAGACCATTTAATGTTGTGTTGAGGTAGTGTGGCTCAACATCAGTCGATTGACATCTCCACGACACCTAACCTTGACTTCCTATGAAAAGCTTCACTGGGGATGGACAAATTTGCATTCATTCAGTGGCGGAGCTTCAGGCCGGCGACCCCGGGCAGCTGCCCGGGCTCAGCTGCTCCGTCTCCTTTGAAGTTTAGTGCAAAATAGCTAGTTCAACTGATTGTTCCTTTGGGCAAATGTTAATTAATCTGGGTACACTAAGGCTTTGCCAGGCTCCATGAACGGACAAGCTCCGCCACTGCATTCATTTCAAGAAGGGCAGAACCACGCACAACAATAATAAATCTAGACCGTGTGCACCTTTGGCTGCAAAGGTTAGGGAAATTTTTACAACTAAAAAGTATAAATTGACGAGTCACTATTCATCCACGTCTACAACTAGAACGGGAAGAACTTCGAGAAACTCAAATACAAGGAAGGTTCGAAAAAAATCTCTTATATGAACTTGAGATTTCCCTCCAATTGAGTCAATGGTCCGGGGGACAGGGGTGCGCTTTTAGTGAGACAAAGGACCAAATCTATGCAATTTTCAGACTCCAAGGTCCTGAATATTTGTGGAGTTGAAGACAAAACTTAGGTTTTGGAAATTATAGTTTGATAATAAGTGATAAAATATTCATTCCCCATATAATAGCAATACTCCCTCCGTCCTGGTTTAAAGGACACAATTTGCAAACCATGCAATCCCAAAATACTTAGACACAAAAACATTTAATTCATGTAATTACTCCTGTGTGAAAAGAATAAAATGCTTGCATGCACATGTGTGAACAAATGTGAACACTTTCCTAACTCTTTTTCTTCTCATGCATGTTCTACTCTATGCTATTAAATGGACCAATTAGATGACACCTAGGGCCCAGAGAATTGCAAATTGTGTTCTTTAAACCGGGACGGAGGGAGTAGTACAAAATGGTGTATTGCTAATCATTTAGAATCATTTATTACTAATAGCAGACATTAATGTCACTGAAGCACACACACACACATAGACACAAACACACACACAGAATGTCTCTAAATCACACACGCGAGCAAGCACAGACGTGCACACCCACACACACACTATATTGCTTCATAAAAACATGAAAGAATGCAAATTGCCTAACGTTTTTGGAAGTTTAAGAACTTGATGGAATAGGCGAAGACGAAAAAGAAGACAATTATGTAGGCAAAGTGGCCTAGCACAACATAGCCAAGGAAATCATGCTGTATTCCCAGAGTATCGTCCAAAAGTTGCTTCAACACCACTGGACTCCCACCGGGGACTTCAAGAGTATCATTGTTCTCACCAAACTGTGATGCAACGACGCCATAGATGGTCCACGACACTGGATTAGCCCAGTAGTACCACCTCCACCAAATTGGTATTGCCTGCAACAACCATACAAACATCCATTACAATGATCATAATTCATCAACAGAATTGGTTAATTGACATGCAACACTGTCAATCTAAGGTTTCTTACCGTTCTGACAACGAGGAATCCAGCAAATAGGTTCCAAAGAGGCATTACAAATGCTCCGATTATGCTTGCGAGCATCGCAGATGGGGTCAATGCCACCAACATCATGCCAAACAGTGTGAAGTAGTTGAAGCTTGCAATAATGAAGAACAGGAAATAGAAGAACTTGTCAGCTTTCCAATCATATCCAATCATGGGATAGAGGAGGATTGTGTATAGAACCCCCTGCAGGATGTTGTAGATGATCTCCACGCTTGTCTGCACAAATAAATATTTCCACAATGTTGAGAATGGATGGGATTAGACGCGTGCTCATATCCCAAATGTTAAGCAACGGCTCCACTAAAACTACACAACAAACTCCAACCTTTCACCACCTTTAATTTCTGGAACTCATTCTTGATTTAGCAAGTATACTAATAATTATTCTTTCATTTTCTAGTTTCCAATCTCTCCTGATGTAGGGATTTATAAGTGTTTCCTAGTTATTTAGCCGATTGATCGAGAACCATACAATTTGGTATTTTAAATAGGAGGGCTCATTCCTTTCATCAAGAACAAACGCAGTGCAACAAAATAATGAACATTTCAATCAAAATCAGTATCCTCTTAAGATCAAGAAATTACCTGGGCAAATGCGTATGATAATGGAGAGTACATCCCTGCCGCCTTTTCACGGTAGAAAACTGTCCGCTCGATTGACACAATAGGTTGAACTGTGATGAAATTAGTGGCACCAAGGAAGAATACAGCAGCATAAGTGGCTCCAAGTAGATTAAGAAAATCTTGTTGCAATTCTCTACCCACAAAACAAACACACAAAAGTATTAGTGCTTTTATAAGAGCTACTGTATCATCTTTCAATGGTGCTCATCCCACTTCTAAAAAATAGAAAAAAAATGGGACCATACATTTTCGTTCCTTTTTTCCAAAACACTGTGCCAAAAACAAGACCAATGAGCAACGTCATAAGATAGCGCAAGGCATTTTGAGGTGGATTCTTCCAATAAGATTTGTATTGCTTCCAGAAGTTTGCCACACACTGGTTGTAGAAGTTTTGAGAATACTTGGTAGGAAAAGAGAGATCTTGATATCCTGGCGGGGGAACACTCAATTCCGTAATAAGTTCTTGGTTTTCCCTGGTCATATTTCAAAAATGGGAAATCAGTGTGGATAGTATGAATGAAAACATTTGCATTTTTTAGCACATCATCTCAAGAGTGTGTATTTGCTTTAATGGAAATGGCAACAGGTTACATTCAATGACTGAGGTACATACGTACCTATAAAGAGAAGAATTTGCATAAATTTGAGCAAAATTAATGTCCAAACGAGCCTCAACTAAAGGGGAGCTAACTTCCAACATCCATGTTGCAGGATTATATCCTTCTGTGATCTTTGCAACACCTGCAATTGCCTACAATGCAATGAAAGACCCATGAGTTAGTTTTATTATAGTTTTGCTACACTTGTAAGGAGTTCAAGGCCCGGTTGGTCTTCAATGTTTTTTCTGAGCCCACTAATCATAATTGTGATCAAGCTATTTTCCAACTGGAAATTAGTAAAATCTTGGCTACCCTGGACAAAACATGTAAGCAAAGGAACTCACCTCAAAATATTCAACTAGTTTATGAGAGTGGCGACCTAGTTCACCCGCATAAATAACATGCCCTCCTCTTTTCAAAAGTAGAAGCTACAAAAGGAACCCAATTGCTAGTTATTTACATTTCTAGGACATAAGTATTTATAATATTATAGTACATAGAGATATGAAGAAAGAGATACATAATATAGAGAGAGTACCTCATCAAAAGACTCGAATATATCGATGCTGGGTTGATGGATTGTGCAAACCACAGTACGTCCAGTGTTGACTGTATTTCTCACTGCTCGCATGACAATTGCTGCAGCTCTAGCATCAAGACCAGAAGTTGGCTCATCCATGAATATGATTGAAGGATTTGCCACTAGCTCCACGGCAATTGTTAGTCTCTTTCTTTGTTCAGTCGATAACCCATCAACTCCAGGGAGACCAACCATGGCATTGCGCAACACATCAAGTTCTACAAGGGTCATGACTTCCTCTACAAACATCTATGTGGACGAAGATTTAAGATTTTAATCAGAAACACTTATAGTTATTTTGTATTCCAAATATATAGAACACTGCATTTTTATTTGAGTCTGAGACTTGTCTTGAATATATACCTTTCTTGTATTGTCATCAATATCTGACAAAAGCCGCAACCATGCAGAGTAGAGAATGGATTCATATACAGTAACGTTTGGTGAATGGATATCAGTCTGTTCACAATATCCACTTATGCGGGCAAAAGTTTCCTGTTTTTTAGGATAACCAGAGAGTGTGATACTTCCTTCAATATATCCACTAGTTTTCCTTCCTGCCAGGACATCCATTAGAGTAGTTTTCCCAGCTCCACTCACACCAACTAATGCTGTCAGAAATCCTGGCTTGAAAGCACCACTAATATCAGAGAGCAACTGTAGACGACTTTCTCCAAATCCTTGCTCCTTCATTTCCTGAATTAAAAAGATGGCACACATTTTAATCTTAGACCTGAAATATTTTTTGTACACATGTGGCTAAGCCTATCAGACAAGTGAAAAAGATATGACCTAGCACAATATGTGTTAGGAAAAGGTAGGTATGCTTACTGAAGGCATGTCCACGTAATAGTTTATATGATTGAAACAAAGCGAAAGAGGCTGGAAAGGCAAGACAATTTGTGATTGAGTTGGCCTATTTGTGGCTTCATTAATACCTGTGGAAACTACAAGTACAAAAAATGACTAATTAGTATTATTATTAAGGTGTCAATTGGCATGATAAATAGTGTAGAAACTTAAGTTTCCACTAGAGGTTGCCATAGTTTAACAAGGATATTCAATGACCTCACCCATAGGTATTGAAGATGTAGTAGATGATGCATTGGCTTTTGATATTTTCTCTTTCTCTATCTCATTCTCATTCACTTCATCTGAAACGTGTGTTTTTGAGCTACTGCTAGCTGGAACAGAACATAATATGTGTAGTGTGAGTACCTCGCATTTCAAGGCATCAAATAATAATCTCAGCCAAAAGAAAAAATGGTACTCACGGCTCAAGTATGTAAGGGCCAAAAGATATAAGATGTTGAACAAAACAGTGAATCCTATAAGGGCTCCTACAGAGAGCCAAAAGCCCCAATCTCCAGTAAACAAGCCTTTTGATCTAAGAATAGCCTTGCCTACTGTTGGTGCATCAATAGAAGTGTCATTGTTTGGCTGTAACGAAAATATGAAAGAATCGCATTACTTCAGATGTTGTCACCTTATTAACATTTAAATATAAAGTCTCCCTCTATATCTGAGTTTAGAGAAACTACATACAAAATACAAGGCTTTGAGAAAACTTACAGTGCCCCATCTACTAGCAAGGAACTCATTGACCGATATCGCATTCTGACTATACATCATAGGAGATGACCAGTAAGCCCATATCCACCATGGTCTAATATCACCTATCCACATCAAAAATGGGGATGGAGAAAGGTTACTTCTATCCATACAAATGAGGTGCAGATAGCTGATCTATCATTCCTTACTAGGAAAATTTAAAAGATATTCTCATGACAACATCCTTACCTCTAGGGATGAGAAAACCTCCAAATATGAAAATAATAAGGAGAACAAACATCACAAAAGTGTTGGCCACAACCATTGATTTCAAAATAGCACCAAGAAATCGGAACAATGCCATTGCCATCTGGTGAGTAGCGAAGAAAGCTAAAAGCTGACGAAAGAACCTAAAATGGGTAGAAAGATGAAAAACTGAAGTTATGAATTTTAAAATGCAATGACAAAGAGGGACCAAAAATTATATATAGTACCTTCCTGCAGCAGGTGCAAAGCCCATCACATAGTATGTGAGGATGACCCATACTCCGGACTCCACAAGCGAAACGGGAATTTTTAAGATGATGTTTGCCAATCCAAAGCTCCATGGAGGGAAGAACAACAAATCCCTTTGTTTGTAGAACGTAGGAAGCGACTGAATGGTCAGCTGTACCTCCGCAAACCCATTGAACAAGATAGTGATTAAACTGAAACTCAAAGCTCCGGAGAATTTGGCACCATCAGAAATCTGCCCATAGGGCATCTTTGTTCTAAGGAACACGGTCATGGCCATGAGCCCGAGGATGATCAACTGGGTGACCTTGAAGATGTAGATGAAGGAGTTACGCTTTATCAATAACAATTCTCTTGACATTACAGCCTTGAGTAACTCCAAATTGGGTTGCCCATACTTGTTTGTAGTCAACGCATCGTGATGGGTTTTGGATTTTTGAAAAGGAATTTGCAGCTCCTTAAGCATCTGCTGGCCCACATGGAATGACTTGAAACGTTCAGCAAACTCTAGCACCGACACGTAACGATACTGCTCCTGGTCATGGGACCAGTATTGCTGCTGGTCGTTCTTGGATGTCACCTCTTGAAGGAAGTCAGCAACTCCTTTCCTCTCTGGACATCGAAAACCAGAAGATTCGAAGAATTCCAAGATATTCTCACGTGGCCCATGGTACACTATGTATCCCTCTGATAGCAGAATTATGTCATCAAACAGGTTGTAGGTCTCAGGTGGTGGTCGTAGGAGCGATATCAGCACAGTCTCATTCATCACATGAACCAATTGCCTTACATATTTTACAATCTGAAATGTGCTAGAGCTGTCCAAACCAGTGGAAATTTCATCCATGAACAAAGCCCTTGCGGGTCCTGTTAACATCTCCCCTGGCATCAACAGAAGTAAAAAACACAGATAAGCATAAAATAATCCAAAAGAGAAATTCCTTTTCCACAATTAATTATAGGTGTGTTGTGTGTATGCAGACCAGTTGTGACACGCTTCTTTTGCCCACCAGAAATTCCTCTGATCATCTCATCACCGACCATGGTATCGGCACAAATGTCAAGCCCAAGCACCTGAAAGCGAGGTTTTTCTTAGAATCGACAAGAAAAGGTTAGTTAGAGATTTCTTTCATGAGTAAAATAGTTAGAATCTCACCTTGAGAGTAAGATCTGTAATAATGTTAGTCTCTTGTCCTTGCACTGTAGTAGCTTTCATGTAAGCGTCGATCTCAGGATCCGGCTTGATACCAGCATTGCGCTCCCTCGCAGCGAGCTCTCGAAGCATGTCATATCGAGCACCGATGCCTAAGCACCGCCTCGAGAAATCCAATGTCTCTCTTACAGTCATCTGTCCATTATGGAGATCATACTGACTAATATACGCACTGGTCCTCTCAGGATAGAACTCCGAAAATGTGTGTCCACAATACGTTATGCTGCCAGATACCTGGGTGTGTTGTGAAATCCATAGAATTGTGTTTATTTTTATGTCTATGTGTGTAGCGTAAAGCATAGAAGAAATAATTAATAAAACAAGTTAAACCTTGAGGCTTTTGTCGAGCTTCCCAGTAAGGGCTCGCAAAAGTGTGCTCTTTCCTGAAGAAGGAGGTCCAAGAAGAAGAGTCATCCTAAAAATAATAATAATCCAGTGAGTTGGGTATTTTAAATAATAATAATAATAAACAATAGTAAAAGTAGCAGCAGAAAGAAGAAGGTGATGATTTGTTTGTTACCTTGATGGTTTGAGGATTCCGTTGACATGTTGGAGTATATGGATGGTCTTTTTGTTCGAAGAGCCAAGCCGGCCAATAAGACTCTGTGGTCGTGATTGTGTTGTGTAAGAAAATCATGGTATTCAATTCATTCGATATGATGAATGCATGCATATGCAGAAGTAATGGAACAAAGAATGCATGCATATGCAGAAGTTACGGCACAAACAAGGCAGCAAAGTACTAGTTGATGATCAGAGTGAGAAGTGCCTGTGCGTTTCCTTGGTTGAATCAACTCCTAGATGAAGCAAGCCTTATTAACCGTTTGGCTCAGCCTCTTAGACAATTGGTCGAGCAGCTCCATGGCGCTGCCATTAATTGGAGTCTTCCTATGTGGGATCTAGACATGCTCTCCTCTCGGTGACTGATGGATCGATGCCGTGATTTGGGTTCAGCCCGCTGGACTTCTCTCTCCCTCTTGTTCCCATTTAAAATTCTGTGTTGGTATAAAAAAGAAAAGAAAGGCAGGCCTACCTAGCTAACATGTGCCATAGAGGGATCCGGAAACATATGGTGCAGAGCAAAAATCACGTTTATGAAAACTTTGAATCACCAACAAAGTTGAACATGAACATTGTTCGAGTTCAAATCAAAGTTGTAAATAGCAGGATATGAACTTCAGAGACAGGCTGCTCCAGCGGCTTAGGCCGCAATAGCAAGGTTATAGGGCAGCTATTCCCATTTAGTGGATTTGAAATAAACATGAAAAAACTGCACATTAGGAACATAAACATGGTAATCATAAAGACATTGTATCGATATGACAGTGGCAATAGGTAATTGACCATTGAATCGGGTTCTATCTATGAATTTGGTTCACGAACAGCATAATTTCACGATCATGGGGATTCGGAGAAGCAAAGAACATATGAAATTACTTTCTGGTGAATCAGGCGAAGCAGCCGTTCTGTTCGTGCCACTGCCAGGGACTGGGTGGACGCGAGGAGTGATGCTCATGGTCGTCGGAAACGGGCATCCTGCGAACCATGCCAGTGAACGGAGAGATGGAGGGAACCGCCGTCGTCGGTGGCAGCATGAAGCCAAGCATGGAAGAAGCAGCCGCCACCGCCGCAGGTAGCTGTAAGCCTTCCTCGCCGCCGGTCGCCGCCGGCCGCCGGCCGCCGCGGTCAAAAAATGCTTGGGTGGGGAATTATCCTAGGGTTGTCGGTATCCTGTGAGCGCTACTTCCTCCGACAGATTTTTGGGCCGCTGCTGCCTGCTATGCGATTTCGGAAAGCCCAACTTATTTTTGTCCCGACAGCAGCTTAGCAGTGCTAAACAACTCCAAAAGTAAGGATGACAATGGGGTAGTGGAGCAATAACCCATAGGAGCGCGCTACGCGAGTTCCCCGGACGATGGGAACCTCCCCATCCTCATGCTTCCGCTGCTGCCACGTGTCTTTAAAATGGTTCTAAATTCCACTTTTACTGTAGAACAGCTCGTTTTTGCTATATATGTTCCCGCTTTTGCTTTTGAAGGAAAAAACGGTTCGTTTTAGAAATAGAGCGACTCGCCGGAGACCTCGCCGAAGACCTCGCCGGAGACCATGCAGCAAAAGAATTGTGCTAATGTAGCAAAACAAACTTCGCCGGAGACATCGTCGGAAACAACTCGTTGATGACCCTCGTCGAAGACCATGCAGCAAAAAAAAGTTTTCGGCGAAGTCGGTTTTGCTGCATAGTCTCCGGCGAGGTCTCCGGCGAGACGTTCTATTTCTGAAACGAACCGTTTTTTTGCTTCGGAAGCAAAAGCGGAGACATATGTAGCACAGCGGTTGCGAGTCACCTGCGCTTTCGTCGATCCGGCGCTGTCGGCATTCCTTTCTTTTGTTTTCTCTTTAGTTTCCTTTTGGGCTTTGCTGTGCTGTCTGCCCCAGTAGTGGGTTTATGTGTCGGTTTTTTTGCGCGTTGTGCTGTCTGGCCCAGCAGCGGTCTTACCGGTATGCTTTATTTATAAAGCTGGGCGAAAGTCTATTTCGAGATATGTAGCAAAAGCGGGCCGTTTTGCAGCAAAAACGAAATTTGAGGCGATTTTGAGATGTCACGTAGGGGAAGGAGGACGATGGGAACCCCGTCTTTCGGGGGATCCAGATCATTTTCCTAACCCATACCAGTATACACGTAAAAAAAACCATACCAGTATAGCTCATGTGCTTAAAATTCTTCCAACACCCGTATCCACGGGTATAAAGTTGTAATGGTAATATGCCCAATATGTATCCTTACCCCGCGGATACCCATCGGATAGATCAAAAGTTTACAGCCTCACACTACAATCATGCCTAATTGGCGCGCTCATACTTGCGCCAACCTGATGGGCTAAAGAAACAAAGAAATTAGTGGATATAGAGGGCGAAGACGGAGGTTAGTGGGGTTGTCGCCGACTCCATGCCTTGCGACGGCCGAGTGATGATGAGGGTGGGTGGATAAAGAACTCGAGGGCGTACATATCATGATCAACATGTGTAGGGTTTGGTTATATCCACTGGCACATGAATGCAACCATATTCTATACTGAAACTTGATGGATGACATATGGGTACTAACCATGGTACAAAAATGTGTCGATACCCGTGGGTACCCATACCATGAGTAAAATTGTTAGCCTTATCCAAAAAATAGAGCTATAGCAGAACTTGGAGCATATGCACCAATAAGCTCATCACTCCAATGGGTCACGAAATCGGCTCCAATAACAACGCCCAGTGGACCTGTAAAGCCTCTATGGAGGCACACCATCCCAAGTGGATCCGTTCAGGCTTAGATCGGGCATGTAAAGCCTGTTGCCACGCTGCAACATGTCGGTCACCATCGCTGCTACCCCCGACACAAGCTCCATCACCGCCTCTTGTAGAACACACGATGTGAAGGTCCTTCCTGCCCCGACCTAGATGGGGCCCTAGGTGATGAGATTTGGGCCATCCGGGCTGGTCGGCGTCGCCCCACCACCGCCTGCCGCCACGCCATGCCACGCCACCCCACAGCGCAGCGTTCGCGCCACTGCCGACCGCAGCCGAACCGCGGTCGCCCTAGATGCACCGCTGTTGGGAAGAGGGAACCTCGAAATCGTCTCCTAGTGTGCGGGGAATGGCGGTGCACCGTTGCCGCCGCCAATAGGGCTTCGCTCGGTCGGCCCCTGCCAGCGGCAGCGACGGGGGAGGGAGGTTATAGGGGGTTCTGGCCAGGGGAATGGCAGCGGCGCCCCTATCGTCGAGGAGGGCGAGAGGAGCGCGATGGGTATGGGAGGGGTTTCCTAGTATGAAGAACTAGTGGGTCGATCAAGTGGAAATCAATGACAGTTCTCGTGTCCAATTTAGGGGGGGTGGGGTTGTGACAGTTGTCCCCCTGTAGGTCAGCAATCAGCATGTCTTCTAAAACTCTATGCTGACCATTGTTTAACGGGTGCTCGACATATTTTTAGGCTAGTCGATGGAGATGCGTACTCCATTCGTCCGCAGATAAGTGTACTTCTAGGATTGTCTTAGGTCAAAGATTTTAAAATTTGACAAAATTTGTTGTACATAGTAGCAATATATATGACAAAAAAAGAGTTATATTATGACACTTCACTTCAAAACGGATCTAGTGATACTATTTTGATATCATAAATGTGGCTATTTTTCTGAAATTATTGGTCAAACTTTAAAAGATTTGGTTGCTATTTGTTGAACTTGTTCCTTCTTAAGATTTTGAAATCCGTAATAAAGTCTTACTACGTAGTAAAATTTACTTGGGTGTCTATTCATGTGTGAACACTCTTCAGTTGCAACGGGAAAAAACCTCAACTACAACTTATAGGTTGCCCGAATCACGATGCAAATCCAACTGGTCTGGAGTTGGATATATAAACCTACTCCCTTTATTTTAAATTATAAAATATTTTAGGTTTATAAAGAAAATATATCCAAACTTATTTTAAAACCGGAAAAGCTAGACTTACGAAATCGTGCTTATGGAAAACTTCTATGGACGGACGTTGTAACAACCCGTTGGTTCATTTTTTTCCCTTCGTGATTTTCGGGTTGTGAATGTGAGTCATGATTCCACGTGAGCCCGTAAGTCAGTTTCCGTAAAAATTAGTCTACGCTCACAAAACAATGCCTTCGACAAGATCATTTCCAGGCACAACCAATTAATGTCAGACCTTGGATTTTTACCCTGCAAGATAAGACTGTAAACTCCTCCTGTGTTGCCGTCTCTACCTTTCGATGCCGCTGCTACAATTCACGAATCACCAAGCCAATTTCTCATCGCCACCAGGACTCGGCCCATCATAGCTAGTCCACCAATCTTGGCTTCCATGACATTCTCCGCACACTGACTTCACCATGAAACTAAAGACATATTCCACGATGACAACAGACTGCAGAGCTTCGCCTCGCTCCCTCTGAAACCAAACGGTCAGAAAAACCGGTTGCGCGCGAGCGAATCACATCCGTTCCAGCAATCTCTAGGCATGAATCGTCCATGGGAGTTCGCCGCCGAAGCATTCCGGAACACGACACTGCCACCAGATCAATGAAAACAGGCTGAAGTTAGATCTTCGTCTTGGCGTGAGATAAACCCTAGGACTGCGCCCCTAGTAGCAGATGCGACCCGTACCGCCATCCGCCGAAGAAGAACCTCCATCCAAGCCTGAGGCCGTCGCCCCGGCTTCCAGACCCCGCCGCCATCAGATCGTCGTCGGGGTGACAACCTTCGAGCGCCCAAGGGGCTCCCTACGGGGGAGAGGCCACCACGCGAGGAAGCAGCCCTGCTGCCACCGTCGGCCGGCCAGACTTTGTCCGCCAGCGTCCTCCGGTGGTAGTGGGGGAGAGGTGGGAGGAGTCGAGGGCTCCACCCGTGCCGCCTCCCCCGAGAGGCGTGCGCACGCGTACTTAGGTTTCTTTTCGCAGATCGCTTAAAACCGGAAAAGCTAGACTTACGGAATCGTGATTACGGAAAGCTTCTACGGACGGATTTTCGGGTTCATTTTTTCTCAGTTGTAACAACCCGTTGGTTCTTTTTTTTCTTGGTGATTTTCTGGTTGTGAACGTGAGACCTGATTCCACGTGAGCCCGTAAGTCAGTTTCCGTAAAAAATACTTCCTACATTCTTTTCTATAGTGTCTATAGTTTTTTAAGAAAAAATCTAAAATATAAGATATAGTGCGTGACACAACTTGTTTGGACAACTATTTTAGGAATTTTACATAAAGTATATAGCGTTTCATGTCTCCTGCAAACTCCTCTATTTTATCATGTCAAATAGCTACGAGAAGTCCCATCCAAAACTATTTTAAATTTCCCTTCACATGTATTTTTTAATTTATGTGTCCCAAACTATAAACACTATAGAATAGGACGGAGGAAATAGTCCATAGTGTAGCGTTACTCTTTTGAAACGGAGGGAGTACTTAATAAGCGAACATACCTGCAGGAAGTTGGTGGTGGCATTCCAGAGGGTGGGCAGTGCTCGGCTGCCGACGAAGGCGTCGACCTCGATGGACAGGTCCTCATACCTCACCTCGATGCCCGGGAGATCAATCCCAGCCTTGTCCACCCGGTCCCTCAGCTTCCTCAAGAACCGCTCGCTGTCGTCCTGGAACACGCGCTCCAGCAGAGCGCGCCCGCCCTCGCCGCTCGCAAGGTGTAGGATGTCCACCAGGCCCGTACCTTCCTCTTCTTCGGGGTGAAGATGATGGTCGTGGTTGAGGAGGATGGCCCGGCGCATGCGGTCGTAGGTGGGCAGCTTCTCCAGCGCCGCCCACCGGAGGTTCTCCTCGTCGTCGTCCTCGCGCCGGGACGACGATGCCCGCCTGAAGGGGTCGTCCGTGTCCGGCTGCCGGAACGAGCGGGAGATGGATGAACTCCAGCTCGTGCTGCGACGGCTACGGGACAACGCCCCTAGCCCGGCACCAGCAGCTGCCTCCATGGCTACGTACCTCCGCCTCTAGCAGAGTTGTAGAGAAACAACTGCTAGTAAATAAGATTGATCTCTCTCATGTGTTAACGTACGTAGAGATGTGTGATCAATTAATCGATCTCCTTGGTTTATTTATACGACGACGATGGCTTAGCAGCTTCCACACATCATCTACTCCTTGAGTATCTAGTAGATGTCAGGAAGATACTCAAGGGGCATACATATTGATGTTGTCAAATGTCAACGGTCGTAGGTGCAACTTTTATTCCGACTAGTCTTGTGTGGCCCATGGCTATGAGTTCTAGAGAAGCAGCTAATAAGGTTGGCCATCTATGCATGTACATGCCTAGTCGCATAGATACACATCCTTGACTGAAAAATCAAGGAAGGAGGGAGGGAGTAGTAGATCTCCTTGGCACGCATATCCATCTTCTTCTAGATAGAAGGAATATAGGGCGAAGGTCAGCGGTGAAGAGTTTGTGCACGTACGTGGGCATCAGTGACGCTGCTTTTTGAAAAAAAAAAGTCAAAAACGCTATTTTTGGTTCCAAAAACTTCTAAAAACTTGTAAAAAATAAATTAGGATGTAGCCCGTGATTATATACCACAATCGTGCAAATTTTTAATTTGAAATAATGCGTATTTTGAGCTACACACAAATAGAAAATTTGTACTCGGAATACAAATCATTTCGAATTGGGATTTTACACGTTTGTGAGATACACAATTAGAAACTTTTAAGATTTTTTTAAAAGATTTTTTTTTGGAGAAAACGGCAGGATCGAGCTGATAGAGATGCGGAAGATGGCGCACCGTTCCGACACGTTCCCTCGCGCGGCGCACGAAGGTCCTGTTCATGGCGGGGGCCTCCCTCCCCCTCATGGCGGGCCCCGCGAGCCCTTACCCAGGGAGCACGTGCTGGCTGGTCGACCACCCTGCCCCACTCCACCTACCTCGCCTACTCGCGTCTCCGGTGAGCTCCCGAGTACTCCGCCGATAACCCATCACCTCGGAATCCGCGCTGGGGTCGCTCGGCGTTTGACACTGGCGATCTCCGTGGATGGATGCTCCGATGAGAAGGGCGGCGGAACGAATCAGGGTGCGGAACCGACGAGAAGTGAGCCTGAACGAGAAGCAGGGGAAATGCTCGGGGAGCGGGTTTCTCGGCCCTGCTTGGGGAACTCGACAACGGCGCTCGGTAAGGAATCCCCATGGCCACCAAATTCCAATCGCTTCGACCTCTGTATTGGCTCCTTTGCTCCTATCACCATTGAAAGGGGAAGAGGAGTTGGCTGTGAAGAGGAGGGGCAGGGTGCCGTGGAAGAAATCTCTGAGCGAGCTCGGTCTGAACTTCGATGCAGCACCAGTACAGCTTGTGCGGGCGAAGAGGGTGGTGCGGATGGGGATGAAGCGTGGAAGACCGAGAAGGGCATCTTCCCCATTCTCGAGATTGGAGCAAAAACTTCGCAGTCCTCTCCTGAAGCTTTGCAACCCAGTCTCGATGGTGTAGGATTTTTCGAGGAAGGAACTAGGGGCGGCAGTGGGTTTGCTGGATTTAAATCTGCAGCTAATCCTCTTCAGTCAGGTTCTGGAATCGGTGCAGCAAGCCCAGTGCAGTTCATGGAGTCTGAAGGTTGGCGGGAGCTGAAAATTCCCAGGGTCAGGAAAGGACAGGGGAGAAAATTCAGTTTATGGAAAAGTAGGGTGGTGGAGGTGGATGGGCTGGAGGATTGCTGTACTGAAGGAAGCATGGGGGGCTTCTTTTCCCAGCTGTGGAATCCCCCTTTGCAGCCCATGTGCCACCAGAAGCAACAGCAGCCACTCACCCCCAAAAAGCCACCTGTCCCTGCTTATAAGACCCTGGGGGTGCAAACCCTAGAGCTTATTCCCCTTCCCTCTTGGTGGCGGCGGTGGTTGAGCTCACCTCTGGACTGCAGTGCTTAGGCCTTGTAGATTCTACCGCTGTTGAAGCTTCAGGGTTTTTGGAGATGGGAGATAGAGGTAGAGGAGGCAAAGGAAAAGGCAGGGGAGGGAACAATGGCCAAGACAGCTGGCAGATGCAGCAAGCTGGACAGCCTCAGATGCAGTAGCAGCCTCAGAATCCTTATGAGTTTGGGAATTTCAATCCACAGTTCTTTCCTCACCAGGATCCTTTTGTCTTTCCACCAGGTAATATGCCACCTCCTTGGGGTTTCTCCAACCCTTTTCCTCCTTTCCCACCTCAGCAGCATTTTGGGGTGCAGTCAAATCAGTGGATTGCCCCCCCTCAACAGCAAAACTCTCTGAGTAATGAGCAGGGTGAGAAACCTAAGAATTTGGGTCAGCAGAAAAGCAAGAAGAAACTGCATGTTGCCCAAAAGGAAAATATTTCAGGTCAAAGTGCTAATGCTCAGTGGAACTATGTTAATGATATTTGCTTGTGTTGTGGAGAGCCTGGACATGTGCAAACTAACTGTGAGAAGACTCTGGTTTGTTTCATTTGCAAAAGTGCTGCCCATCCTGTGGATAAGTGCCCAGTGAGGAAGAGACCACATCAGGTGGCTAAGTATGTTGGTAGTGGTGCTCCTGGCCTGGGATTCTATCACATTGAAATGCCTGAAAATGTGGTGAACCCCATTGCCTCTACTAAGAACTGTGGGATTGTTCTAGTGGAAGAAGGATCTTTGTCTGAACAAGAGTTAGCTGTTGAGTTTTCCAAGATCTACAAGACCAACTGGCCCTGGCAAATTAGGGAACTAGGCTCAGAGAATACTTTTCTGGTCAAATTCCCCCCACACATTGTGGTGGAACAAGTGATTGGGTACCCAAAGTTTGGAGTTTCCAAACCAGGGGTGTGGGTCAAGGTGGAAGCTTGGTGTGATGATCCTGAACCTGTTGAGGTCTTGAAGAAGGCTTGGGTGATAATCACTGGTTTGCAGACTAAGTGGTGTGAATGGAATACTTTGGATCAGGCTGTTTCCACATGTGGCATTTTAGAGGAAGTTGACTGGCTCAGTATTTTCAGGAACAATGCTAAGGAAGTTAGAGTATGTATCAAGTGCAAAGACCCATCTAAGCTCCCTGCTAGCAGGCTCTTCAATTTCCAGGATCAACTTTTTCAGTTAGGATTCACTTTAGATGCTGCTGCTCCATTGGTTGAGGAGACTGGGAATGTAGGAGTTGATGATCAAGGTGGACAAGATAAAAATAATGAGGATGAACCTTCTGGACAGACTGGTAATGGTGGTAATGTGGGGCTGTCTGGAACTGGTGCTAACTCATCTATAAGTGGTAACATTTCTGTTAGAGAGGGTGTTCAGTCTTCTAACAGGGTCAGAATGGCTACTGACTCTCCTAACAACTCTAGTGTTGTGTTCCAACTGCTTGTGCAAAGAGGTCTAGTGGATGCTGAAGGTAATTTCATCTGGGATAGATCTCCTCTGGTTCCTGGTGCTGAAGAAGAAGCTCAGAGATTTTGGCTAGATGGTCAGTCTGAAGAATTGGAGTTCTCTCAGGAGGTAGCTAGGGGGTCACCTCAGAGGTTGCTTGATCAAGTGGGTGCTCTCCCTGATGACATCATGCCTAGCTTCAAGGAGTTGGTTGTGAGGGAAAAAGAGGACTTGTCTGTTTTCCAGAAAGCTGCCAAGAAACAGAAACAGTGGGGGCCTGTGCAACCAACAAGGCAGAGCTCCAGGGTGGATAGATCCAAAACCATACTTGAGAAGGCCATGAATCTGAAGAAAGTCACTAATTTGGAAATCCCTAAGAGCATGAAAGGTATAATGTCTACAAATCCTTTCTCTGTGCTCTCTGTCACTACTTTAGAAAATTTAGCTGATAGTGTAGGAGTTGATATTCCTGCTGATGACTTAGATAGCTCTAGTGGTGTTTTACATAGTTCACCTCTAGGTACAAACTCTTCTTCTGAAGAGGATGTGGCAGAGGGTTGGATAGAAGTCTTGAATAAATCTCGGGGCAAGCACCCCAGGAAAAAAAAGTTATGATTAGTCTTTTTTGGAATAGTAGGAGCCTTAGTGCTCCTGGTAGACAAAAATTCATTTCTGAGAATATCTCACCTCTTAAAGTAGATTACATTGGTTTTCAGGAAACCAAGAAAGATAGTTTTAGCAATTCTTTTTTGAAGAATCTGTTAGGGAATAGAAACTTTGCTTGGAATTTTCTCCCTTCTCAGGGAACTGCTGGTGGTATATTAGTTGGGGTCAATTTAGATCTTTTTGATGTTGTGTCTTGGGATATTAGATCCTTCTCTGTTAGTGTAGTGCTTAAAAACAAAGTTACTGCTTTCACTTGTAGAATTACTACTGTCTATGGGTCTGCTTATGAGGAAAAGAAATAGGATTTCATTTCTGAACTTCATGATCTCTTTATCTGTTGGGATGGCCCTGCTATGATTGGGGGTGATTTCAACCTTATTAGATCCCCTGAAGATAAATCCTCTAGGAATGTAGATTATAAGTGGGTGGACAAGTTTAACATTTGGGTTGACTTGTGGGCCCTTATGGAGATTGGTCTAGCTGGTAGAGCTTATACTTGGGGTAATAACCAAGTTGAACCTATTATGTGTAAGCTAGATAGGATTTTCTGCACTACTGGTTTTGATAATCAATTTCCTTTAGCTAGTGCTAGAGCTTTGACTAGAATTGGGAGTGACCATACTCCTATTGTTTGGGATTCAGGGGAAAAAGTTTTACTGAAGCCTAATAGATTTAAGTTTGAAAAATGGTGGCTTAGTAGGCCTGACTTTAGACAGATTGTCATTAAAGCTTGGTCTTTAAAAGTAGAAAGTGATGATCCAATAGAGGTTTGGCAAAAAAGAGTGAGATTCTTTAGGAAATTGGCCAAAGGTTGGAACATTAATATAGAGGCTGATGTTAGGAAAAATAGAAGAGAAATGATGGAGGAATATGATACTTTAGACATTAAGGCTGAGACTCAACCCCTCTCTGAGGAGGAGAAAATTAGACTAGATTTCATCTTTTCTGAACTCCATAAATATTGGATTTTAGAGGAGACTAAGGCTAGACAAAGGTCTAGAGATAGAAATGTGTTAGAAGGAGATAGAAACACTGCTTATTTTCATGCAGTGGCCAACCAGCGTAGAAGAAAAAAGTTGATTAATGTTCTTGATGGTCCTAATGGGCCTGTTACTGACATTAAAGACATGATTAAAGTGGCAACTGATTACTATAGGGAGATGTTTGCTTGGGAACCTAGGCCCAATATTCAGCTGAAACAGGACTTTTTTTCTGAGGAAGAAAAGGTCAATGAGGCTGAAAATTTGAACTTAGGTGCAAGCTTCTCTGAGGAAGAAATTAGAGTAGCTGTCTTTACTTCTTATGCTGATGGGGCCCCTGGCCCTGATGGTCTTTCTTTTATGTTTTATCAATCTTTTTGGGATATCTTGAAGTATGATCTTATTGCTATGTTCCAGTCCTGGCATGAAGATCAATTTAATATCTTTAGGCTTAATTTTGCTATGATTACTTTGATTCCTAAAGAAAATGAAGCTAGGACAATGAAAAAATTCAGGCCAATTAGTCTCTTGAACTGTTCTTTCAAAATCTTTACCAAGGTTCTGACTAACAGACTTGCTACTGTAATTGGTAGATTAATCCCTCCTAGTCAGTCTGCTTTTATTAGGGGTAGGTTCATTTTGGAGAGTGTGGTTACTGCACATGAGGTTGTGCATGAGGTGCATAGGAACAAGGAGCAGGGCCTAGTGCTCAAAATAGATTATGAGAAAGCCTATGATAGAGTTAATTTGGACTTTTTGTTTGAGATTTTAGAGCTAAGAGGCTTTTGTCCTACCTTTATTAGATTTATTAAGCAGATTACTTTAGGGGGGTCTGTGGGGGTTTAAGTCAATGATTTTGAGAGTGATTTTTTCTTGACTGGTAAAGGTCTTAGACAGGGTGATCCCATTGCCCCTCTGTTGTTTAATCTGATGATTGATGTTTTTTCTAGGATTTTAATTAAGGGGGTTAGTTGTGGGGCCATTAAAGGTCTCTGTCCTAATTTCTTTCCAGGAGGGATTGTCTGCTTGCAATATGCAGATGACACACTCCTCTTCTTGGAGCCTAGTGAGTCAATAGCTGTTAATCTTAAATGGATCCTCACCTGCTTTGAGCAGATTTCTGGGATGCGTATTAATTACCATAAGAGTGAACTCATTCCTATTAACATGTCAGAGTCTGATACTAAACCTTTCCTAGACATTTTTGAATGTATTAGGGGTAACTTCCCTGTTAAATATTTGGGAATTCCTCTTCACTTTGAGAAGCTAAAAAGAGAAGATTTGCAGCCTCTGATAGAAAACCTGTTGAATAGAATCACAGGTTGGAGGGGCAAACTTCTATCTTATGCTGCTAAGAAGGTGCTTATTCAAGCCTGTCTCTCTAGCATTCCTATCTATCTGCTTTCTTTCTTTAAGTTTCCCAAATGGGCTTTGAAACTCCTTGATTCACATTTAGCTAACTTCTTATGGAATGATGAAGAAGGTAATCATAGGTTGCATCTAGCTAATTGGCCATCAGTATGCATGAAGAAAGAGTTTGGAGGTTTGGGTATTCCAAATCTGCATGATTTGAATCTTTGCCTCCTTGGCTCCTAGATTAAAAGGTACATCCAGGGAGAGGGGGCTCTGTGGAAAAAAGTGATAGATGTTAAATATAGGACTAAGTCGCCTAATATCCTCTGTTGTCATGATGTCCATCCATCTACCTTCTGGAAAGGGGTGATGTGGGCATCTAGGGTGGTTGAGATTGGATATAAATGGCATGTGGGGAATGGTAAAACTATTAGATTTTGGGAGGATATCTGGTTTGGAAATTCTAATTTAGCTACCCAGT
The DNA here is from genome assembly GCA_916181665.1 of Avena sativa. Classification (NCBI taxonomy): domain Eukaryota; kingdom Viridiplantae; phylum Streptophyta; class Magnoliopsida; order Poales; family Poaceae; genus Avena; species Avena sativa. Next base: position 359,413,061 of record OV702282.1, on the reverse strand, counting down.
TCTGGGAAATTTATTTGATTTCTAATCAGCAAACTAAAACGTTAGCTGAGTTATGGGATGGCACACATCTTAGATGTGACTTTAGAAGAACCTTTACTGAGGATTTAATGCTGCAATGGCATGAGCTTCTGGGCATCGTTCAGTCAATTAGATTCTCTGAAGAAGATGATCAACTAATTTGGCAGTATGAATCTAAGGGTAAATATTCCTCAAGTTCTATGTATTCACTGGTCAATTTTAGAGGTATCACTCAGGTTTATCTTCCTGCTGTTTGGAAATTACTTATTCCACCCAGGATCCAGATTTTCCTTTGGTTATTTTCTCAAAATAAGATTCTGACTAGAGATAATCTTAGAGCCAGGGGAATTCCAAAACCTTTAGAATGCAATCTCTGCAAAGAAATAGAATCTGTGCCTCATTTATTTTTTGAATGCTTGGTCTCTAGCTTACTTTGGAAGGATGTGCATGATATTTTTGGTGTTAGTATTGTAGACTTTGAGTCCCTTGCTTCGAAATGGATTGCTAATAAGAAACATCTTCATTTGAATGTGGTTTCTTCTGCTGTTCTTTGGAGTATTTGGAACAATAGGAATAGCCTTGTCTTTAACAAGACAACTTGGATTAATATGAAACAGGTTTGGCGTCTGGTCCTTTCCTTCCTAAAGACATGGCAAAAACCATTCAAGGACCTGGAGGGGGGGAAGATCGCCCTTTTCATGGAGAAGATGATCGACAGACTGAGAAACCCTCTAACTCTCATGGCGAGATGATCTGTGCCGGCTTCGAGTGGATTTCCACTTGGAAGACTACTGCGTCATCAAGCTATGGAGGGAGAGCATCGCTGAAGCACCTCCAAGATCATCCTGATGAGGAGGAGAATGTTCATGTGGTGTTCTAGTCTATCTTTCGATTACTTCCATGAGTCTTTTGGCTGTTAGAGATAGTTTGTAGAGCAGCTGGCTTTGTTCTGAGCCGAAAACTTTCTTCAGACGTTTAGGTTTGAGCGCTTAAGAGCTCTTTACCGTCGCTTTCTTTTTCTGTTACTTGTGGAACTGGTTTGTTTCACCATGAACACTGTACATGAGATGGCATTTTTAATAGAGTGCATATAGGGATCAGCATGTTGTGACTAGTCAAGCCCGTCCCTAGAGTCTCGCACATTTCAACACGCATGACGAGTTACACTGTTCCTGAGATTTAGCAGTTTTTCTGGAATTCTTCCATAAAATATTTCTTCTTCTGTTACGGCGACTGCTCCTGACCTAAGCAAAGTAAGCTTGCTGCTCACTGCACGTAATAACAGAACGCTGACCAGGGACGAATAATCGACATATATGGAGCCGCCCATGCATGCCAGGAAAGTCTCTAGTTGTGACTATTGGACGCATCATTTTTTTTATTGATTGCAGCTGCACTGCATGCATACAGGTCAACTGATGCAACACCGATTATTCTACATTTCTACTCTTCCATCTAATAATCCATTAATAATACTGATGATTGCTTCGAGGCCCCGATCGAGATGAGACCAGCCTCCTCACAGCACGCAGCACGACCGCCGTGCAGCACGTACGGGGCCGGAGAAGGAAGGAACGACGACGCCGTCGGCCGTGGCTCCATGTATGAAGCTGTGAGCCTGTGACGCCCGATTCAGAGAATACTCGCAGTTGCTGCTGCTACTTATTTGTTCTTCTTGTGGAGAATTGTCCGAGTACTCTTCCGGATGGAAACTACAAGAAAAAGAAACGGCCTTGGGTCGATCCAATCGTGCCGATCCGGTCATGGTCGTTTTTAGATCGGGGTCTGGCCTTTTCGGTTGGTCGTGTTAGAAATAATGGGGCTAATCCATTTAGATCATATGTATTTCAGATTTTCCCTAAATCTTAAAGCCCAAATTTATGGCAGCCCATATGTGTTTGGGCCCATGTTTGTGGCAGCTCACATGGAAGTGGAGTGTCAGCTCAAGTTTAGTCCTACATGAAAAGTTGGAGGAGAGTTGCACCACCTTATAAGGTGGAGTGTTGCACCACTTTGTAAGTGAGTAGCAATAAGAGAGATACACGCGCGCGCTTCTCCTCCGACGACGCCGCCACTCGCACGCACGCTCGTCTCGTCACGACGCGCGCGCGCCGCGGGTTGCGGGAATCTCGCCGGGTCGCTCCCGGATCGTGGGCTACTGTAACCGACCCAAACGTGCGTAACGTGGACTCGACCCACGTTCGCCTCCGTTAGGGTTACCTGAGCTGCTCTATATAAAGTCCTGCACGGCTACCGCCATAATACCACCGAAAACAAATCTAGGGTTTTGCCATCCTCTCTACTTGCGCCGTCACCGTAGTCTACTCCATCCCGCTCCATCCCGCTTGCCGGCGTGCACCGGCGAACGGGAGAGCAGGTCTCCGGAACCACTCGCCCTTGTGATCCTGTACGGGAGAGGGCGAATAAGGTTTTTTGGAAGCGCTCCGCGCGACTGCTCGAGTTCTCCATCACGAGTCGTCTTCCATCCAAGTCAGGCGGTGCTGCCTACCGCCGTCTTCGTCGGCATCTGCTGCGATCACTCTTCCCCAAAGTTTCTACTACGACAACCGAACGGTATGTGCTACGTGATCCTGTTTGGTTATTCATCATGTTCTGCGAGTACATGTTAAGCTGCTGTTTGTTTCCGATCATCCTGTTGTTTAGTACATCTAGTATGTTCGAGTTACATGAGCTAGTAGCTGGTTTTGTCATAATTTATATTCTGAAATTAATCGTGGAAATTATGCCTAATAATCCAACAGGTCGCGCTCAGTGGTGTGATTCATCTGACCGCGTTTGGCCATGCCAAAACGCTGGCGTATTTTCAGTGTTTTTCCGCCGCCATGCCCGTGCTCCGCCTTTCTTTCCCGTCGCTTCCCGCCAGTCCTGGACGTTTTTCATCACGCTCAGGCGAGCCATAAAAAGTGGAATGATTGCATTATGTCCAAGGTCACTTGGCTGTGCGTTTAAAATAAAAAAATTAAACTCCAAAATTAAAAGTCAAAAGGCAAGTTTAAATAGTCAAACTAGGTCAATGGTTCATGGAATCTCCTCTCCCTCCACCGCGCGCGCGAAGGAGAGGGAGTTGGGGGAGGATACGGCCTCCCCTCCCCTAGATGCCCCTCCCTCTCATAAATAGAGGGAAGGGGCGGCCCCAAAGACCACAACCACAACCCCAACCCCACGATTCACCGTCGTCTGCACCTCCTCCTCTCCGGCTTCTAAACCCTAGACGCCGGGGAACCCCTCTATTCCATCCTAACCCGCTACGGCTTAAGGCGAAGCTCCGCGGGATTTCTCCTCTAACTTCGACACCACGCCGTCGTGCTGCCGGAATTGCGAGAAGAGAACTACAACCTTCGCTGCCTGCTGGAACAAGGGAGAGGAAGGCCTTCATCGAGTACCGAACGTGTGACCGACTGCGGGAGCGCTGCCGGAATGCGGCGCCGGAAGGATCGTCTACGCGATCTTGATATCGGCAAGTGAACGACTATATCACCCACGAGAATCTGCTCTTGTTAACCGCTTTGGAATCTTCGAGGGTGAGTACTCTATCGACTCGTTGCTACAATCTAGTAGATAGATCTTGGCTTGTGTGCGTTTATGTGGTAGAATTTTTTTGTTTTCCATGCTACGAACCCCTACAGGGAATTAATATGCTCGCACAACCCCTGTGTAATTTGAAGCATGAGAAAGAAAAGTTTGGCATAGCTTCGGTCAAAATTTCTTTCCCTCCCACAGATAACAGCTGCTCCAACCAACCCATCACCTTCTTCCACACCTTGTCTCTCAATTAGTTGAAAGCACCACCTTGAACAACTGAATTAAATCAAACTTTATAGGTTGCCAATAATACACAGCAATAGCAACCCACATATAGGGCCACAAAGAAGATACCAAAAAAAATTATAATAATCCAACTTTTGCCGATCAGTAGCGTTGCAATCAAGCTACCTAATTAAGCAAAGAGAATAATATTCCATCCGAATTCCCCCCAAAAAAAATAGTGTCACGATGGCACTTATTTTGGATCGGAGGAAGTATTAGTCGTTAGACGTCGGTAATTCCTGGCCACCATTTGGAGGGACCTGGTTATTATCACTGCCTCCTCCGAAGTAGTTGCATGCATGCTACAAGGAGCTTCTTGGCCTTGTTGAGCACGGTGTCGAAGGACAGTAGCACGTGCAAGGTGATGAAGATGAGCACGACGCCGACCATGGCGATGACGTAGGCGGACGTCTCCCAGTCTCTGCAGCTGCCGGCGGTGTACGCGCCCAGCAAACCGAGCAGGTCCAGAACCACGGCGGTCTGCATTGCCCACAGCGGCGCCCCTGGCTGGTTCCGCTCCACGGTTCGCTGCAGCAGCAGCATGACGACGACGACGGAGGCCACGAATGACGTTGCGTTGCAGTAGAAGAAGGCTTCGTACCGTGATGCGTTGGAATCAAGCAGGACTGGGTTGCCGGCGACGGCCGATGGCGAAGGGGATGGCGACGGCGAGGACGAGGACGCGGTATCGTCGTCGCCGAAAGTGCCGCCAGGAGGCGCAAGGCCCGCCTGGTATGTCACGCTGGCTCCGAGGATGCCGAGAAGCATCAGGTACTTGCGTCTCAGGAGCTTCTCGTTCTCCCGCTGTTGCTCGGCGGAGACCTCCATGCGGCCTTTGTTCCCGGCGGACGGCGCCGGACCCGCTGACAGCGGCTTGAGCAGCCGCTTGATGCACGTCGGAAGCCAGGGTAGCTCCGACCAATGGTCGCGGTCGGCGGACACGTAAAGTAGGATCTGCAGGACGAGGAAAGTAACAACTGCGGCAACGAGTGAAAAAACGTAGATGGAGGTGCTCAGTTTCCGGCAGCTCCCGGCAGCGTAGGCACCCATGAGGCCGAGCAGCCCGACCACGATGCAGACGTGGAGCGCATTGCTCCGGATGCTCTGCCTGGAAAGCGTCTGGTTCACCAGGAGGAGAATCACGACGACAGACGCCATGAACCCAGTGGCGTTGCAGTAGAAGAACACCTGGTACCTGGTCCAGTAGTAATCGAGGAGGACTGGGTCACCGGCGGTGAGCTTTTTGTCCTCGTTACTCGCTGGCCAGAACCCGCCAGGTGGGTTCAGTCCGGTCTGGTATGTGACGGTAGCGGCGAGGATGGCGAGCTGCAACAAGAACTTGCGCTTCCTCTCGAGGTGTTGGTTGTCACCTTCACCCTTGGACGACTTGGGCTGGTCGTCTTTGGGAAGGCGCAGCAGTGCCCGTGCAAGCTTCTTGCCCACACGTTGCAGCCATCTTATGAGCCAGCTCTGCCCATATTTCGTGTACACCACGACCTTGGCGATGGAATACAGGAAGACGGCGACGGCCAGGACAAGAACGAAAATGGTGGTGGTGGCGTCCCGGCAGCTCCCTGCGACGTAGGCGCCCATGAGGCCGAATAGGCCCAGTATCATGGCCGTCTTCAGCGCGGCGCGCCTGACCATGGCTCCCGTGCTCAGCTCCTTGCTCTGGACAATGATGATGACGACCATCGACGCCACGAACGCCACCGTGTTGCAGTGGTAGAATGCCTTGTACCGCGGGGGGTTCATGTCCAGGAGGACCGGGTTCCCCGGCGTGTAATCCGGATGCCCTTCCGGCCACACGCCGCCCGGCGGGCTCAGCCCTGCCTGGTACGTCACCGTCGCAGCCAGAGTGGCCAGCAGCAGAAGAAGCGCCCGCGACTCCTCCACCTTGTCTCCAGCAGCCTCGCCATTGTTGGCATGGACGCCCTCTTCTTCGTCTGCTTGCGAGACATCACCACCAGTAGCATTACCGGCCGGCACCAGCGGAATGTCCGCCTTCACCTGCTCAACTTCCCTGTATATCAAATCCAAGCGAAATTGCTTAGCTCAGCTAGCTGATTATGGAAGTCGATATGCAAATTAACGGATTGTTCGCTGGATCACGCACTGGTCTGGCAAGTAGGCGCACTTGAGTACGCGGCAGACGGCTGCACGCCATTTCTTGAAGTTGAACGTGCCCGTGGGCATGGCGTACACCGCGATGACGACCTGCAGCACGATGTATAGGAGCACGGCTCCCACGAGGGAGATTATGTACACGGTGGTGGTGATCCATCTGCAGCTTCCGGCGGCGAAGGCGGCCATGAGGCCGAGCAGCTCCACCAGGACGCACACGGGCAGCGCGTACGACCTGGCGAGCATGCCGCTCAGCGAGCGGCTCATGAGCAGCATGATGATGGCGAGGGAGGCGACGAAGGAACTTGCGTTGGCGTAGAAGAATGCGTGGTACCGGTTCTTGAACTGCCCGTCGTGCAGCAGCGGGGCGCCGGCGCTGTGGTCGACCCCGTTCTTGCTCCAGAAGCCTCCCGGCGGCATCAGCCCCGCGCCGTACGTCAGCGGCGTCGCGAAGGTGGCGAGCAGCAGCAGGAACTTGCGCCGCTCTTTGAGGTGGCCCTCCTCCGAGCGCGGCCAGGCGCAGGAGCCGCCCTCCCATGTCCTCGCGAGCATGGCAGCTCTGGCCACGTGGACGTGGACCGCGACGTAGGCGAAGACGAGGACGAAGAGCGCGGTGACGTAGATGGACGCGACGATGTCGCGGCAGCTCCCGGCGGCGAAGGCGGCCATGAGGGCGAGCAGGTCGAGAAGCATGGCGTAGCGGAGCACGGTGAGGCCGGCGGGGTTGTTGCTGATGCGCCGGTCCAGCAGGAACATGATGACGACCAGGGACGCGACGAAGGCGGCGGCGTTGCAGTAGAAGAAGGCGGTGTACCGGCGCGAGTAGGTGGACACGAGCACCGGGTCGCCCACCCGGTTCGGGTACACCGCCGGGGGCAGCGGCGGATCGACGACGACAGCGCGGTGCGGGGGCAGCGGCGGGTCGACGCCGACTACGTGCTCTCGGCCGGGACCACCGTCCTCGGACCTGACGCCGCCCGGCGGGTTGAGGCCAGCCACGTAGGTGACGCTGGCGACCAGCGTGGCCAGCAGCAGCAGGTACTTGCGCCACTTCCACAAGAACTCCATGTCTTCTTTCTGGTTCACCGCCGCCATTGTTCTTCCGCCCTCTGCCGTCGCCATGACTCCGGTGGCGGCGGAGCAGGAACTGTATGTATGATTATGACGACCAGCGCAGTACACGACACAGTACACACGACAGCATATATACAGCTCCGGTCCGGCCGGCCGGCCGGCTGGCTAGCTACCGCGTGGTGTGTTGGTTCGTTCTCGGAATGGTATCAAGGCGATTGAGTGTCCGTATGGGTCTACTTTTGGTAACGAATCATGAAAGGCACACTCGTTTGCTTACACATCTATCGCACTCCATCTAATAATGTATCCATTGCCACGCACAAGGAATGGGATTCTAAATCAACCATTTGGTCCCTCTCCCGCTAGCTTGTCCTCCTACATACTCATACATCTCATATTCTCATGGCAGCGACCGGTCTAGCTGGATCTTTTTGCATGACGCACGGCAGCCAAGGTTTTACCGCCATCTAACCGAGTTTCCTGACCCCGGTAAATAGAAGGGGGGAAAGTTATAAGATATTTAAGTTAAAATTTGTTTTCAATTTTGTCTCGCCACCCAAAATTACAAAGATCATATATATTTATGTTTAAATTTTGGTTTTCAAATTTAGCCGTAACCATTCGGCATTTTTTGGTAACCACGGTATAACTGGAAATCCGGAGTCCTCACAAGAAAAAACTATTCGATTACCATTTTTTTTGCAAAAATTGCACCGATCTATATAATTATCAATAAGAGTACAAACGGTCTAAAATAATAAAAGTTACAAAAATGGTCACTAATGTGAGTCGAAGGCACGCCGTCGTCCCCATCCCTCCATCACTGGAACCGAGAAAGTTGTTTTCCAGCTGGAACATAATAAAGGAACATAATAAAGCACCAGGTCGAGATGAATTCTACCAAAAATTTTGGGATGTTGTCATGATGGCTTTGTTTGGGGGTTCTTCATGCTGGTCAACTAGACCTACTTCGGCTTAATTTTGGCAACATTATTTTATTACCTAAGGTTAAGGATACAGAACGAATACAATAGTATCGTCATATCTGTCTTCTTAATGTTGGTTTTAAGATATTCACAAAAGGTGTCACGATTAGACTGACCTTGGTGGCGGACCACGTTGTTATACCTTCTCAAATGACATTCATGCAAGGACAAAACATCTTGGATGATGTAGTAATTATGCATGAAATCGGTGCGTGAACTCCACTCAAAAAATATGAATGGAGTATTGTTTAAAATTGACTTTGAGAAGGTTTATGATAAAGTTAAGTGGTCTTTTCTTTAGCAGACATTATGTATGAAAAGTTTTTCAGAAGAGTGGCAGGCCTTAATACAATCTTTTGTGTCTAGAGGTAGTGTTACCATTAATGTCAATGATGACATTGGTAAATACTTCCATACGAAGAAAGAATTGCGACAAGGCGATCCACTATCGCTGATACTATTCAATATAGTGGTTGATATGTTGGCAATTCTTATCGAAAGGGCTAAGACTGATGGCAAGATTGAAGGATTAGTGACTCATCTAGTTGATGGTGGACTTTTCATTCTTGAATATGCTGATGATACAATTCTATTTATGAAACAGTATTGGAGAAGGCAAAGAATCTGAAATTAATACTACTAGTATTTGAACAACTCTCTAGATTGAAGATTAATTTCTATAAGAGTGGGTTGTATTGCTTTGGCGAGGCACAAAACGGGGCCCATCTCTATGCTGAGTTATTCGGCTATGGACAAGGTCATTTTCATTATTGATGTTTCATGATTGCTTAATGGAAACTTGTTAAGGAAAGATTACAAGAACGACTTAGTAGTTGGAAAGGTAAATTACAATCTTCTGGAGGAAGACGAGTGCTCATAAACTCAGTACTTACCAATATGGTATTGTATACGATATCATTCTTCCAGTTGCTGAAAGGAGTCTTGCATAGATTGAATTATTTTTGATCAAGATTCTTTTGACAAGGAGATAATGAAAAAAAGAAATATCGACTAACCAAATAGAATGTTGTTTGTCACCCAAAGGTACAGGGTAGGCTAGGTATACATGATATATAAGTCAAAAATACTGCGCTTTTGGGTAAATGTCTGTTTAACCTTCTCACAGAAGACGGTGTTTGGCAAACCATTCTGCAGAGAAAGTATGCTGGCTCAAAAGCGGTGTCACAAGCGGTATGGAAACCTGGTGACTCGCACTTTTGGGCTGACCTCATGGCTTTCTAAGAAGCATGTCTTCCGTTTTAGTGTTTTTGATATTAACGATGAGTCTCAGATACGCTTTTGGGAGGATAAGTGGCTTGGCCATGCTACCTTGCGAGAGCAGTATTCAGCTTTGTATAATATCGTTAGGCAAAATGGGGATACAATTTCAAAAGTTATGGAATCGAATCCCCCAAATATGTCTTTTAAACGAGATCTCATTGGGTATCGATTGGGATCGTGGAATAATATTCTACTAAGATTAACATTGATTCAACTATCGGAAGGTCATGATAAGTTCAAACAAAAACTACTAAAAAAAATTGATAAATTCATAGTAGACTTCATGTATAGAGCTTAGATACAATCTGATATTCCAGTCAATGATGATAGTAAGAAAATTTGAAAGATGCTCAACTCTAAAACTTGAAAATTGTTCAAATTCGGAAACATTTGAATTTTAAAAATATTTAAATCTAAAATGATTAAATTTAATAGGGTTTTTATCATTTCTGCCACTATGACCAATCCAAAACTCAGTTTTGCCATTTGACTGATCAAAACTCTTATTTTGCCACTGTTCCGTTACAACGCTACTCAGTTTTGCCATTCCATCATTTTCTACCGTTAGCCTATAATCATTTTTGCCATTCCGTCATCTTTTCACCATACAGACACAACTATTATTAAGAACGTAAATGCCGAATGAAGGTCCTGGTGTGAAACTGTATGTGTCAAATGGGTTACATGATTATATCAATATTTTTTAGGTGAATGTGGAACGTAAGTCTAGATCCGAAAGATCTCGATGTAAACCGTATTAGGGATTAAGTAATTATACGCATATTACGGAGGTAGCTATTACATGCTTATTGCTTAATTACAGAAGTCTAGGTCCGAGAAGTTCTCGACACATAATCATGTCAAAGAGGGTATGTCAAACTTAAATCGTGTCAAAGAGTTTTGTGATTAATGAATCTTTGTTAGATCTAGCTGCAAATTTTAGATTGGAATATGAAAATTATTTTAATAAATTGGATTAACGTGATACCTATATTTTATATCTCGTATATTGCTTTAAGTATGTAATAGATACATAATACATAGATTTGTGGCAGATATCATTGGTAGTAGCTTGGAAGAGTAACTGGCCGCAAAATCCTGCAGATTTGGTACAAATGCAACAAATATGGCGGCGGTTAGTTACTGTTACTACTCTTGCAAGCTACAGACTAATAAATAACAGATCTAACGGTAGAGATATGACAAAATGGCAAAACTAATTATCGCCTAACGGTGAAAAGATGACAGAATGGCAAAACTGAGTAGTGTTGTAATGAAGCCGTGGCAATTGAAAAGACGTATTACAGGAACAAGACTTGACTTAATGGACAATTTTTAAATAGACATGCATCACCAAGAACAGTTTGAGGTCGTCTTGGAGTTGCTAAACAAGCATGGGCCCAATTACAGGGTTCAAGTCACCATTGATGGTCTTCTTACTTGACCATCAATTTGGCATCACCTACTTCAATTACATGACCCCGACAACTCGACGACTTTGAAGAATCTTCAGACCATGATCCAAGAGAGGACGACATCCCTGCATACGTATAGAGTTTGTCCCTATCGATGACAACAACACGTAATAGCTAGCTAGTACTATGGTATCTATAGTTACTTAATAGTAATAGTCTACTCAAGATAATTTTAGTAGTCCCTCGGATTCTAAATAAATGTCACGGTTTTGAACTAACTCTAGTTTAAAATGACGACACTTATTTAGTATCGGAGGTAGTAGTAATAGTCTATGGACCATCTTATGTTCTTTTTACTATTACTGGATATGAATATGCAGTTTCTGATATAATTATTGTTAAATTCAATAATATAGCAGCAATTTTTTATTTTGAAAATTTGTTGATGGCATATACTACAGTTTACACAAATAAATAAAATACTGGTGACGTGTAATACAGCTTAAACGCCACAAATAAAAATTTACTTGGAGCAGTGTGCTTTTTATATTAACTTTCTATTTGTGCAACCGCCTCTTGGTCCAGAGTGTTTAGCATAAAACCACCACTTTTCGTGTTAAATTTTGAAAAACCACCACTTTACGTTTGAATCGCAAAAAAACACCACCTTATGGCCGATTTGTTGCAATGTGCGCTAAACACCGATTTGAGTCGAATTGACACTAGCTCTGACAGCTTAGGCCCACACAGAAGACGACGCCCATCTGTTACCGTTAGCACAGAACCACCACTTTTCCGCTCAAATTTCAAAAAAACACCGGTTTATGTTTGAATCGCAAAAAACAACAACATTTTATACTGATTTTGATCACGAATTAAAAATAAATCTTGTCGGTTGGATCCATTTGTCAGAGCCCATTTGCTGACGTGGACCGACTAGGACCCACTTGTCAGCCCAATTAAGAAAATCTAAATAGTAAAGAATAATAATTGGGAGGCAGCCCGAGACCACATCTCCTGGTCTCCCATCCCGTCCGTCCCGTTGACCACGCCCGTCGCCCCGGGCCATCGGCAAGGCATGCTGCCGCCGCCTTCCTAGCGTACTCGCCGCCTGCACCCGCCCTTCTGCCCCAAATCCCTCGTCCACCCCCTCCCCGCTGCTCACTATCGGTCGTCGCCACCTTGCCCACCGAGCCCCGCGCGGCCTTCTTCCCAGCAGCTCCGCTATGCCCCAAATTGCAGCGCGACAGAAGCCCCATCGAGCTCTACTGTGGCGCGAGGCGGCGTTCTCCTGCAAGTAGCTGCGCGGGACCGAGCGGGCGAGCTCTGCAGTGGCACGAGGTGGCGTGCTCCGGTGAGCAGCGGCGCGGGACCAAGCGGGCGAGCTCTGAAGTGGCACGACGTGGCGTGCTCCGGTGAGCAGCGGGACCGAGCGGGTGAGCCCCGACGAGCTATGCTGTGGCACGAGGTGACGTGCTCCGGCGAGCAGCGGGCGAGCCCCGACGAGCTCCGCAGTGGTGCAGGACAGGGCGGTTGAGCTTGCCGCGGGATGGGGATGGCCAGCTCGCTGCAGGAATACCGCAGGAATGGGGGCGGGTGCTACGTCCAATTTGCATCACCATTCTATATCATAATTTGCCTCTATTCATTGATACATTTCATATTAAGAGGTGTTACTTATGTATTTTCATATGTTTTTGCACGTTGGATGATTTTTGGAGGATGAACTGCCGGAGTCAGGATTCTGATAAAAAAGAGGTGTTTTGATATCAGAAAAACTACGGAAAACCCTATTTTCCCAGAAGACGAAGAATGACAGAAGGAGAGGCGGAGATGGGCCACAAGGGACCACACCCCTCGGCCCGTGCCACCCCTAGACCGCGCCTACAAGGGTGTGGCCCACCTGGCCCACCTCTGGCTCCGCCCTCTCGCCTATATCTTCTCCTCGAAACCCTAATACACGGGGAGCAACCACAGAAAGATTCCGCCGCCTCTGCGGTGCGGAAAACACCAAGAGAGAAAGAGCTCTCCGGCAGATAGATTTCTACCAGGGAAATTCCTTCCCGGAGAGGGGAGATCGTCGCCATCAACACCATCATCAAGCTAGACTTCATCGGGATCATCATCATCATCCACACCATCATCTCCACCAGCACCATCATCACCACTCCATCCCGCTGTAACAATTATGTTGAATACTTGCATAGTTTTTAGGGGAAACTTTCCCGGTGTTGATTACTATTGTAGTTGATGCTTTTGAGTGGAACCATTGGATTATTGTTTATGTTCAGATTGTTATTTATCACCATATCATCTTTGATCTTGATCCATATGATGTCTCGTGAGTAGTTTGTTTAGTTCTTGAGGACATGGGAGAAGTCATGTTGTTAGTAGTGGATTTATGTTGAGATATTATTCAATGGTTTAATATTTAAGTCGTGGTGCTATTCTTCTAGTGGTGTCATGTGAACATCGACTACATGATACTTCACCATTTATGGACCTAGAGGAATGCATTGTGTATTTGGCTACTAATTGTGGGGTTGCCGGAGTGACAGAAACCTGAACCCCCGTTAGGAAACCATTGTATAAGGGAGCGTAGGATCTCAGAGTTTAAGGATGTGGTTAGGTTTATACCTTAATTGCTTTCCTGTAGTTGTCAATGCTTGCAGGAGGTTTAATCATAAGTATGTATTAGTCCAAGTAAGGTCGGTACATTAGCACAGTTTCACCCACACAACGCTTACAAGACCAAAGAAGGGTACTCAGCTATTTGAAGCGAAAGCACTTGACAGAATTCTCATGTGTCCTCGAGAACATTTGGTCCTCATAAGTATTTCCACTGGCTTGTCCTTTGCTAAAAAAGGATTGGGTCACTGCTGCAATTGTTTTTTGTCCTTATTACTTGCACTTTATTTTTTGCTTTATGAGAAAACCCCTCAAAATCTGTTTGCTAAGTATTTACAAAGATATCCTGCTCCATACCACTAGTCAAGACCCTCTGCTCCTCGTTGGGATCGACACTCCTATTTATCGAAAGTACTACGATACACACTCTATACTTGTGGGTCATCAGCTGGGTGGCCGGCGACGGGAGTCTGAGCCCCCGGCGCCGAAGCCGTTGCCGATTAGGGGCTCGGGGTCAAACCTCCCGTATACTCTAGTTTTTCCTTTTTTTTAGAATATCCAGATTTTCTTAAATGAGATGACAAGTGGGACTCAGTCCATCTCAGTAAATTGGCCGTAACAATTGGGTCCCACATGTCAGAAACACTGTTAATTCGATGTTAATTTCATTTTAGTGCGAATTGCAAAAATCATTCCAAATATGGTGGTTTTTTACGATTCAAACGTAAACCGGTGTTTTTTCGTAATTTGAGCGGTTCTATGCTAACGGCAACATACGTGCGCCGTCTTCTGTGTGGACCCAACCAGTTAGAATTAGTGTCAATTCGATTTAAATCGGTGTTTAGCGCACGTTGCAACAAATCAAACGTAAGGGGGTGGGTTTTTACGATTCAAACGTGGTTTTTTTTTAAAATTTAACGCGAAAAATGGTAATTTTATGCTAAACACTCCTTGTTCCACACCGAAGACAACTCCATGAGGGGGATGTGCGCCAGCTCTTCACCAGCTCGTTCAGGGTACGCCGCAATTCCCCCATTTAGGGTCCAAACCCGAGAGCTCATGTTGGTAATCTGGATGACTATTTGGATATTCTGGTGGCGTTATACGTCTGGTTTTGGAGCTGACTGGTGCTGCTGAAGAGTTTAGGCCATTAATCTGGATGAAAAATCTAACTTTTATTTACCTTCAAAAAAAGAAAAATCTAACTTTCGTTGTTTTTAGGTCGGTTCCGGTTCAGACTATTTTGGTATTCATCTTGTACTACCTTGCTATGTGTAAAGGTGTTCGGTTCCGAAAGACTTATTTTGGTGGCAGAATGGATGGAAATAACCTAAATGGTAAAAGATTCACAAAATAAATCTTTAATAAAACTATTTCATCAAACTAACTCTTTTCTGCAGCACCTAAAACTGCTGGCTATGTTCACAAAAAAGAAAAGGGTTAGTCTAATAAAATAGTGTTGCCGAAAGTTTAATTATTTTATAATTCCTTTTGTCATCTCGGTCCATTTTGCCGGCGAGGGAGCATCCGAATTCTCAGCGATGCTTAGCTGCAATGTGTAAGCAACGTGTGTGTCTTTTGATGATTCGTTTCCAAAAGTAGACGCCTACGGACTACGGGCACTCAATCGCCATGAGACCGTTCTACCAAGCACACGGCAGCGGTAATCCGTAATCCGGATGGCAGCACTATATTATCTCTCCTGCTGTGTGTACTACACCGATCATATAGGATAGGCTCCACCGCCGGAATCATGGCGACGGCGGACCAAAAAAAAGACATCGAGTTCCTGTGGAAATGGCGCAAGTACCTGCTGCTACTCGCCACGCTGGGCGCCAGCGCCACCTATGTGGCCGGGCTCAACCCGCCCGGCGGCATGAGGTCCCAGGACGGAGCCCCGGTAGTCTACCTGCACCGCGTCGCCGTCGACCCGCCGCTACCCCCGGCGGTGTACCCAAACCGCATCGGCGACCCGGTGCTTGCATCCACCTACTCGCGCCAGTACAACGCCTTCTTCTACTGCAATGCGACGGCCTTCGTCGCGTCCCTGGTCGTCATCATGTTCCTGCTGGACCGGCGCATCAGTAACAATGCCGTCGGCCTTACCGTTCTCCGGTCCGCCATGCTGCTTGACCTGCTCGCTCTCATGGCCGCCTTCGGAGCCGGGAGCTGCCGCGACGTCGTGGCGTCCATCTACGTCTCCGTGCTCTTCGGCCTCGTCTTCGCCTACGTCGCCGTCCACGTCAGCCTGGCCAAACTCCAGAAAAGGCCGGCGGCGGAGGAGGAGAGCCACAAGATCAAAGAGCGGCGCAAGTTCCTGCTGCTGCTCGCCACCTTCGCGACGCCGCTGACGTACGGCGCGGGGCTGGCGCCGCCAGGAGGGTTCTGGAGCGTAACCGAGGCTGGCCACCGCGCCGGCGCCCCGCTGCTACGAGACGGGCGGTACAAGATCCGCTATCACGCCTTCTTCTACGCCAACGCAACCTCCTTCGTCGCGTCCCTGGCCATCATCATGCTGCTCTTGAGCAGGTCGCTCAGCGGCCACCTCGCCCGCTCCTACGCGCTGCTGGTGTGCGTCCTGGTGGAGCTGCTTGGCCTCATGGCCGGCTTCGCCGCCGGGAGCTGCAGATGGATCAGCACCACCGCGTACATCTTCTCCCTTATCGCCTTGGTGCTCGTTTACATTGTGTTTCAGGTCGTCATTCTAGTGTTCGCCGTGGACATGTTCGACTTCGACTTCAATGGATGCCGTGCAGCCGTCTGCCGCCTACTCATGTGCGCCGATTTGTCGGAGGGGTACTCACGAATTCATGGCCAAGCTCAATCATCCCTTCATTAATTTACACATTTCTAGCTTCGTTTCCATAATCTAAGTACTACCTCTACCTGGATTATTTACAGGGAAAACAAGCAAGTGATGGCGCCACCAGACACGCAGCCGGCGCTACCAGACGCACAGCCGGCGGGTAATAATGCTACCGAGCAACAAGTAGAAGATTTAGAGGAAGGTATAGCGACGCCGGGAACCAACCACAGAAACAATGGCCCTGGGTAGTAATCAAGCTCAAACGACTTGTAGCTCCTTTAATTAATTTATTTACACACTTGTAGTAGCTTCGATTCCATAATCTAAGTAGTAGTACTTGGGTATGCAGGGAATGCAAGAAGGCGACAGCGCCAGACACGCCGCTGGAGTCGGGTGATAATGACATTGCTATTATTCCACCACCATCGTCGGGCAATAACCACAAGCAGAAGGCCAACGTAATGATGTTTGGTAAGAATGGCCAGGCTGTCGTCGACAACATCGAGCAGTCGCGGTCGCTTCTACTCCTTCTGGCTACGCTGGCGGCGACGGTGACCTACCAGGCAGGGCTGAGTCCGCCGGACATGCCACCCAGAAGGTACAAGGCGTTCTACTATTGCAACACGTCGGCATTCGTGGCTTCGGTGGTCGTCATTGTCATTATCCAGAGCAAGCATCTGAGTTCGGGCGCCGCGGTCAGGCGTGCGGCGCTCAACACGGTGATGATCCTGGACCTGTTCTGTCTCATGGGCGCCTATGTTGCCGGGAGCTGTCGGGACACCACCAGCACCATCTATGTTTTTACCTTGGCCATTGCCGTCTTTGTGTATTCCATGGCCAAGGTCGTGGCGGACACGGCTTATGGGCAGAGCAAGCTGATACAATGGGTGCAAGTTGTGGGCAAGAATCTTGCACGGGCGCTGCTGCGCCTCCCCCAGGACGACGACCAGCAGGTCAGTGATCCTGACCTGCGCGTTGAGAGGAAGCGCAAGTTCTTGCTGCAGCTCGCCATCCTCGCCGCCACTATCACATACCAGACCGGGCTTAACCCCCCAGGAGGGTTCTGGCAAGAGAGCAACGAGGAGAAAGGGATCACCAAGGGTGACCCAGTCCTCCTTGTTTACTACCGGACCAGGTACCAGGTGTTCTTCTACTGCAACGCAACAGGGTTCATGGCGTCTGTCGCCATCATTCTCCTCCTGGTGAACCAGACGCTCTACAAGCAGAGCATCCGGAGCAGCGCGCTCCACGTCTGCATGTTGGTCGGGCTGCTGGGACTCATGGGTGCCTACGCCGCCGGCAGCTGCAGGAAACTGCGCACCTCCATCTATGTCTTTGCGCTTGTTGCCACGGTGGTCACCTTCCTCGTCCTGCAGATCCTTCTTTACATGTCCGCTGGCCATTCGTCAAAGGTGACATGGCTGCTTCCACGTATATTGTCAACGGCTCCGGCGGGCGTTTCGGAGCCGTCCGGCGAGAACAAAACCAAGGAGATCGTCTCGTCCGAGCAACAACATATGATCAACAAGTACACAAGACGCAAGTACCTGATGCTGCTTAGCATCCTGGGAGCGAGCGTGACGTACCAGGCGGGTCTCGCGCCTCCTGGGGGCACGTGGGGCGACGATGAGGATGATACATCGCCATCGGTAGTCGCCAGCAACCCCATCCTGCTTGATTCCAATGGGCCACGGTACCGGGCATTCTTCTACTGCAACGCGACGTCCTTTGTGGCCTCCGTCGTCGTTATCATGCTGCTGCTACAGCGCACCGTGAAGAAGAAGAAGAAGCCCACAGTGCAGCCCATCGAGAAGAAGAGGCCCGGCGCACTCATGTGGGCGATGCAGACCGTCGTGGTGCTGGACCTGCTTGGCCTACTGGGAGCGTACGCCGCCGGCAGCTGCAGGGACTGGGAGACGTCCGCCTATGTCATGGCGCTCGTCGCCGTCGTGGTCCTATTCATCACGCTGCACGTGCTGCTGTCATTTGACACCGTGCTCAACAAGTCCAAGAAGCTCAAGGTGTGGCAGTACTTCCAAGGAGGAAACGATAATCAGGCCAGCCGCAACGGTGTCAATGCCTAATTAGGGTTATTCTACTTGTTTACTACTCCCTCCGTTAGAGATTATAAGGCCCAAGAGCTTTTTAAAAATGTTAGGAATTATAAGTTCTCTCTCATTTATTAGTCTCTCTCCTCCAATGCATGTTCTTTTTTTTCTCTATCTTCTCTCATGCATGTGTAACTATTGGTGCATGTAGTAATCAAGAGGGTGAGTTATTGATTTTCTTAATCTTATCAAAATGGTCTATAGGCCTTATAATCCCTAACAGAGGGAGTAGTACTCCCTCCATCCCAACAATTAAGGCATTAATTTGTCGGCGTGATTATTTAAGCACGATCAGCACGTGAATTTTTTTGGAAATTTTCCCTTATTGCCCTTGCATGCACGGGAGTAAATTCCCTCAAATCTCTCTCTCGCGATCGCCCGGACTCCTCGTTTGTCCCGGTCGTCGTCGCTCATTGTCTCCTTCCTCTCGTTCTTGTCTGCCAGCGCACGCGCCATCAATGGAGGATTCCGATCCTTGGAAAATTTTTGTGACCAATCGAAGAGGAACAAAATGGCCATCCATTGGGGAACTAGGTTTGCCACGGATCAGTCCGAAATCGCACGGTTGAGATCAAGATGAGAGGATTAGATGGATGCAAACAATGATTGAATCCCCGGAATTCGAGCTCCCATAAGATCTTCACGCCATGGAGGCCAAATTCTTCATCATGGAAGGCGTGGGTTTGAATGACCCAATCAATTGGGATGAACTCGATAACTTCAGTGGGAAGCTCATGAACTTGCAGGAGATTTCTTTTTTGGAGGGGAGAGCGACAAAGGTAAATCT
This sequence comes from Avena sativa, assembly GCA_916181665.1. NCBI lineage: Eukaryota > Viridiplantae > Streptophyta > Magnoliopsida > Poales > Poaceae > Avena > Avena sativa. The sequence continues at coordinate 359,394,006 of OV702282.1, read as the reverse complement.
TCCTGGTCAATTCCTTTCAAGCTCCTTTCAATTTTAATGAGTTGGATGATTTGGTTCTCACGATATTTTGTTTTCTTAGCAGATGAGGGAAGCGATGACAAATGACCACGATGAAGGGGTTCCATAGAAGAAAACAAAAAAAAATCCTAACAACGAGAACACACCTAGCCAACATCTATCTATGCAGATGTAAGGTAATAAGAGGGATTCAATGTTCATACCTTTGAAGACCAGGAGTGGTTAACGTTTCAAGATAAATGTTGCTGATGTAGTCGTATTTGCTCGACCTCAAGATCGCGAAGCTCCTCGCAAGTCACCCCTAGTACTTGTACGGCGTAGAGGATCTCAAGGTCATGTAGACGTCCAACCTCCAGGATCCAAGCGAATAGCACCATAAGTGGTGGTGCCTCGTGGCTTTACACGCATCTAGTGTAAAGACGTCTCTCGGGCTTCGATCCAACAAAACAACGGAAGAAGATTGATCCGAATCGAGTCTTGCAGCATGCGGCGTGCTTATGATGGAGAAATCCCTATCCATATATGTAGTTCCAATCTTGGGAACTACATGTGAGGGAGAAATAAATAGGCAAAGGCCAATTGATGGGATGGATTTGGGGAGAGGGGTGATGGTGCTCGACGTGGCACCTTGTTGGAACCCCAAGACCAAGGTGTGAAGAGCATAGCAGCAAGTTTCCCTCAGTAGAGATCGAGGTTATCGAACCAGAAGGAGGAAAGAAACGTCTCAAAAGTGTTGCAAGCAACGTGGAAACCTGCACAACACAAACTCAAAACTTTGTCTCAACGAATCAGTGAGGTTGTCAAGCTCACTGGTTTGCTGTAACAAAGAATTAGACGTATGGTGTGAAAGATAATGGTTTGTAGCAAGTAAACAAGTAACAGTGGAAGATGTATCAATGGTAAAGATTGGACCGGGGTCCATAGTTCACTAGAGGTGCTCTCCTTAGATAAACAACATGGCATGAAGGGTAAACAAGTTACAGCAGGGCAATTGACATGAACTGAGCAAGGCATAACAATGCAATTACTAGTTAGAAAGATCCTATGAGATTCGATTGGGCAATACAACAAGATACATAGACCGCCATCCAACTGCATCTATGACTAGAATTCCACCTTCGGGTTATCATCCGAACCCCCTCCAGTATTAAGTTGCAAGCAACAGACAACTTCTTTAAGCAAAGTGTGTAAGGTAAACAGTCCACATGTTCCATGAACAAGAGACCGTTGTTTTCTCCCTAGTGGCAACAACACATTCTATAACCGAAGAGATTATTATTACTTCCCTTGGAAACTAGAGGCATGAACCCACTATCGAGCATAAATACCCCCTCTTGGAGTCACTAGCAACTACTTGGCCAAGATAACTACTAACAACGAAGAGCATGCAAGATCACAAACAACACAGACATGATAGAATCATAAAGACAAAACCATTAATCAAACCAACATAATAATCTTAATATCCATCGGATCCCCGCAAACACAACATGCATGATTATAAATAGATTAGATCTTGATCATGAACGGAGCTCACAAGATCTATACATGAAAACACAAAGGAGGAGATACAACCATCTAGCTATTACATGAACCCATAATCCAAGGTGGAACTACTCACGCATCATACCGGAGAGAACTCCTCCGGGATGATCTCCCCTCCGGCAGGGTGCCGGGAAGAACTTCAGATCCCCCGATCTAGGGACGATGGTGGCGGCGGCTGCAGACGGTTTCGTTGAGATTTGATCGGGTGCTTAGGATTTCTGCATCGGGGGCTTCTTATAGGCGAAGGGGGAGGCCGAGGCGGTGGCCAGGGGCCCCACACCCTGCCTAGGCGCGGGGCAGGTCCCACCCGCGCCTAGGGGTTTTGGGCGCCCTGGCACCCCTCTCTGTATCCCCTCTGGACTTCTTGTTCCCCACGGAAAGTTATTGACTTTGGCTCTTGTCTCGTCCAATTTCGAATATATTTCTTTACTAGCTTTTCTGAAACCAAAAACAGCAGAAAACAGGCAACTGGCACTGTGGCAACTTGTTAATAGGTTAGTACCAGAAAACATGTAAAAATCACCTCAAAGTGTAGACAAGTAAAGCAAAGTAGATAGTAACAAGCATGGAAGATAAAAAATTATAGATACGTTTCCGACGTATCAAGCATCCCCAAGCTTAACTCCTGCTCGTCCTCTAGTAGGTAAGTGATAAAAAGAATAATTTTTGAGGTGACATGCACCCTCACAATAAAGATCCAACCATTTGCAAGCATTGAAAGCTGGGATCAAAGAACTCTAAACATGTGCATGAAAGAATGGAGTTCTAACAATAGGACATAGTAACTATGCATGCAACATGAAAGGCTACAAACAAAGATCATGAATAGCATGCATTAAAAACATTTGTTTGTTTCACATACAGAAAACATAGCATAGTGGCAATCAGCTTATCCCTCATAGAGTAGCAATATAGATGCATAGGACACCTTCAAAGTTCACAAGGGTGACTAGAAACAGATAGCACAAGAACAAGTAATAACACAATATCCAGCAATCAATAAGCTTTGGAACACTGCACACAGGATGGCAACTATGCTCTCTTAATGGTGCCTAAAGGTAGAAGGTAGAGACTCAAAAATGGTGAAAGAAAGGCCTTTTTGTAAAGGAAGCAGGGAATTCAAGTTTCAAAAAGAGCTTACAAAAGTTATGGTACTTGTTAGCTTTCATCCCTCATTGCCCCTATCATAAGCATCTTGAAGTGATTAAGGTTAAAGTGAACAAACTAGGGAGTATATCCTTGACGAAGTATAAACTGGCAATCTCAAGTCCCTTGAATATGAGGACCACACCTCATGCTACTCAACTTCGGGCCCAGGTAAGTTCTTGTCATTGTAAGTATTTGCATATCATTAAGAACCGCCAACAGGTACCCCTTGCACATGGTACAGGAGCTTTCTCATAACCAAAATGACAAGGCAAGCAGACAATGAGCATCTCAGCGATCTTTTTATTTACTATATGCATAGCTTTTTATTGAGGATGCTTCATAGATAGCTCACTATGGTGATGCTGCAAGTTTCCACCGCATGGCTTAGGCTAGCGGCCCAGGCGTTTCTCTAACACATAATACAAACTCCATGGACTTACAAGTTCCCTCTTTATTTACACCGGTGACATCCACAGACAAAAGAACATGATATCAACTGAGTACAAAGTACAAGTGCAATGTTGAAAACGTTCCCCATGACAGCACGGTTCTTCTAATTCTAATGTATAAGTGCAAGCATATACAACATAGCGCCACAATGGTTGAAGTTTATTAGGGTCAAAGAATATAAAGTGTGCCATCAAGTTTGTGAGGGCTTTAATCACTAAGTTTTCACATAACAAAATATTTTTTAATTGGAAGATAGCTGAAAACAAGAATATACTTGGAATGGTGTAACACACCATGCATAGGAGTTTATAGTGGACACTTTGGAATAACTTGGTTTCTTGGGAGTTGGAAGCATGAGTAGAGCTTACCCATACAAGTGGAGGCTAGCAAAAGACTTGGAGCAACCAACTAAGAGAGCAATAATGACCATAATCATGCAGAGCAACAAAGCATTACTAATCAAAGCATAGAGTGGTACTACAAGTCAAGAAATAAATGATCATAGAGGCTATGGTGACTTGTAAGAGTCATAATATGGTGTGAGCATGTGCCAAGTCAACCCAAACAAAGCATCAAAGGAGAATACCACAATACTACGCTTTTGCATGCTAAAACAACGCATAATTTCTCCAAGGCACACTAAGCAATCCCAATTGTTTGGAACAAGACATGCTACATCAATAACTACTAATCATAAAGTTGAAACAACACCTAGCATGTCATGCTAAAGTCTAAGTCACAGTCAATGCAAGCTCCTCTTGCACTTCAAGCAAGAAACTACTTTCCAACACCAAGCAGCTTATTTGCAAAACAACACAGCGAGAACGGGGGTACAAACTACTTTATTCAAGCAAACTAAACAACCTAAGCAAAGCAAACGAAAACTAAGATGCTCCAAGAACAACACAATTGTGCATGAAACAATAAAAATGAAGTGTCTAGACAGACCTGAGCTTTTTATTGATGAAGAAGGGGATGCCTTGGACATCCCCAAGCTTTGACGCTTGTACCTCTTGGATATTTCTTGGGGTGACACCATGGTGGCATCCCCAAGCTTGAGATTTTGTCCATTCTTTATCTCATTGCATTATTCTCTCTCTACACCTAAATTTTTTCCTTCATACAAAACTCCACACAATCTTCATTAGCAATATTAGTGTATTCAAAAGATATTAGACCATTGGCAAAGCTTTGGAACGGAAAGGCTTTTCACTAAAAACACAAGCTACTGTAGTAACTCCTTCAAAAAGCTCAATTCCCCAAAAGAGAACTCAAAAAGGAATCAATTAGAAGCAAATGCAAATAATAGCAGGAATCTGTCAAAACAGACCAGCAGGCAGAAACCGTTTTTTTCGAACATCTTCTGTTGCTCAAATAAAAAAGTGTTGAACTAACGAAAGTTATATAATATACTGGGGGATTTATTAGTAAATTTTGAGCTCAAACCGAGTTACATAGACTCCTCACGAATATTTTGGTGGAGGACAGAAATCTGTTTCGGGACAACAACTCCCCAAATCTTACTTCCTTCTTATTAGAGGTCATTCTTGGCACAAAAAAGCAAACAAAAAGGATAAGGAGAAGTCATTACTGAAGTAATAACTTCCAAGACTTAAGGAAACTCTTGGGTTATCTCCCAACAAGTACTTTTCTTTAATGCCTTTAAGTTAGGCACAAGAAGCAAGAAGAATCAAGTATTTTCAAATGATGAAGCATTAACATCAAACCTTGCTTTCAAAGGAGGAGAAAAAAACAACTTCTCTCTCCTCATAGGGAAGTGTTCAATACCTTTCTTGAATGGAAAATGATTAATGGTGCCTTCTTTCATATCAATGATGGCACCAACAGTTCTAAGAAAAGGTCTTCCCAAAGAATATGACAAGAAGCATTATATTCAACATCCAAAACATAGAAATCCATAGGGACATAAGCATTGTTAACCATAATGAGAACATCATTAACACTCCCCATGAGTTTCTTCTTAGCATTATCATTAAGTAGGACATCCAAATAACAATCTTCCAATGGTAGCAAATCAAGCATTTTATAAATATTTCTGGGTATAATAGAGACACTAGAACCAAGATCACATGAAGCTTTGAGATCAAAGTCATTCACTTGCATATTAATAATGGGTTCCTAAATATCTTCTACTTTCCTAGGAATAGAAGCTTTGTGTTTTAGCTTCTCTTCCTTAATCTTAACAAGAGCGACTGTAATGTGTTTGGTAAAGGCAACATGCATATCACTAGCATCAGGACTTCTAGCAAGCTTTTGCAAGAACATAATCACTTCAGAAATATTGCAACCATCAATATCAAAGTCAAACTTAGCATCACTAGTAGTAGGCTCAATAGGCTTAGGCATAGTAGGAATTGTAATAGGGACTACTTGTGGTTTAGCGGTGATAGTGCACACACTATTGTTTCTATCAATTTCAGCTTCCCTTTCCCACTTAGCATGAAGTTGATCTAATAGCCAAACATTTTCATCAATAGTAACTTATATGGCATGAGCAGTAGCAAAGGTGTTTTCCATAGTTTCAGGTTTAGCAGCCATTTTTTTAATCAAGGAAGACTGGGCTTCAGACAAAGAGGATATATTTTTCTTAATAGTTAAAAGATTTTCCTCTATAGTCTTATTGAAAGTGGTTTGTTTACTAATAAAGTCCTTGAGCATGACTTCAAGTTCAGAGGGGGAACTTTTAGCATTATTGTAAGAGCTTCCATAGGAATTGCCATTATTAGGAGGATAAGGCCTATAATTGTTGTTGCTACCAAAGTTATTCCTATAGGCATTGTTGTTGAAATTGTTGTTTCTAATGAAGTTCACATCAGCTTGCTCTTATTGAGCAACCAAAGAGGCTAAGGGAACACTATTAGGATCTAGAGGATCTTTCCCATTAATAAGCATAGCCATAATAACATCAATCTTATCACTCAAAAAGGAAGTTTCCTCAATAGAATTTACCTTCTTACCATGTGGAGCTCTCTCAACATGCCATTTAGAGTAGTTAACCATCATATTATCAAGGATCCTTGTTGCAGCACCCAAGGTGAGGCCCATGAAGGTACCTCCAGCAGCTGAATCCAGCAAGTTCCTTGAAGAGTAGTTCAAACCTGCATAAAAAGTCTGGATAATCATCCAAGCAGTGAGTCCATGAGTGGGACAATTCTTAACCAAAGTTTTCATTATTTCCCAAGCTTGAGCAACATGTTCATTATCAAGTTGTTTAAATTTCATAATGTCACTTCTCATACCTATAATCTTAGCAGGAGGATAGTACTTTCCAATAAAAGCATCTTTTGCACTTAGTCCAAGAATCAATACTATTTTTAGGCAAAGAAAGCAACCATTCTTTAGCTTTTCCTCTCAAGGAGAAAGGAAAAGGCTTGAGCAACAAAGTTCAACAAAGCTATTGAGGTGGGCAGCAGGATCATCAGAACTAGCACCAGAAAATTGTTCTCTCATCACAAGATTCAACAAAGCAGGCTTAATTTCATAAAAGGTAGCATCAGGAGCAGGTGGAGCAATAGGAGTGGTTAGTAAATCATTGTTGTTGGTGCTAGTGAAGTCACACAACTTGGTGTTCTTAGAAGAGTTCATTTTGGCAAAGGTGGGCAAGCCAAAAACAGCAGCAGCAGCTAGAGCAGGAACTAATATTTTTGTGTTTTTGAATAAAGAAAGCAAACCAAACTAGACTATTTGGGGGGGGGTGGAAAGAGGCAAACAAAACCAAGCAAAAGAAACAAAGCAAACTAAAAACAAATTAAAGAGAAAGGAAGTGGAGGAATCCCCTTGTGAAGACGTCCTTAGCCTCCCCGGCAACATCGCCAGAAATCTTTGATGATGCTCAAAGGTGTGAAGAGCACATCAACAATTTTCCCTCAGTAGATACCGAGGTTATCAAACCAGAAGGAGGAAGGAAACGTCTCAAAGGTGTTGCAAGCAACGTGGAAACCTGCACAACACAAACTCAAGACTTTGCCCCAACGAATCAGTGAGGTTGTCAAGCTCGCCGGTTTGCTATAACAAAGGATTAAACGTATGGTGTGGAAGGTAATGGTTTGCAGCAAGTAAACAAGTAATAGTGGAAGATGTATCAATGGTAAAGATTGGACCAGGGTCCATAGTTCACTAGAGGTGCTCTCCTTAGATAAACAACATGGCATGAAGGGTAAACAAATTACAGCAGGGCAATTGACAGGAACTGAGCAAGGCATAACAATGCAATTACTAGTCAGAAAGATCCTATGATATTCGATTGGGCAATACAACAAGATACATAGACCGCCATCCAATTGCATCTATGACTAGAAGTCCACCTTCAGGTTATCATTCGAACCCCCTCCACTATTAAGTTGCAAGCAACAGACAACTGCTTTAAGCAAAGTGTGTAAGGTAAACAGTCCACATTTTCCATGAACAAGAGACCGTTGTTTTCTCCCTAGTGGCAATAGCACATTCTACAACCGAAGAGATTATTGTCACTTCCCTTGGAAACTAGAGGCATGAACCCACTATCGAGCATAAATAACCCCTCTTGGAGTCACTAGCAACTACTTGGCAAAGATAGTTACTAACAACGGAGAGCATGCAGGATCACAAACAACACAGACATGATAGAATCATAAAGACAAAACCATTAATCAAACCAACATAATAATCTCAATATCCATCGGATCCCCGCAAACACAACATGCATGATTACAAATAGATTAGATCTTGATCATGAACGGAGCTCACAAGATATATACATGAAAGCACAAAGGAGGAGATACAACCATCTAGCTACTACATGGACCCATAGTCAAAGGTGGAACTACTCACACATCATACCGGAGAGAAGGCCTCCGGGATGATCTCCCCTTCGGCAGGGTGCCGGGAAGAACTTCAGATCCCCCCGATCTAGGGACGATGATGGCGGAGGCTACAGACGGTTTCTTGGAGATTTGATCGGGTGCTTAGGGTTTCTGCATCGGGGGCTTCTTATAGGCGAAGGGGGAGGCCGAGGCGGTGGCCAGGGGACCCACACCCTGCCTAGGCGCGGGGTAGGGCCCACCCGTGCCTAGGGGGGTCTGGGCGCCCTGGCACCCCTCTCTGTCTCCCCTCTGGACTTCTTGTTCCCCACGGAAAGTTACTGACTTTGGCTCTTGTCCCGTCCAATTCCGAGAATATTTCTTTACTAGCTTTTCTGAAACCAAAAAAAGCAGAAATAATGCAACTGGCACTGTGACAACTTGTTATTAGGTTAGTACCAGAAAACATATAAAAAGCACCTCAAAGTGTAGAAAAAGCAAAGCAAAGTAGATAGTAACAAGCATGAAACATCAAAAATTATAGATACGTTTCCGACGTATCAAGGGGTGCCCCTCTTTATATAGATGAAAGGGAGGCACCACCTCCCTCAAAGTCCCGGGGTGGGACTAATCAAGAGGGATGGGGTGGACGAGGCGGCCGGCCAGCCCCCCACCCCACATGGGCCCCACGTGGTGGAAGGCCCACTAGGGCCAGCGGCCCTCCTTTGGACTTCCCTAGGGCGCGGCCCCCTCTTGGGCCTCCTTCGGTGAGGCCCATTTAGGTGGGCTTCCGCATAAATCCATTTTAAATAATATATTTTAATATTAACTCATTTTATTAATATTAAATACATATTATTTAATACCTATCACTCTGAAACACCTTTTAGACCCCTCCGATCATCTTCGGATATCCTCGAAACACTTTTGGTATCTTCCCGGAACAATTCCGGAGTTCTCTCTCTTTTCTCTACGATCTCGAATCAATCCCTAAGCGTCTCTACCCTTAAGCGGGACACCCTATAGTTCGGGAATCACAGACATGATCGAGAAAATCTTATATCAATGATCAACAGCGGTGTCTAGAAACTCATGATGCCCCCCATGCATTTCACAAATAACTTGATCGCTTGATACTTGAACATCGAGTCTAATTCCCTTTGCTCTACGATACCTGATTTGTCTAAGAACTGATATCCGGTATTGACATGCCTAGTTCGATCTTGGTACCAACAAACACATTTACTCGTTCTCGTGATATTACATCATCATGATCTAGTCACATGTTTGCAAACTTGTAGATATAATCTCACTGAGTGGGCCCTGGGTATCTATCTGTCACTCGGATGAGCAAATCACCATCTTGATACATAGGCCTCAATCTATTCCTATGGAATACCCAATACACATCTTTATGGCCACCCAATTACGAACATGACAGTTGATGTGATCAAAGAATCCGAGTGAGATAATGATTAATATGATCTCACGGTTAAAGGCCTGAATCACTACGCTCTGCTAGATATTGAAATGTTGAACTATGTAACTGGATCACATTGCAATACTACGACCAGGTGTGTCCATCATATCATTCATCTAATGAAGTTATCTTGTTGTTAATTGATGTTTTACTAAGTCCATGATCGAGAAACCTCAATCCTCAGCTGTCCAACAAACTAGTATTTTAAAGGATACTAGGGACTTGGTTTATTTACATACCACGTGTACCGATGCTTTCAATTGATACAATTATAGCATTATGGTATAAAACTATTATAAACTAATCAGATATTTCAATAAAAATATATTTATTATTGATCTTAAGGGCATATCTCCTTCAGTCTTCCACTTGCACAAGAGTGCATAATCCAGTTATTACTTCATGCATCTTAACATATATGGCATTCCTATGGAATTACGCCCAGAACCGCCCCAACCTCTCTCCACAAAAACCGCCTATCCTAAAAAAGGTATCTTCTTAAAATTGGGAGATTGTACCCCGCAAGAACTAATCCCGTCAAGAGAAACTAAAGTTATCCTGACAATTGTACAAAAGTTAACAATAGAGATAAACAAAAGTTATCAATGACATTATACAACAATTACCCACATGATTAGGAAGTACTTACCACATCTTTACACCATAGTTACCCACAGATAAACTAAAAATCATCCACTTGAAAAAATGACATGCACCTTTCTTGCATAAGGATATAAAATGTCGAGGTTAATTACATTGCCTCAAACCCACCAACTCTAAGTTATATTATACACATATATAAGGAAATTCTATAAATTGAACCACTGATCTAGCGGCTCGGCTTCGTCGCTCGCCGGCGCTCTCGCGACGCACATGCGACTCAATCTCAAAAGGCTACCGCGTCAAACATCAAGCATAAATATTTAAAAAAAATTATATCTATGTTTTGTTTATATACAATATAAATGGCGTATTACACTTCATGCAACCCACCACCCTGGTTCGTAGTGAATAAATGTAATACGCAACCAGTAGTCTAGCAGCATGGCTTTATCGCTCGTCGCCGCGAAAGCGGAGTACTGGTGACAAAGCCATGAAGGGTCTTAGGGTACCGTGCCTTCATCACTAGCATCGACGACGATAAAATCTCGGTACCATAACACCTTGTATATTTTTAGGATATCGTGAGTGTAGTATTGTCCCATGCAAAAGTGTATCCACACAGTCTATTTATAGTCTAGTTAACTAATGTGTTACAACATGGATAATTTACATATAATTGCATGGATAACTCACGTGTTAGAGGTGCATAAATTTTAGGTTCAAATTTTTTTTGTCGAAACATATCAATATGGGATTTAGTTTCGAATATCTCGTCATAACTAGTTTGATCTGCAAAGCTTTTTAAATACCGGGATTTCTGCATTAAATTCTGATGATGTCATCTCTTTTATCATTTTTTACTAGACTATGAGTCTTACACCAGCTCCCGCATGCATGTGCCCTTAATTTTTGTCCTTTTCTGTTTAGTGTTTAGTCTATATGCAGAAATATACGCGCGCATGCACTAAATTTGGCTAATCTCAGAGCGGTGTGAGAAAAGAAATTCTGTAAGTTTTTTAGGAGAGGTTAAACTTTACTCATGAGCATCCCATTCTTTGAGTGGGTAGGACTTCAATAAATATATTATAAACTACGATATGCAAACAACGAGACTCTTTGATGATTTGTTTTCGTGAGAAGACAACACTCAATCACCGTGATGCCTAGCGGGTAGGGTTGCAAGCGGCAACCCGCATAATCCCGCAAAATAAAATTTACTTTAAACTAGAGTAATTTTGTTGAATTTTTTTGAACTAGACTAACAAGTTCTTCCTATAAAGCGGGGCTGATTGGGTGTCCCTTCGCAACCTTATCGCCACACTAATCACTAGCGTCACTTACATGGCTAGCCTCAACCCGCTAGGCAGCGTCAGGTTGGAGGACGACAACAACACAACAGAACACCATGTCAACAACGACATGCCATTGTCCCTAGCTATGTACCCAAACCGCGTCGGTGACCAGGTGCTTGGGTCCACCTACACGCGCCACCACCTTTGTAGCGTCCCTGGTGAAAGTGCAAAGGACGTCGCCTAGAGGGGGGTGAATAGTCTTTTAGAATTATTATGGTTTAGGCTTAAATATAAATACTGAATAAAACTAAGTTTAATTTATTGAGCATAAAACCTAACCACCAGGTTCACCTAAGTGCACCAACAACCTATTCTAAGCAATACAAGCAACAAGGTGATAGCAAGATATAATACTTCAAGCACGAATGCTATCATAATGTAAAGTGCATAAGTAAAGGGCTCGGTTGAGAAATAACCGATGGACGCGAAGACGAAGATTTTTATCCCGAAGTTCATTTCCAAAGAAGTACGTCTCCGTTGGAGAGTTGCGATGGCGCAATGCTCTCCGAACGCCACAAATGTCTCACCTCGGGGTGTGGTGGCTCGATGCTCATCCAACGCCACACAAGGCCTCACCCCGGATGTGAAGGCACGCAACTCACCGGTGCCACAAAAGTCTCACCCTATTCTACCATGAGCTCGCCACAAAGGCCTACTCACGATCCACTAAGGGACACTTGAGGGCACCAAAACCTGTACAGGATGGGGCTATCTCCAAAACTCAATTGGAGGCTCCAAAAAACAAAGACACAAAAGGCCACAAGCTTGAGATCACTCCACAATGGAGGCCTCAAGAAATCAACACACCAACCACACAACCGTTTAGGGTTCCAAGAACCCAAGAGTAACAAGTCCACGATCTTGCACTCGTTGAATCTCCGTGGAGAACTCAAACCTATGCAACAAATGCAAGGGCAATAAGCTACAAATTCCAACAAAGCTACAAAAGCTATTGGGGGAATAAGGGAGGAAGAACACAAGAGGATAACACAAAACTCTCCAAGATCTATATCCCAAGGATTCCTTCACAAATAAGGGATTTGGTTAGGTGGGGTTTTAGATCTAGATCTCCCCTCTCAAATCCCTCATAGAATTGCAAGAATCATGAGAGGGAGAAGGGGAGAGGGCAAGCTTCTGAAGGTCAACAATGGAGGAGAGAGAGTGGAAGAGCTAGCAAAAATGGACTCAAAAGATGGAGAAGCATAAGGGAAGAGGGGGCCCTTAAATAGGGAAAAAGAAATCTGCCCGTTTGGGTCAAATTCGCGCACCACAGGAACTTTCAGTAAATAGAACACAAGATACAGTACCTGACCGGAACTTGGTTCGGAATTTGGGCCGGAAATTCCGCTCAAGCAAAAACGCTGGACATCATTGCACGAAAACTTCAATAACTTTTGATTCCGGACTCTGTTTTTGATGATCTAGGGATTGTTTTGAAGAGAACAAAACTATATAAAAGATTATGCGAAGAAACATCATAGTTCAACATGGAAGGATAAAACTAAATGGATAAAGGTATGACCTCTCTAGAAATGATGAACCGGTAAAACCTCCAAAACCCAAAATACAAGAAGTTGAGATTGGAAACTTCGATTGGGATGAAACCAATTTTGTTGGAAAGATAAAACCAACATAATACAACAAAAGGTGAAATATTGGATACCACCAAGGGAGACAATATCAAGTATATATATGTGAGATATCTCCTAAGGTGTGGAGCCAGAAAAACCCGCACGATTAAGAACACAATAAGATATGCAAGGGAAATCCTTATTTGATGAACTAGAGCTTGTTATGATGATAACCACAAGCTCTAGATCCTCTCATGGACAAAAACCAAGTAACAACTAAGAAAGATGATGCTATGTATGCAAAGATTTGAGCTCTCTCTAAACGATGCGATCGAGTCGCCCACTTGAGAACCCCTCTTGCTTGTAAGGCTATCTATCCTAAACCCGGTCTCCAATCTAACAACACGAGACCGGAAAAAGAGAAACCCTATCAAGATCATACCTTTTCCTTGAGCAATCCACTCGAGCTTGATGTAGACCGTCTTGTCCTTCTCAAGATGGAACACCTTTCTTGTTTGCTCTTACTCGCTCTTGCTTGATAAAGACATGCATTTTGCTCCCCCATACTCCATGGGGAAACCTCTTCTTTGAACTTGTCTTCATTAATCCATGATCACCGAGGATGGGAAGCTTCAAGCATGAGATCTTCTAGAGATTGCGCATCTTGATCTTGTACTTAATTTCTTGATGACGTCTTGAAGATAGCCATGAGGAACTCCATCTTCTTCTTCAAGACACTCTTGATCTTCTTCTTCTACATCTCTTCATATTTCATCCTTTGAGACCAACACATGGCCCAAGCGATGCCAATGGACAAACCTACAAGTAAAACTCAATTTACACATTAGTCCATAGAGATTGTCATTAATTACCAAAACCACACATGGGGGAATACATGCCCTTTCAATCTCCCCCATTTTGGTAATTGATGAAAATCCCTTTGACAGGGTTTAAATATGTAATTTAACAAACAAAGCGGTTTCACCAACATCAAATACTACACAAGTATGTGATGTTGGTACAACCATAATATAGAGAGCAAACTCCCCCACAATCTATGAATATGTGATGAACTTGAATTTCATTGCATAGATTGTCAACCATTACCGTTGGTTGAGTTTCCTCTATATATTCAACATGCAAAGCAACCACAAAGATGCAAGAGCATGAGAGGCAAATGCTTAAGAACACACTCAAAGCAAAGGACAACTTCCCTTAAACCCTCCAAAACTTCTCCCCATTGTCATCGATTGCCAAAATGGGTGAAAAAATTTAGACGGCCAATATAGTGAGAATTCCTCCAAAGGTGTGCATATGCACATGGCAAATTATGAGTACTCGGGAGGAAGTAAAACTATATTGAGGACCCAAAGATTGCAAAAATAAAAGAAAGAGAAATAAGCTTCAATAAATGAAGTGAGCAAACAAAAGATCCAAACAAAACAACTAAAAAACAAACAAATGATATCAAATGGAAACAACAAAAAAATGAGTGTTTAAATGAAAATAGATAAGCTCCCCAAACTTTGTGTAAGGTTTAGAATACTTGTATTTGAATACAATATGCATAAATATGGAATCCTCGCTCCCCCATAAGCATTTAAACCACAAAATATGAGAAAGAAGGAAAATGTGCACCCTTAAATTAATTAGAGAAGCTCCCCAAAGATTATGCACCAATTATAGTAATTGTATTTGGAAACAACGTGCACAACCATGAAAAATATCACAAAGACAAATGTCCACAAAGAAATATGCACAAACAAAATAGATACTCAAGAAAACACATGAAGAACAAAAGGAAGTCATAGAATATACAAATAAGATGTTTGCTTGAAAGCATGGCCAAAGGCTCAAATATATCTCGTTGTACATCGATGAGCTTTAAAAACCAACACACACTACACATAAAACAACTATTACCAAGGGAAAAGGGAGTAGTTGGAATATGTGGAATAAAGCAACAAGTATCACAAATAGAAATTAACTTTGCAAAAATACTCACTATTGCACATGAGACATATTGAGGAAATGATATGCAACAAAATTGCTAGATTAACATATTTGGGATTGGTGACTCATGAGCATGATTTTGTATAGTCCCCATTATATGCACTCATCTCAACATACACACATTTGCAATAGAGAGAACTCTTCAAAGCCAAAGCAAGAACCCTAACATTTGCAAATATACAAATTCATGCCAACAAGCAACCTACAAAAGGTTAGGAACAAGATATGTATTCATGAGAGAGAGATACTTGTTACCGAGATATAATTGGTAGGATGAATAAAATATGAATTCGTTGATCATCCTAGATTGCATCCAATTGACATGTAGACAACACTTATTCCTTGTTAAAGATACAAGCACCCAATATATATCTCCAATGTACCTAAAACACAATTAAGTACACTATGGTCCCCCAACAAATTGGGTCCAAAGTAGTTAGTGCAACTACAATACATAGGAGAGACCCCACACAAATATGTGCATATTGATATGAAATTGAATTCCATGCACATCTTAGCCCATTAGGATTTGGTGGAGGTTTCCCCTATATATTGGATCAAATAAAGAAAGCATGCCATAATATAAACATGTAATAAATATGCATGCATAAGACTTTCAAGAACCAAAAGTAGATACATTTTGAATAAAAACACCAAGTAAACCAATAAGACACACACAAAAGTGTGACTCGTCACAAGGTGTCCAAAATTGTATCAAAGATCCAAATCAACACATGAAAGGACACAAGTTCAACAAATGAACTAGAAAGAGCCAAAGATATAAAAGATAGACAAAACACCAATGCTCACGGATTTATCTCATCCTAAAGATCAAAACAAGTGACAAAGAATAAGATAAAACCAACTCCCAAAGAGAAAGATTTAAACACATAATTCAAACTCTCTACACTTTTCATTATGGAACAAAGTACTAAAAGAAAATATCAAACTTCCAAGCACAAACGGGAGTGTTCTAAATAATTTAGGAGAGCTCCCCCATGATGGTGCATTATGACGAATTTTGCTTTTGAATGCAAAATGCACACAAATGAGATCATCACTACTACCTACATTAAATATAACACAATAGGATACCAATAAAATAAGAAGATACACAAGAGGCAAGGAAAGCTTGGGAGAAAAAAGAAAAAACATTTTCTTGGCCAAAGATAAGGCAAAAAGTAAAGGCGAAAGCGAATATGATCAATGAGTTCTACCATATATCGAGTACTAATTGTCCAAGGACAATAAGTAATAGGGACAATTTTCTCGAGGTAGTTTGCAAGGAATCCAAGATCATATTCACACAAAGAAGCATATAACAAAATATACGAATTAAACTTTATGCTTAGAGAGAGATTCTTGATAGCTTCAAATAGTCACACAATCACAAGTGATTAGATTAACTTGAAGCAAATGGTTCCCATGAGGATATATAGATCCAAATATGAGGAAATACATACCAAGAATCACTCTCACACACAAGATCCAAAAGATGAGCAATAAAAACATTTAAGAAAATTGGAACTTGAAAGAGAAAATGTGCCACAAAGGAGCTAGATAATTTTCAAAATCAATTCTAAGTGGCACTACCTCAAATGTCCACATTTTCTAGGTTTGTAATATGCACAAAGCATATGATTCCCCCATAATGTGATAAACCAAGAAATCTCAACAAGAGGCAAAAGATCAACCTAGAGGTGATTAATGAACATTATGGAACTTGAGTTTCTCATGAGAAAGACATACCACATAGAGACTAGATAAACATACAATATAACTACTAAGTGGTTTTCCTCATGTACACACATTTTAGGACTGTGAAATGCTCAAGCATGACACTTACCCAAAAAGGAATAGTCCATTAATCCCTCATAAGAGACAAATAAGATACCAACTAGAATCAATAAAGGCTCCAAACCAAGAAACACAAATACATGGTGTGTCAACCAACATACACAAATAAAATTCATAGGTCAATATAAGTAAGTAGGAAGCACAACATGTACAAAATATGCAAGGTACAAAACCAACACATATATGCAGAAGGGAGCAAGTAACTATCAATATAAATGAGTTAAGCATAAGTTACTGATGGCTCAGATGATGTAGAGATCGTTGGGAACCCCAAGAGGAAGGTATGATGAGCACAACAGCAAGTTTCCCTCGGTTATAAAACCAAGGTTATCGAACTAGTAGGAGAAAGGAAACAACTCCCAAGGTGTTTCTAGCAACTTGGAACCTGCATAACATAACCACAATACTTTGCTCCAACTTACAGTGAGGTTGTCAATCTCACTGGTTTTGCTAAAAACAAAGGATTAAACATATAGTTTAGAAGATAGTAATTACTTGTGGTAATTGCAGAAAGTAAACAATAATCAATAGATGGAATATCAATGGGAAGTATGGACCGGGGTCCACAGTTCACAGAGGTGTATCTTCATAAGATAAATAGCATGTTGGGTGAACAAATTACAGTTGGGCAATTGACAGATTGGAATGCATAATTATGCATGTACATGTCATGATGATTTCTATAAGATTTGTTTAAGAATTAAAACATAATACATAGACTGTAATCCAACTGCATCTATGACTAATAATCCACCTTCAAGTTATCATCCGAACCCCTTCCAGTATTAAGTTGCAAGCAACAGATAATTGCATTAAGCAAAGTGTGTAAAGTAAACAATACAATTGCCCTTGGACAAAGGATTGTTATTTTCTCCCTAGTAGCAACAACACATCTACAATCTTAGAGATTTCTATCACCCCTAGATTACTAGAGGCACGAACCTACTATCGAGAATAAATACTTCCTCTTGGAGTTACAAGCATCTACTTGGCCAAAGCATCTACTAGCAACGGATAGCATGCAAGATCACAAATAACATAGTCAATAATCAATCTTGATATAGTACTCAATATCCATCGGATCCCAACAAACACAATATGTAGGATTACAAATAGATGATCTTTTTTTGACATATACAAATAGATGATCTTGATCTTGAACGGAGCTTATAAGATCTAAACATGATAGCACAAAAGAGAAGAAACAACCATCTAACTACTGTATGGACCCGTAATCCAAGGATGAACTACTCGTGATCACTCTGGAGGCTAGCTTGCTGATGAAGAAGGCCTCCGGGATGATATGTAGGATTACAAAGAATGAACTACTCACGCATCACTTTTATATAGCATAGAGGGATACGAATGGGTTATATTGATGTTACAAAAAAAATAGCACAGATGGGCGCTTGTGTTGTATCGAATGTTTCAAAGACAGCCATGTTGAAAGACTATGGAGTTCTACACATCGTCTAGGGAATTGTTTTATTTTTTATACACATGTCATATAAAACTTCTAAAATTATTTATGCTCCAGATCATCCGAGGGAGGTGACCAATATTGTCGAAAATAGACCCACCGGCATATGCAATGAGTCATTGTTATTGGAAGAGGTAGCGAAAGAAACTCACATGCAAAACGTGAACGTGGTAGAAAAACAAGTTTCAGACCGACTTAAGTATAAGTTGATTGTGTCTGCGAAGCCAAAACAAAAGAAAAAAAATGAGATCTTTACTAGACTTGTCCGGACGCGAAGAGAACAAACTGAAACTGTTGTCCTTTGTCCACTTTGTTTCTTGCTTCAAATAAAAAAAGAGTTTATCATGCATCACACATAGTAGAATGAATTAACGGTGGAAGAGAGTCAAACTTAATTTGATACACAAAATTTACGAATTTATAGCATAAAATCATCACATTTTTACCTAAATTTCAAAAAATCACCGGTTTATGTTTAAATCGTAAAAAATCACCACTCTACTGCTGATTTTTTGCAATGTACGCTAAACAATCAATTGACATGAATTGATACTGGATCTGACATATGGAGCCCACTAGCTTGGGATGGCCGTTAACGGACGTTAACGACATATAGCATAAAACCACCACTCTTCTGCTTCAATTACGAAAAACCACCACCTTTCGCTGAAATCGCAAAAAACACCACTCTACGGCATTTTTTGCAATATGCACTACACACCGATTCCACACGAGTTGACGATAGGTGAGACCCCACAAACAACGTGGCACCGCCGGACGGTACATCGTCTGCATTTTTCATGCAGGTCCTCTAGTTTTGTTAGAAAAATACGTAGGGGTCCTTGGCACGTACGAGTTTTTCACAAAACCTTCTGTTTATTTGTGAATGTCCATAAATTTTAAATACAAATTTAAATAGATTTTTTTTAATATGAGACATCCTCAGAAATATTTGAATATTTTGAATACAAATTTAGTTCACTAATTTGGATAATTAAAATATTCTACTAATTAAAATTGCTTTTCTTAATAATGAAAACTTTGGAAATTTATAAATTTTATTATATGACTCCAAATAATATAAATAATATGTCTAATTTATTAGAAAAAAACAAGGAATCACTTCCTGACATCCATCATGCATGAATAACTTATGTTCCTCTCGGATATTTTGATTATACAAACAAACATAATAAAAAATATGTGCCATTTTATTTATTCTTGCATGTTAATATATTGTACAATCATTAGAGCCGCATAAATTAGATGTATGTCTTTTTGGTCCATGCATACATGCGCAATGAATCAAAAGGAAGGAACAGAGCCTTGCTAGGCGAGCTGCACATGCTTCTCATTTGAGGGTGTCGATGTCCTTCACCGCAAACATGTTGAGTAGCGTGACATTAGCGACAATGTACGTGGGTTGTCACTGTTAGAGTTTCATAATAAACATATCAGAGAGAAACACATATGATTTATGTATAATGGATGCTAGAAATGGATTCCTTAGATTTTTCTAATAAATCTAGACATATTATTTATATTATTTGGAGTTATATAATTAAAGTTATGCATTTTCAAAGTTTGTATTACTTATAATTTTTTTTTAATTGTTTGCATATTTTAATTATATAAAATAGTGAACCAATTTTAAAAATACTCAAACATTTCTGAGCACGTTTTGTATTAAAAGTTTTTCTACTTGAATTGGAATTCAAAAGTTATGGACTTCTTAAAATAAACTACAAGTTTACTAAAAAGTGTGAATGTGAGGGACCCCTGCGTAAATTGCTTTCAAAATTTAAGGACCTGCGTGCGAACAAGCAGACGGCGCGCCGTCCCACGCGGTGCCATGTCATCAACGTTGGCGGGATCATGTTGTCAGACCCATCGTCAATTCATGTGGAATCGGTGTTTGGTGCACATTGCAAAAAATTGTCCTGGACTGTTTTTTTGCGATTTCAGTGAAAGGAGGTGGTTTTTCATGATTGAAACAGAAGAGTGGTGGCTTTATGCTATATGCCGTTAACGTCTGCTAATGGCCGTCCCAAGATGGTGGGTCCCATTTGTCAGATCCAGCGTCAATTCGTGTCAATCGATTGGTTAGCGCACATTGCAAAAAATCAACAGTAGGATGGTTGTTTTTTTCGATTCAAACGTAAACTCGTGGTTTTTCGAAATTTAGATAGAAAAGTGGTGGTTTATATGCTACTCCCTCCCTTTCAGGGCTTAAGGCGTCCTCGTTTTGCGTGTTTTTTCTTTGACCAAGAATTACTCTAAATACGTAAAGAGTTTTGGTATAAAACTAGTATCATCGGAAAGTATTTTTCAATATGAATCCAACGGTACTAATTATGTACAATATAATTAAAATTTTGTTGCTCAATTCTTTTGGTCAAACTTTGCTTTGGAAGCGTGTGCGCCTTAAGCCTTGAAACGGAGGTGGTATAAACTCCAAAATTTACAATTGGTTCTTCTACCTAATTAAAACTACCATGGTTATTATTGAAATCCTTTTACAAACGGGAAACGTTTCCATGTCAAACTCTACACGTATGATCGAGCACGCCTCCTCCTAGTCGCGCGCGCCGGATGGCAGACAGAAAACAGAAAACAGAATTCCAGACCCTAGTTAACCCGACAACCCAAATAGCACTCACGCCCGCCCAGGAATTAAAGCGATCTCCATGGATTATCTCCCCGAGGAGCTGCTCGCCGACGTCCTCCGCTGCCTCCCACCGCGGAGCCTCGCCACATGCCGGAGCGTCTGCAACGGCTGGTGCGCCGCCGTCGACACCCGCGGGATGCTGCTCGGGGTCGCGCAGCTCGTGCCCCACCGCCTGCGTGGCATCTACATCAATTTTGTCTCAAAGTACTGCACCTACTTCTTCTCTCGGGAGGCAACGAGCCCCGCCATCGACGCCGCGCTCGATTTCATGAAGGTGAAGACACAGTATACTGACTACGGATCTGTTCTGGACCACCGCAACGGGCTACTCCTTTACAAAAGGGATGACTATAGTACTACCATGTACTACGTGTGCAATCCTGCGACGCGGCGCCGGGAAGAGCTTCCGACGAGGCCCGCCATTGACAGGTATGGCTCTCAATATCTCATGTTCGATCCCACCGTGTCGCTGCAGTACGACGTCCTCTTCTTCCCCGACCCACCTCGTAAATACTTTGCCAAGGAACGCGACATAGAGAGGTTTTTTTCCAATAAGAGCCCTGCTGCTTCCTTAGGAACAGACGGCTGGGAGCATGTCCCGTTAACCAAGTACGCGCTGGGCGCCATGCCCTGGCCACCGGCCTCGTACCCGGTGCAAGTGTTCTCGTCCAGAACCGGCCTGTGGGAGGAGAAACACTTTGTCCGGGAAGACGATACAACGGTTACCGTGTCAGATGTTTGGTCAGATAATCCATGGGGACCATCAAACTATAGAGCAGGCGATAATGTTGGACACTACCATGCCGTCTATTGGAGGGAAGCATTCTACCTCCATCGCCCCGGTGGTTTCATCACAAGGTATGTACAAGATTTTAATTATTAGTATCTATATATCTTGGCCATGTAATACTAGCTTTTACTAACCCCAAATTTGTGCATTATGTATGTAGGTTCTCGTTGCTAAATTAAGGAGAAGTATCTAGTTATCAAAACTCCGAAATTAGACAATATTTTCAGCCATCCGACATTATCAGGTTCTAATGAGCGCAAGAGAGAAACTACACCCCGTGTGTACATTGGAAAATCACAGCAAGGAATCTATTGTACCGCTATCTACAAGAATCAACTCCGGGTGTGGGCACTTCATGAAGCATCATAAGATTCGCGTGGAGTGCCGGGGTGGGAGCTAAAACATCAGGCTAGCCTTGAACCCTCTTTTTCGCGACACTACGCACGACGTCGTGTAAAAGAAAAGATTGGTCAGTCATGGAACTTAGACCGTGGCGATCAGAAAGGGCACACAAAGGATACAAGAGACCATGAATGGGACTCTGATAATGATAGTGATGTCGATGTGGGAGAAGAAGAGGAAGAAGTGGGATCTATAACTGATTATTGGGATGAATGTGCAAATGAGAGGTTGGACTTCTTGGGATTCCATCCTCACAAGGAGATTATTTTCTTTGGAAAACGTTTCGACGGATTCGCTTACTCCTTGAGTAGTTCTAGGTTGCAATACTTGGGGTCATTTCGTCCACCCGAATGTGCCTATGATCGAAAGGCACCAAACTATGAGTCATTCATCTACACTCCATGCACGTGTGATATGCTTCCTTTACCCGAAGAAGAAGATGATGATAACAATGATGAAGATGACGATGATGATGAGTATGGTGATGATGATGACGAGGAGGAGGATGACGACGAGGAGGATGACGACGACAGTGAAGTAGATTGAATGTGACTAGGAGTATCTATGGAATTAGGCCATACCCGGGGATGGCCCGTATATTTGGGCTTTTGCATTAAATTTTTCTTATTTCCTTGTGATTTCAAAGGATATTTAGTGGAATTTTGGTTTGAGTGTGGTACTTTGTTCTGGACAAAAGCCAAGGCATTGCCCCTTGTTGAAATAAATTCACATAGATTTGGTCTAGGTGGGCGTGGGAGTAAGGTGTATGTGAAAACGATCATTCTTGCATGAAAAGAAATAGAAGTACATACTCCCTCTAATTCATATTAATTGTCACTGGATTGAACATATTTAGCACTAAAACATGTCTAGATACGTCCATTTCTGCGACAAGTAATATGGACCGAAGAAAATACTAGACATGATTGTGTAGATTGATTTACGATCATTAATGCACGCCTATGCAAGTAGCCCGAGCACTTATCCAAATAGAGCCCTGTCGCACATGGCACGTGCGTAGGCACTCACCGCCATCATGGAGGCATGGAGAGTACATTGGCACTGCGCCACATATGTTTACATAACCAGACACGCTGCCAGGTTAAAAAAAAACTAGGCATGCCGCCAGCTGGCCAAACTCATCACAAGAAGACAATGCAGACCAGCATCCTGCACTACAGCCACCGCCTGGCTAGTAAAGCAATCGTTGTGGATGGTCAATCCCAGCAAAAGGTCAAACTTTACGTTTTGGGCAGTGAGGTGTGTTATGAAAAATATTCCATAAAATTGTAATGGTATCCATCAAAAACGGAATAAGCGGTGTTTAAATAACGGTGTGTCCTGTAGCTAATTTATCCTAAATATTGTGTATCTATCTTAGACCGGCAACCTGCACATATAACCATCATTAAATGGGACGAGGCTCGTAAAATCTAACACTAGATGCATGATTAAAAACTACATCCATGGACGTTTGTTAGAGGTGGATGATTTGTTGGATGTGCGAGCGAGAATAGCTAACTGCATGACTACGTTTTGTTAGTGGTAGTTGAGTCATGCATAGTGAATAGTTGGTCAGGTCATGGCATGCATTTCATCGCATAGGTTACGAATATGTTTATAAATATTTGCATTGAGTGATTGAGCGAAGAAGACCGCTTGAGGGTCAAGGAGAAAAAATATTATGTAGACCATAATAGTGTTCTGCTCCTAGAATGTGTCCGGATGTGTTGAAATTTGTATCGTCGTTTTGGTCTCAAGATAAACAAGGAGGGAGTTAGATAGATTAGGTATTATTCATAAAACAATATATTTACATAGATTAGGAGATGTGAGATATTGAAGGAAAACAAAGTGAGGGCGAGTCAACAACATCGGGTGGCACCTCACTAGAGCGTGATTTCGAATACCTTCTACCTTTTTCGACGTGCCCAGAATAAGATGTGCACGCGAATGGTTCAGCGGTCGTTGTAGGAGAAACAACAAAATCAGCTACCTGTTCTCTGGATCGACGACGGCCACCGCACACTCTGTGGCTACCCGAGCATGTGCTTGGAGTGTCGCCGCGAGCCACCGTTTCTGCGTCTACTCTCAGGCGAATATGCTGTGATGTGCTTCCAATATGTGGAGATACCTCTAACCACCAGCGAATGGACTGTATCTTAAACATCCCCGTCACCAGCCTGCACGTCGCCGGCGGCATCCTCATCCTCCCTCTGTCGCTGTCTCTAACGGCCAGGAACATAAACCTTACCTTCTGCTCCATGGGTCGCACCTCTAGGTATGATAGGGGTGTGTGTGGTGTATGTGAACAATCATTCTTGCATATATAAAGAAAAAATAAATACATCCGGACATGAGTTTTGTGGATTGGTTGATGTGGATGTTGGAATTACAACCATCGCCTTACCTTGCAAATGCACGCATATATTCCAGTGGGCCGAGTTCTGAAAGAAAATAGAGTCATCGTAGAGGCAATGGTAACAACGGCCAATGAGGCAATGAACTCACTCCGATCAACCATTGAAAAATGCAGCAGGCGGCAGCAAAGGAGAGAGGAGCACGGGCGACAGACGAGATGGAGGAAAACACCGGGGTATTTTGCACACCCAGACCCGTCGATGGGGGTCTTCGAGAAGCTCCATCGAACGGGGCCCCCGATTTTCAGAGGCCCGTAAATACGTATATACCCCACTAGATGAGGCCCGGCCCAGCCCAGCTAGGTGAAATTCGACCGCCTTGAGTCCTGGACGCTCGTCCCATCGGCGATCGATCGATCCGTCTCCTAGTTCGCGATCGTGGCCGCCACGCCCTCCCTTCAGTTCCGCTTCCCGGTTTCTGCCCAGCAGGTAGTTGTCACGATCATAAGTAATTACTTTTCAAAATAAAACTACATTTTAACAAAGAAATTATTGGTTAATACTTGGAAATTGAGGAAGTACTACCGTAGCATTACAAGAACAGTGTGTGAGAGTACTTTGTCCCTTTGCTTTTCACTACGTCCAGGGAGTTCCCACCGGAAAGGGAGAGATGCCCGCCTAAGCCTAACCTTATAGTTGTTCCAGGATTGGTGGGAAAGTGACGGACCGGCTTAAGTCAAGTAAGTTGGTTGTACAAAGCCAAAAGGAGAACTTTGCTTGTCCTGTGCCAAACTGAAACCTGGCCGGTGAATTAGTGAGTGTCATCTGTTCGGCTGCACAGCCGACTTTGGTGATGTACGGTTCCATCGGTCAAATTCGCGGGGCCTGTCTTGAAAAAAAAAGTACTCCCTTCGACCCATATTAATTGATTGGATTTGTCAAAATTCGAATGAATTTAGACACTATTTAGTATATATATAGGTTCATCCAAAATTTGACAAATTCAAGACAATTAATAAGGGCCGGAGAAAGTACTGAAAATTGCATCCCATATTCATAAAAAATGTTTTAATATTCCAAATCTTAAATTTAGAATAAAAAAAGATCTTTTCTTTCCTCCTCGACCCTCTTTCTGAGAGATGAGATGGTAGTGTGCTCATAGTGCAGGTTTCTCTAGCATATTATAGATGGGCGTGGGCAGCCCGGCCGGAAAAAACCGCGACGCGACGAGTTGTTTGGTTATGATTATTTATAGCTTTTCGCTTTAGGCTTATAAGCCACAAAAGCACCTAAATAAGGTGCTTTTAGGGCCTGTTTGGTTGCACTTTGGCTTAGCAGCTTTGGGCTGTATGCTGTGGCAAAGTAGCTGTTGGCTGTGCGCTGTGAGAAAGTCATAAAAGCTATTTGGCAAGTTAAACTGTCCTCGTGCTCGAGCTCCCGTCTCGGCCGGTCGCTGTGCTCAAGATCCCACCGAAGAGAGGCATGGAAGGGGCGGGGAGGGGGGCGGCCGTGGGGGCTGCAGTTCCTTCAGCAGGCAGCTCGAGCTGCTGTGGAAGGAATTGGGTGGGGATGGCGGCGCCGGCGGGAATAGACGAAGCAGGCCGGCGAGAAAGAGATGGGGACGAAGATAGCAGGGAGGCGGGGAAGGGGTGAGGATGGGGGTGGCTGTCGGGCTGCAATTCCTTCAGCAGATCGTTGTCCGCTTGAGCTGCTGTGGACGGGAATGGGGCAGGCACGGCGGCGGCCGGCGGGAACAGACGGAAGAGGCCGGCGGGAAAGAGACATGAAGGGGCGGTCGGCCGGGGAGCATGTCCACGGGCCTCCATCAGTGAGTCGATGGCGCACCCACCGGAGACGAACAAGATTTGGGGAAAACCGGGGGCAACCTTCGCAACGCGCCTGCGTCAAACGCAGCAAAAGCACATTTGTACGTGCTTTGCCTGGAAGGTCGATTCACGGTGGCTTTCAGTTAAAAGCGTGTTCGGTTTCGTATGCATTTGGTTGGGCTTTTGCTTATAAGCCTGAAAAGCCACAGCCAAAAGTACAACCAAACAGGCCCTTAGTTTTGGCTTTTGGCTTATACCATCTATGTCTAGTTAAAAGCCAAAAGCCAAAGTCAAAAGCACCTATTTTTTGTGTTTTTGTGACTTATAAGCCAAACTTCAAAAGCTAGATTTAAGCTCAATCAAATAGGCATAGGCTTCAAATTTGCAGCCCAGAGGCTACACAGGCTAGGATCGGGCCAAAGAAAACCCAAAAATAAGGGAAGGCCCAACCCATGGCCTTGTAGCATGGAGGATTTTGCGTAGCGCGGACCAGGCTCGGGCCAAGTTTTGAGGCCCGATAGCCGGGCTAGGCCGGGCTCGATGCTGGAAAATGTGTTGGCAGGCTTTTTTCAGCCTGGCCCGAGCCTGGTCCAATCCAAAAAAATGCACAAGTATAGCGCATATAGCAAAAAAAATAGCAGGTGGCACACGGCAAGCCTCGTTGAGGAGTAAAACATGGAAGAAGCGATAGGAAAGTAAAACGGTCTTGAAAATACAATGCAAGATGAGATCAACATCCTCACAACCCATGAAACAGCTCAACAGTTCCACTTTTCGGGTTAGTTTATTTACTATATGCATAAGTTTTCCAATTATATCGAAATCGCCTCAAATTTAAACTAAATAGAGGTTAAATATAAGATCTGAAACTCGTAAGGAAAAAATATGTGCGATAAGTAATATCAAAAGATGTTTTCAATTTGGAACTGAAAAAGTATATAAGTGATAAAAACAAAAGTTCACTTTTGATTGGCCACGAATCGTATCTCCCTTCTGATTGGCTCTCCGGGATCAACAGAGCGGTGTTCACTTCACTAAAATGCAGCGGCAGAGCAAGCAGTGGAACACACCCGATGGAGCAAAATGTGTGATGGATTAGCTTTTGTGGCTTGCGAGAAACGGGACTGCATTGTTGTCATTGTTCGACTCTAATTCTTGGTTCAAATTAAAGATTATATCATACACTACATACACAAAACTAATGGGGGTTGGTCACAATTTTAATCGTTGGTTTTACCTAAAATAAAACCATCATGGGATTACACGGATTGTTTGGTTTCCAGTCACACGGTAATCGACGCAGTCGATCGAAGCAACAACAAAAATGGTATGGTCCATCCATCTTCCGAAGTTGGCCTATGCAAATTATTGACCCCGCAGAAGAGCAAAATAAATATAATTATTTATACTAATTTATATATAATTTTTTAGATTTAATTTCTTGTTGATTCATGTTTAGGTATTTTATAATAAGATATATATAAGGGCTACATTAGTGCTTAATACATTGCTTCTTCATAATATATAAACGAAATTATGTCAAATGTGAGAAAATTTGAAAATATAAAACTATATGTGTCCTCTGGTGAATTTCTGTCACTCGTATGAATTTTAGTGTATATATGTGTCTATCCTTATGTTTCTTTGTAAAAATATCTAAATTGTATGCCATAAGAATGTCATGATAGATGTTTCTTGTTTATAATTAGGTATACCCAAAAGGAGAAATCTACGGTATAAGTGTTGTTTAAGAGAATAGTTTTACCAAATCATTGGCATTTTACTATCATTTTCAGATCAAATATGTCTTACATATGACAATGGGTTCAATCATTTGTTGATGACATTCTAGTTAAAAATAATCTTTAGTATAACTTGTAGGGCATGCTCGAGAAAGGCTCATCGTCTAATAAGTAAACCAACCGCCGCCGCCGAGATGATTATCTTAATTTGTTTCATTATGATTCCGACTTTGTAGCATGGACTTGCTCTTATAAATTGAATTTTTTTCCTTTTTTCTACATAATAAATAATCTCTTTGGCACTATAAATATGTAATAATAAAACTGACATTTATAAAATTGTTAATATGTGGCAGAGGCCTTTACACCGAAGGGCCGGCCTTGCCATCTTCTAAGTAGGGACACCAACCTCATCTTCATTCTTACTGAACCTCTGGCCGGGATCATCGGCAGACAATGGAGCAAAACATGAGTATGATATGTGGCTAGTGTTTGTTAGGGCATCTCCACCGGGAAGATCCAACCCGTCCGAGAGCGTCATAATCGGTCTGTGCGAACACGCGGGACGTGCGCAGCCCAACTCATCCATGATCCAAATCTGATGTCCGGATAGGTTTGTTCGAACAGACGCGGAGCTGGCCTGCCGGTTTTGTAGTAGACTGGCCTAGTTGCATTCACTCAATGGGTGTTCACTCTCCTCTCTCTTGGACTGGTCTTTTCGATTTTGTCCGTTTAGATTATGCTACTGGGCGTGGCTGGCCGAAGAGGCCAGATCACAACCATAAAATACCAATGACTCAACCCTAACCAATTAAAACAGATCATTTTGGTCACCCGTTTGGGTCTTCCGATGGAGATACCCTTAGCAAACCTCTGGTATATGATGCGGCACGCTGAACAAAAAGCAGCAATAATCAACGGATCGAGTATTAGGCCACCGACACAAAAGGCAAAGTCGCACAAAAATAAATTCATGGCTGCGGCTGCATGCCCATCCTTTTCGTGGACAGGAACTTCTAGGTCCCGAAATTAATGGGGATGGATGATCATGTCCTAGTCGTAGTACGAGTCCGTTATGTTCCATTCTTAATCCAAGGACAAGACAGAGAGCATGGATTTGGACCCCCCTTTTTTTTTCTGTACTACCAAGAATTCGAGGTTTTGTTTCAAACAGTTATGGCAAGACTAGAGTACTACCATGTTACTGCTGCGAGCTAGTAGAAAGGTGTTTTTCTCTGCCACTTTGCTTTGCAGTACAGCGTACGTCCAAGTATATATTTTTTCTCGCACGGGAAAGGGAGGGATGCCTGCCCAAGCCTAACAATAGTTGTTTCCAGGATTGGCGGGAAAGTGACCGACCGTATCAAGTCAAGGAAGTTGGTTTTGTGTGTGTGAAGCCAAAAGGAGGGCTTGGCTTGTCCTGTCCGGGTCTGGCCAAACTGAAATCTGGCCGTGAATTAGTGCGCGTCCATGTGTTCGGCTGCACACTGCCGACTTTGATTGGAGACGTAAAGCTCCACTCGTCCAATTCGCCGGGCGGCCGGGTCTATATCATGGGGAAAAGTGGAACTTGAACTTGCATTTCATACATATATATAAGTACACTTATTATATTCTAAGTTTTTCCTATAATGATATAATCCTTCATGCACAATCTATTATTTGATCTCTAGATTTTTGGTCCCTCGCCAACTAATTGGTGCCCCGACATGTCATGTTCCCCTATCTTTTTCCTCTTCTCGTCGGGCAGAAGCCACGCAGGTGGCTCGCGGTGCCTTGGTGAACAATGGCGATGTCTGAAGGGAGAAGTTACGGAAAGAAAAATGACTTGAGCACGTAGTATGACGTATCACAAGTAAATCGTATGGCAAAAGTAGTATTGAGCTAGATCATATGGCCAATAAAGCTCGTACACGTGTATAGCAATCCCTTTAATCACTGCCCAAGTTTGTTTGTCTTAACTTCATTATGTGCAGTCTCGCGAAGCGTTTTGCCTCTCTCAAGCGGGGGCGCAAAAGTCCTCCCAATATCCTCGGCCAGGGCGTTGGTCTTGGTCCTCTCTCCCTTTGTTTATCGCTCAACAGCAGGACGAAGAGGGGACCTCGTTCCTCCGTTTTGGCCTTATAGTTAGGGTCAGGTTTTGTCTTATATGGTGCGTCGTTGAGGTGGTGGGAGCGATGCCCAAACGAATAATTTTGTCTTAACTTCACTCTCACACCGGCGATGACCTTCGAGACGGCGTCTCGAAGTTGATGGCAATGTGTGTTGATTGGTCTTTCAGATCGACAACTTGGTCTTCTCATCCTTCTTTAGATCTGGCGAGATCAGTTTCTAGGTGTCGTCAACATTCGTTGTTATCCACGTCGGCGTTGGCGGCCAGGACGGGGTGGTTCTTCTAAAGCGAGGATGTTGGTCCGGAGGTGGTGGATCTGTCGTTCTTCTCCGACTTCGTCTATGGAAAGACGGCGGATCTTTGTCCAAGGCAGCACGAGGACGTTTCCCGGTCGACGTGCCACAACGACCTGTGCCTCACTACGTGTAGCAGACCTGTTCATCGACTCTTAAAACCTAGTTGGTGATGGTGTGTTTTTGGATCTTACAATGGTGGGGGTTCGACGTCTCTTTCGCCATCCATCTTGGTGGCATTGTAGTTGGACAGGTGGCTGCCGGCTAGGGTGGTTGCAGAAAACTTTAGGGATCGTTTTGTATTTTTCAATATCTTAGGTTTTTATCCGTAAATTCAGGATAATCAATTTATTTCAGTCTGTTTTTTAGTTCCACGTTGTGTCATGTAACTTATTTTCTATTAAAAAATAGCGTGTGTTGCTCTAAATAAAAGTTTGTTTGTCTTGGTGACCGCCATGTGCTGCTGCAACTTTGTCGTGAACCAAAACGGACCCCAGCACACAAATACCACTAATAAGATCATTCGCCGAAATAGTGCTCGATCGAGTGCTTGACCAAATGAAGAGGATATTTGCCACACACAAAAAAATAACAAGATGCGCTGCTTCTTATAAGTTGAAAAACAACATAAAAAAAATAACAAGTTGATTCCAGTTGCAACGCATCCAGTGTGGGTAGCTAGCTTGTTTGGCTCGTGGCGTGTTGGACCTAGCCCTCGATCGTTGAGAGAGAGAGACGCGTGGGCGTTGAAACAAACATGTCACGCGACGCCACGAGCCGGGTCGTACGTACGTGCAGGCTAACCAAGCTAGAACGAATCAAGCGAGGCAAGGTCACCTTGCTCGCGCCGATCGCTTTTTTTTTTTTTTAATTTGCCACCCAATAAACTCTCGCCTCTTCTGCGCGCCACCCAACCAAAAATAGGTGCTGGACTATATTATTGATTGATCTTATAGTAAAAACTGAGATTTTCAATAACAATTTATTTGGATTTTTTACATATATTTAATTGATTTATACCTATTTGTGTAAATTATCTAAAATTTGAACTACGTTGTGTAAATTATCTAACATTTGAACTATGTACGGGTTAAATAAGATCTTAAACCTACATGTGCGTACTTAAGCATCGTATAAGCCATTGCGCAAAGTATGGTAAAAAAAACCATATAGTGGAAAACTAACCTTCCGAATGCTGCCGAAAAGGTCCTAAAATACTTATGGAGGCCTATACTATCTGATATAAATAAGAAACAATTTTTTTTTAATGATTTGTGTAGGTTATAGGTGAACCCGAGTTTTGTTGAGGTTTTCTCTCATAGTTGTGCTCTTGACTGAACTTTTTTTTCCTGAGCTCTTGACTATTCTTCTTCCCCGTTCACCGGTTATTTGGTGTGTGCCAACACAACATCGACATACTGTATAGTTCCTGAACGAAAATTCAATCATTGTTTAGGGGCAGTGTTGACATCGGCGATGTCGAGGTTGAAGATATGAAGGGCCGGCGATTGAGACACGGATCTCAAAGCAAATCCTAGATGGCCAAAATAAGATCGTACTGCCTAGGTTTGTTTGTGTTGGGTGACCATGTGTTATGGCCGCAACAACTTTTGTCACGAATCGAAACGGACCCGAATCGGCGGAGGAGCTAGCAGTAGCAGTAGCATGGAAACAACAAAAACAATCGCCGGAATGGCGGTCGAGTGCTTTGACCCAGCGGGATCATGAGCCCGGTCACGTGGCTCATTTTACACGCTGCTAGCTACCTTCCTTCGAGTCGAGAAAACAAAACAAAAAATAAATTCACAAGAGTCGCCTCCAGTTGCACCGCGTCGAGCTCGTGGCGTGTTGGACCTAGTAGTTCGCTCGCTCGCTCGGGGACGCGTGGAAACGGACACCATCACGCGACACCACCGGCACGAGCCGGGTCGCGGCGTGCGCACGAGCCAACCTGTGTGTGATCCAAGCGAGGCGAGGCGAGGGCCGAGGGCGGGGTGACTTGCCCGCGCCGCGCCGCTCGCTCGCTCGCTCGCTCGCTTTTATTTCCCTCCCTCGCCCCCTGCCCCCGCCTCCCCTGTCTCGCCTCGTCTCGGCCCGCCACCGACGACGCGCGCCACGCCCCTAAATATAGGCGCCGGATCGGCGGGCGAGGGCCACGGAGCGAGCGGGCGATGGGCGTCCAGCCGACGCCCGCGATACGGGGCCAGGACCAAGCCTGCCCCTTCCACGCCGCCGACGCCGACGCCGACCAAGGCGCCTTCCTCCTCCTCGGCGGAGGCGGCGGCCGACATCACGAGCAGGCCATGGTGGAGGAGGAGCAGTCGGCGTCGCCGCCGCCCATGTCCTCCTGCGGCCGCTACATCCTGCACAGGG
The DNA here is from genome assembly GCA_916181665.1 of Avena sativa. Taxonomy (NCBI): domain Eukaryota; kingdom Viridiplantae; phylum Streptophyta; class Magnoliopsida; order Poales; family Poaceae; genus Avena; species Avena sativa. The sequence continues at coordinate 359,361,122 of OV702282.1, read as the reverse complement.
TTTGCAGGTTCGACACGCTCGCCGGCGTCGCTATCAAGTACGGCGTAGAGGTAATTAACCATCCGCCTCTATCTCTGTCTCCCTCCCTCCATTTCCGTCGAAACGAACGATCCCCCCGTGTTTCCACCGCGAGGCTGTCTGGCTGGCGAATGAATGATTCTTGACGCGAATGTTCTTTCTCCAGGTGGCTGACGTGAAGCGCGTGAACGGCCTCACCGCCGACCTGCAGATGTTCGCGCACAAGACGCTGCGGATCCCGCTCCCAGGGAGGCACCCGCCCGCCGCCGCCGCGCCCCATTCACCTCGCTCTTCCTCCCCAATCGCCGCCAGGTACCCATCCGCTCCTCACCCTGCATTCATATCTTTTTTTTTCTTTATTTGGTTGCCTCCTCCGGTAGATGACCGATTACGCCGAATTTTCCTGCCCAGAAACTCCCACCTAATAATTCCCTCACACTCCCCCCTATCCGTCTCGTGTGAACGCACGAGAGCGACTCGGTCTCAACTCTGAACGATTCATTCCACGAGGAAAAGTTCAGCTTATTAGAATTGGCACCGACTCGTCTGTTTTCTTCCTCATAAATAAATGCCTAGTACTGATCAATGTCCCGCCACGGAGAAGCAGGTCAAAAATCCAGCTTAGAATTGGCACACGCTCACCAACACGCTCCATTGACACCTGCATTGAACAATTCATCATTCCAGGGGAGAAATTCAAGCTTAGAATTGGCACCGACTTTTCTCTGTTTTTTTCCCTCCTAAATAAATAAACACCTAGTGGATGATCATTCGGCGACGTCCCACCATCACCATGGGGAAACAGGTCAAGTTCCAGCGAGGTAGGCATGCAGGCAGGCAGGTTCGGCTGAATTCCACACCCACGCAGGAACCACACACTGTCTGCCACTGTTGACTATTGACAGCGAGACACTACATGTACACCTATACTGAAATCTAGTGGAAAGTGGAGGGGAGAGCTTTTTCTGAACCTTCTAAAGGGGTCTTGCAAGTGCTAGATACATTGTGGTGGTGGGAACATTCAGAGAAAGGCAACGCGGAAAGAAAACGAGATCTTGCCTGTGGACCTGGACACACATGCCTGCACTCACCGCCCACACACACACTTGTTATATTCTTCACGGACACAAGTGTCCTGCACTTGGCGGCATGGCTACAAAAATATCACAGGTGGACAAATCATGGCACCGACAACCAAAGGCAGATACCTCCATATGCTTGTATAGTTGATACTATACTATATGCATTCCTAGTACTTACTTCCCCAGCTGGCATCTCTAGTTTAGTTATGACACCATGTGATGCCCTTAACGCTGACTACCGTGTAGCGAGTCTGAATACCACCAGTGGACTTTTTGGCTGTTACACATGAATCTGTTGGTCACTGCTACCGTGTAGCTGAGTCTGAATATCACCAGTGGACTTTTTGGCTGTTACACATGAATCTGTTGGTCACTGAAGGTCTCCCTACTGGCACACCCTCTTCATGCTTTGTCTGTCTGCAGTGAAAAATCATGGCTGCACCGACGAGCAAATACAGACACACATGTATCGTCCTCGACACTACTTATCAGCTTAGAATTGGCACCGACTTATCTGTTTTTGCCTCCTAAATTAACGCGTAGTGGTCATTTGGCAATGTCCCACCATGGGGAGGCAGGGCCAAAACCCAGCGAGATAGTAGGCAGGTTCGGCTGAATTCCACATACACACACACACTCCAACTCACCATTGACAGTGAGATACTCCATTGACACTTGGTGGCAACTTGGCCAAACTTTTTCTGAACCTTCCAAAGGGGTCTCCGCCCACTCGGTTGCAAGTGCTGCACACATTAATGGTGGGAGCATCCAGAGAAAGGCGACGCTGACAGAAAAATGTGATCTTGCACAGATAGGTGTCGGTCTCCGCATTTACATGCCTGCTGTCCTACGCCACATGCTCTCACTCACCCGCCCAATGCCCACACTTGTTATGTTCTTCATGAACACATGTTTGTTTGGCATATATAGCTACAGAAAATACAAGTGGACAAATCATGGCACCGACAAGCAAATACTATCAGAAATTGAAATGAGAGAATCTTAGTACAGTACTTACTTCCCCAGTTTGCGTTTTTCTAGTTTAATTATGGCACCATGTGATGCCCTTAACGCTGACTAATGTGTAGTGAGTCTAAAAGCCAGTGGACTTCTTTGCTGGTACACATGAATCTGTTGATCAGTGGACTTCCCTACTGGCACACCCTCTTCATGCTTTGTCTGCCGTGACGAATCACCGCACCGACGAACAAATACAGATACACATGTATCGTCCTCGATACTATATATACTACAGGCATTCTTAATAATTGCTTCCCCAGTTGGCATCTCTAGTTTAATTATGACACCATGTGATGCCCTTCCATACGACCCTCACTACTGTACCGAGTCTGAGTATCAGTGGACTTCTTTGCTGGTACACTTGAATCTGAATGTCAGTGGACCTTGTTTGATGGTATAGTTGCATGCTTTGTCTGCAATGACTGGGTGGTTTGTTTCAGGGAATGGACTATGCGCCGCCCTCCCAAAGACGCTGCCTTGGATCCATTTCCGAAGCCGCCGAGGAGCACGGTTTCATCGTCCATGAGCCTATTGCAGGGGTACTATGGCCTCGCGCCTGCTCCTGAGCGGGATCCAGCGGATGAAGGCACTGAGACGGCGACAACTAATAAAGGTAAAATCATCGCTCGTTGCTTCTTTATTGAAAGAAAAATCAGTGTTTGCAGGGACGAAGAGATCTCTGGCTCTGAAATACTCTAATATCTGAACATGAACTGTTTCTACAGGTCATCATAGGAAAGCTAGAAGCCTATCAACTGGCTTCAATGTTGTAAACGGGGATGGAAGTTGGGAGACTGATGATGCTGAAAAGCCAATAAGGCGGCGCCAGAAAGGCGATATCGAGCTGACAACAAGGGAGGACAATAGCAGCGCTGCCCTGTTGGCGAGGACCACCGGGCAAGGCTTGGCGCTGAGGCCAAAGTCAGGGAATCGACCAGATATGAACAGCAGCCAGCAAGATCTTGTAGCGACCGGGCTGGTGCCTTCCTATGGCGATGGTCTGCTGGCCGTCAGGAAATCATCGAGCACCCCAGAGTTCCAAGATTCAGACAGCAGCATTGCTTCAGCGTGGCTGAGGAGCAAGTGGAACCTGAAGCCAGATACCTTCACTCTGCCTCTGCAAATCATGCTCTTGGACAGCCTCCCAAAGCCTATATTCGACAACCTCCCGAAGCCCATTGCCGCTTGGAGAAACAAGGCAGCCAGGGATTAACAGGGCTCTGATCTCATCCACAGGCCTTATAATTTATCCGTGGCCTCCGGTAATTTTAGTCCAGGTGGAGGAGGGGTCCGAAGGAGGAGTGAGGAGCTGCGTTTACATGGTCGCAGAGACCGGTTTGGACAGTGGGCAATACAATCAGAAGATGCGCAAATTAAGATGATGCCGAAAAGACAGAGTTGGATACAGTGTGATACATTAGCTCTACATACATAGTGTACCGAACCTGTTGCACCAGAGCGGCAGTTTGTTTCCTTTTCTTATGAACCCTGTAGTTTGGTACGAGACCTGGATTTCAGGATGTTGTTTTTCTTTGTACGAGATGCAGAACTGCAGATAGACAGCATATATATATAGTTTCGAAGGGGAAACGAGAAGCAGAATGTGTACACTAATGAAGGGAATGGATTTGATAGTGCTTCTGTCTTACATCCAGGAGTGAATTTGTGATCTAAACTTTGTTCTCGATGATATTACATCTAAAATTCGAAATGTGCATAGGTGTTTTTTCGAATAGAACTTTGGCGGAATTTTCCATACTACCTGGGCGGGCGGGGGTGCATCAGCCCACCCAACCACTGGGCTATACCTCAGTCCACAGGCATGAGAATAACCGAAAGCAAGAATAGCGGACACTAAAAGGAACACAAAATGACATGAAGACAAAGAAGGTTGTTAGATCGATTAACGGGCAAACCGAGGAGAAAACAATGCACCACGGGAGCAACACCTACTTCACGGTAGTAGTCGATTCGATGTTTGGAGGAAGAACACGGCGAACAAGTGAAGGCAACATACAGAGGAGCTGAAACAGCACCGCAAGCAGAGAGCGACGCCTGGAGATTATGTCGGTGCCGGTGTCAAGCTCTTTACAAGCAATAAGCCTATGTCAGTGCCGGTGCCAAGCTCTTTTCAAGCAATAAGCCACCAAGACAGGATGAAAAATTTCAGGCGAAGAACCGAATTTAGGCAGAGAGTACAGTGAAAGGAAAACCAGAGCGGCACGAAGACAAGGGGACAGGTAGATCCAAGAAGAGACGGCAAACCGAGAAGCAAAAATGAAGCCAAGGCGTGCTATATCCGCGGATGTAGCACGCCTGTGTTTCAGCATGTTCGGCAGTGGCAACAGCATGAAGAACTACAGCTCCTGAACCTCCCCATGCATTTTTATTTTTAGACAATCATCATCACTCTGGCACCTGAGTGGCCTCTTAGGTTTTGGTGTACAGCATCGCTGGTAGTACAGCAAGTTTTCAGAGAACCAGTATCTTATCTGATTCAGAGTATCTCCCCATCGCCACAGCAAACCAGATTGCTTTTTCCCTCATTGCACAAGCAAACAGCAAGCAGGTTTCCCAACTCTTGAGCTTGAACAGAAGCTCATTACGCTGCTACTTCGTATAAAGGTTCTCCAACTAGTTTTCATCCAAGTATTTTGTACAACAACGGAAGGAACACGTTTTTACCTTACTCAACAGTACTATATGAAAGACTGCACACAAAGACCCTACGGAATCATCAACAGAATAATTACTTTCGTCCATTTTTTTTAGAAATGGGCGCTTTATTACTTAACAGTAAGTTTACACCCGGCCTCTGCATAACTAGGATGCACACAGCCGATCAACCACACAGTCTCGGACCAAGTCAACAAAAAACAGATACAAAATAATGTAAATGAAAACACAGTTCTCCAAACTAGCTAAGGAAGATGTATCCGCAGCGCTTGCTGCCATCCATGCCGGGAGAAGATATCCCGCACGTATCCTCCAACCGCCTACAGTCCTCCGCAAACAATTCGCGGAACTCCATTCGTTGTAGAGAAGTCCATGATCGGAGGACAACCGTAGTTCGATAGGTAACCTGCAAGAGAGAAGATACAACATTATTAAAAGTCTTGTCATTTCTACATAGCCAAAGCGATCAAATAATGGCAAACGCTCCCACCCTAAATAAAGTCCCATATTTATCCTCAATCCCATTCATCCAGTTGCCAAATACATTGACTATCGATCGAGGAGGAGATAAACCAGAGGCTATTTGGATGATTGACCATATAGTACGAGCAAATTTACAATGGAAGAATAAATGGCGTATTGTCTCATTATGATGACAAAATACGCATTCAATGCTACCATGCCAATTCCTCCTAACAAGATTATCTTTTGTGAAAATCATCCCTTTACGGAGATACCAAGCAAATATCTTCGTTTTAAGGGGTATCCTCATCTTCCAAAATTTACTATTGTCATCGACTGGAATATTAGGTTGAATCAAAGCTCTATAAAATGAATCAGCAGAAAATTTACCACTATGGAGTAATTTCCATTTGAATTCGTCCATTCCCTCAGATAGCTGTATCCTGGATAATCTCACTAAAAGATTATTCCAAGACACAAGTCTAGGACCTAAGATACTTCTTCTGAAAGACACATTAGGAGGATTGGTTTCCATTACCTTAGCAAGAGTATCCCCTTTGTGCCTAACGATCGAGTATAGAGCTGGATATTGTTCACGAAGAGAATTTTGGCCAAGCCATTTATCTTCCCAGAACCTAATCTGTGAACCATCCTTAATATTAAAATTTCCAAACCGGAAGAAATACTTTTTGGAAGCCATTAGCCCAACCCAAAAGTGTGAGTCACCTGGTTTCCAAACCAGTTTAGACACCGCTTTTGAGCCAACATATTTCCTCCATAGAATGGTTTGCCATACCCCTTCTCCGGTAAGAAGTTTGTATAACCATTTACCCAGTAATGCGGTGTTTTTGACTTTTAAATCATGTATGCCAATCCACCATATTCTTTGGGCCGGCAAACGACATTCCATTTGGCCAGTCGATACTTCCTTTTCTCACTATCCCCCTGCCAAAAGAATCTTGAGCGGAAATAGTCCACTTTTGACAAGACACCTTTCGGTAACTGAAAGAATGAGATCATATACAGTACCATGTTGGTGAGTACTGAATTAATGAGTACCAGTCTTCCACCGAGGGATAGCAATTTACCTATCTAACTATTAAGACGTTTCTGGAGTCTTTCCTCGACGAGTTTCCATTCAGCAATCGTGAGACGCCGATAATGTATCGTATTTCCAGATAATTGATTGGAAAATGACCCTGACCACAGCCAAAGAGATCGTCATACAGGTGGGCCTCGTCTTTATCCTCGTCAAAACAATACAAGTCACTCTTATGGAAGTTTATTTTCAATCCAGAGAGCTTCTCAAATGCTGATAGTATTAATTTCAGATTCTTGGCTTTCTCCAGATCATGTTCCATAAATAGTATTGTATCATTGGCGTATTGAAGAATAGATAATCCACCATCAACAAGATGTGGAACCAATCCTTCAATTTGGCCACCAGTCTTTGCTCTCTCAATAAGGATAGCCAGCATATCTGCCACTATATTAAATAGTATAGGCGATAGTGGATCCGCTTGTCTCAGCCCTTTTTTGGTCTGGAAGTAATTATCTGTGTCATCGTTGACATTTATGGCAACACTTCCACCAGACACAAAAGACTGTATGAGAGCGCACCACTCTTCTGAAAAACCTTTCATACGGAGTGTTTGCTGTAGAAAAGACCAATTAACTTTATCATATGCCTTCTCAAAATCAATCTTGAACAATACACCATTTAGTTTTTTTGAGTGCAGTTCATGTATCGTTTCATGCAGGATTACAACTCCATCTAAGATGTTTCTCCCTTGCATGAAAACAGTTTGAGAAGGGCGAACAACATGATCAGCCACTGAATTCAGTCTAATCGTAGCAACCTTTGTAAAAATTTTGAAACTAACGTAAGAAGACAGATTGGACGATACTGCTGTATATACGTTCTGCGTTGTTAACCTTAGGTAGTAAAATTATGTTGCCAAAATTTAACCTGAAGATGTCTAGCTGACCAACTTGCAAAAACTCAAACAAGCGCATCAAATCCACCTTGATAATTCCCAGAATTTTTGATAAAACTCTGCTGGAAAGCCATCAGGCCCTGGCGCTTTGTTATGTTCCATTTGAAAGACAGCCTTTTTAACCTCCTCCTCAGTATAAGGGGCAGTCACAAAGTAGTTTTCCTCAATAGAAACCTGAGGAATATCCTCCGTCCGGGACTCATCCAACAAAAAGGATTTTTCTGGCGGTGCCCCAAACAAGGATTTATAGTAGTTGGTAATATAAGATTTAAGATGCTGCGGTCCTTCTATCGTTCCTTCATCCTGAATTAGAGAGTGAATAAGTTTCTTCTTATGCTTGCCATTTGCAACAACATGGAAGTATCTTGTATTCGCATCTCCTTCAAGGATGAATTTAGCTTTAGAACGTTGGTACCACTTGAGTTCTTCCTCATGCAGAAGTTTGGCAATTTCTGCATTCGATTGCCTTTTAAGCTCAATCTCTTGTGCAGTCAATAACCTAACCTCCGCTGAGGCCTCCAAATCATTAATAATAGCAGAAAGGCATATTTTTTCCTTTTTAAGAATACCAGTAGTATGTCTAGCCCAACCACGGAGGAATTTGCGTAAGGCATGCATTTTGTTGTTCCAACGTTGTATAGGTATGCGTCCACTAACTGGTTTTTTCCAAATAGCCTTCACCAGTTCATAAAAACCATCATGATCAATACATCCCAGTTCAAACTTGAAACTGTTTTTGGATTTTCGTGGTGGTGTTCCGACAGATAACAGTAATGAAGCATGATCCGATAAAGCCTCAATACGCTCTAGAGCGCGAACAGTTACCATAGGAAATTTATCTTCCCATTTGGTATCCATAAGTATCCTATCTAATTTTTCGTATGTAGGCTCGGGAAGACTATTAGCCCAAGTAAACTGTCTTCCTAACATTGTAACCTCTCTTAAGTCCATGCTATCAATGACAACATTAAACATGAAAGGCCAATGTTCATCAAATCGTCCCCGATTTTTGTCATGAGGGAATCTTAGCAAATTGAAATCCCCGCCTATAAGGATAGGATAGGGATTGTCCTTAGCTAGATTTACTAACTCACGTAAAAAGTCAGCCTTATAAACATCCTGGGCAGCCCCGTATACGGCGACTAGAGACCAAACGAAATCATAAGCCTTATTCCGGATATGGAGTTTAATAAAAAAAATCTCCAACCGAACTGGCTAAGATTTCCATAGTCTCATCTCTGACGCCTAACAGGATTCCTCCGGATCTCCCCCGCGGCGGACGTGATATACCCATGAAAAATCCACTCCACCAGAAAGGCGATTGAGTTGACTTTGTGAGAAATCACGTCTACCAGTCTCAGAAATATCCAAAAAATCCAACTTATAATCTCTCACACAATCGGCAAAGAACAAATGTTTAGCCAAGTCACGAAGACCTCTGCTATTTGAGAACATGCCATTCATTGAGAAACAATTGGAGATTTGGATACACGTGACCTCTTACGGGACCTTTGGCTCTTTGATTTCCGACTAGAAGCTGTAAGATCATATAATGAATTCAGCCAAGTCTCATCAAAGCCCACTTCTGACTCTTCACCAACTAAGTGAGATAAGAGTTGACCATCTACTGTGGCATGCAACTCCTCCTCCTCCATTGGTGAAGAGTCAGGAACAACAGAGATTTTAGGAGTAACCGTTAGACGGTCAACATCCATGCATGCAACAATTCTAGATCATATAACAAGGTAGTACATCTTAGTTAGGAGAACATAGAGCTTAGCTAGTACAGCAAATTCAGCTACGACAGATTCAACTAGGATACAACACACAGCTCGAGCTGATCACATTGCCTTCTCTTAGATACACTTAAATGATGAAATAAACAACTTTGGTCAGAATACAACATGCTCATTACTCATTAATATTCCAATCCACGTCACCTTTGGGCAGAAAATGGAGAGGAAAATAAATAAACTTAATGCACATATGATTATAAACAACTTTGGTCAAATTATAATCACATGCAAAATTATCCTCTAACTAAAACTTCACGTTGGTTTCATTTTAGTCAGAGGGTGATTACAGCAACTTAACACTAAATTAACAGGAGCTTAATTCATAATCAAACAGCAGACTTACGACTGTAAAATAATAAACAGAGGCTTAAAAAGGAAAATGACTAAGATGCTGGAGCCACTCAGTGTGGAATTACAGCCCACGGCCTAGGAACTGAAAGTACAGAAGGCAGCTGGAAAACACAGCCCACGGCCTCTCGGTGAGTGCTGAACAAAACAACACGATTGTACCAAATCCCTAACGCTGTGTTTGGATGTTGGAAAATTAGCTCGGAATTGAATTGGACTAAAAATTCCAAATCCAAGATGGATTCAGGTGTTTGGATGTGCATGAAATTTTCCCTTGGAATCAAAGGGTGGCACCTAATTCCAAATCATGTTTGGATGAACAAAACAATGAAATTGAAAGTTTGTTGGATTTGGACAAATTAAGACAAGAGGAAGATGAAGGACATGGAGATGCCGGCTTGAGGACTACCAGGGAGCCGCCGCCACTCACCAGGCGCTGATGCTCGAGCTCCCGCCGCCGTCTAGGGTTTGCTCCCGCCGCCACTCACCTGGCGCTGATGCTCGAGAGGGGAAGGGGAGCGAGAGGAGGCGGGGAAGGGGCAGATGCGCGGGGAAGGGGAGAGACGGGGCGGCTAACCGTCGGTGGCGCCGGGGACAGCAGGGCGCGGGCGCGTCGAGGAGGCTCCTGACTGCGCGGAAGCGAACAGGTACGCGGGGAAGAAAATTCCACGCGTTTCCGAGCTCCGGAAACTCCCGAGGTCGGGCGGGCACTAGCAGGGGTTAGGCTCGGAATTGCTTCCTGTTTCCACGCTTTAATTCCAAGACCCTCCCAAACACTAGAATTCGGTCCAACAATTCCAAAATTCTAATTTTGAGCTTAGTGTAATCCTAATTCCCCATTTCTTGTCTTCACGCACTCGTACAAGGAGACCTCTTGGGTGGCGCTGCTCACCGACTGGCCAGCGCGACCTCCAGAGCTGATGGAGGGCAGCGGCGCGAGGCGCACGAGGCTGATGCAGCGGCGCGCGGTGCTGATGCGCGAGGCGTTGATGCGCGAGCTGTGTGGCGCGGCTTAGGCCTGCGGTGGCTCCGTGCTCGCTCGCGCGGCCTCCAGAGCTCATGGAGGGCAGCGGCGCAGCGGGAGTTGAGGCGGCGCAGTCTGATGCCGGCGGCGCGAGGCGCACAAGAGAGCTGCGACGGCCACACGCGGAGCTGATGCGCGGGCGACGACTCCGAGGAGCTGAGGCGGCGGCACGAAGTTGATGCGCGGCCGCAGCTGTGGTGGCTCCCCTCGCCGGCGCCGCGTGCAGTGGTCGAAGGCCGGCGCGCGGTTCCGTCGAGGATTGCCTCCATGGCGTCTTTCCGACGCGTCCCCGGCAAGGGGAACGACGACGGGCAGCGACGGCGCCCTCGCACGCATCCAGTGCGTACGGAGGTCCCGAGGGACTAGGCGTCGACGCGGCATCTCAGGTAAGGTGCTCCTCCTCTGCTTAGTGTTCTTAGGATTTCTGACTGAAATTTGGGCAATTTCTTACTGAGGATTCGTATCTGATTCAGAAAATAAAGATTTCATCTTCTAATTGCTGCATCGGAACAGTCTAAATATGCATACTAGGACTAATCAGAAATCTCTGACGCTAATCCAATTAACTAAACACTGATCTATACTGAACAGGAACTAATTGAATCATGCAATCAGGGCCTAAACAACATTATGCCGAAAGCAATCTAACAAAAAAGACATGATCCGACGAACTAACTTAAACTGGAAATTTATCTAAACATGATCATGCAACTTAGCATCTAAATTGCATTAACGGAACCACATGATCATCAATTAAAACATAGCAACCGATCTAAATCTAAACATCAGTAGTAGGATTCAAGATAGGCTAATTACTGCTCTGATACCATAATGTAAGAACTAAATTTACATGACTTAGATTAGCCTAGACATGAACACCTAATCTGAAATAGATAAAAGAGGCTAACCATTGCTTGAGGAAGCCATTAGTGCCTGATCGCCGGTTGTCGTAGACGAACGGCGACGAGAGAGCGGTCCTTCCAGCAGCGGGTACCGGAAACCTTCGGGATGCCACCGGCACTGCCCAGGGCATGCGCGGTGAGGGAGTAGGCCTTCGGGTCCCAGAGCGCTAGCTTAGGATCGGTGTGGGGATTTCGGGAACGAGAGCACCGTGTGAGATCGTCACCTCAAACGGGCCGGCGGTACCCTTTATATCTAGCGCTGAGGACTCGGGACCGACTCCAAATTAACGTTGGAGGCGCCTCCGATCGTGGCGCAGTAGTTAGGAAACGTGGGGGGTCAACCTTCCTTATCTCACGTTTTGTTAGGCTGATGAGATAAGATTGACTTATCTCTTCCTTTTATTTTGAACAGACACATACATGTATGCACATGGTACGAGATTAATTCCAACACATCAGCCCACCCAACCACTAGGCTATGCCTCAGTCCACAGGCATGTGAATAACCGAAAGCAAGAATAGCGGACGCTAAAAGGCGAAAGCAAGAATAGCGGACGCTAAAAGGAACACAAAATGACATGAAGACAAAGAAGGTTGTTAGATCGATTAACGGGCAAACCGAGACGAAAACAATGCACCACGGGAGCAACACCTACTTCATGGTAGTAGTCGATTTGATGTTTGGAGGAAGAACACGACGAACAAGTGAAGGCAACATACAGAGGAGCTGAAACAGCACCGCAAGCAGAGAGCGACGCCGGGAGATTATGTCAGTGCCGGTGTCAAGCTCTTTACAAGCAATAAGCCTATGTCAGTGTCGGTGCCAAGCTCTTTTCAAGCAATAAGCCACCAAGACAGGATGAAAAATTTCAGGCGAAGAACCGAATGTAGGCAGAGAGTACAGTGAAAGGAAAACCAGAGCGGCACGAAGACAAGAGGACAGGTAGATCCAAGAAGAGACGGCAAACCGAGAAGCAAAAATGAAGCCAAGGCATGCTATATCCGGCATTTGCCAGACGGATGTAGCACGCCTGTGCTTCAGCATGTTCTTCAGTGGAAACAGCATGAAGAACTACAGCTCCTTGTTAGGTCTACTCTATTCTCGGTAGATGCTATTAGGTTAGATCTATTACATCTGGGACAGAGAGGGAGAGAGAGAGGAGAGAACTAACTGTGCCCTGGCTCGACAAACACCAGCCAGAGGGATGCCAGAGCTAGCCCCCCGAGCTAGAGCCGCCGTCATTAGCCATAGGAAAAGGTCGACGGCGTGGGTGTGCGGTGGTGGCGGTGCTTCCCGTCGTCTCGCGCTAACCCTAGATCGGTAGGGGTGTAGGTGGGGTGATTGGCATAGCGGCGAACCTTGTACCGTGTGCTGCCAGCCCCCACCATTTTATATAGCGCGGCGACAGAGGCCCACCAACTAGATAGGGTTGGGCGCCCCCGATCAGGGCGCGGTTAGGGGCGTGACAGGCCGTTGGGCTCTGCCACGTTGAGATCTATCTAACACTCTCCTCCTAGATCTCGACTTTACTTTTAACTTTGTACTTTACTAGTTTCATCACAGATCGATACATAGAGCATGTTTCATCGTCTCAGCTCAATTGCCGATAGAATTAGACAGCCACTATATATCTTCCTGTTTTGAAACAAATCCTGTTACTTTTGGGCCTCTGTAGTCCAGGAATCATAGGCTTTCCATTAAACCCATGCCGGCTATGTGTTCCTTGAACACATTGGGTGGTAAGCCTTTCGTTAGCGGATCCGCAAGCATATCCTTTGTCCTTATATGCTCGAGTCTTATAGTTTGATCCTGGACTTTGTCCTTCACAATATAGTACTTTATATCTATAGACTTTGTAGCATTACTCGACTTGTTGTTGTGAGCATAGAATACTGCGGGCTCGTTGTCACAGTACATCTTTAGTGGTCTGCTGATGCAGTCAACCACTTTCAAGTCGGGTAAAAATTTCTTTAAACATAACGCCTATCCCATGGCCTCATAACATGCTATAAATTCTGCATACATCGTAGATGATGCAACTATCTTTGGTGCTTCTCCACGAAATAGCACCTCCTACGAGAGTAAAGACATATCCTGTCGTGGACTTTCTGTCATCTTTTTCTCCCGCAAAATCCGCATCTGAATACCCTTTTATCTCTAGGGAATCGGATCTTTTATATGTTAGCATGAGGCCTTTTGTTCCTTGCCGCAAAGATTTCTTTACCATTTTCCAGTGCTATATGCCTGGATTTTATTGATATCTACCAAGTATCCCGGTGATAAAAGCTAAGTCAGGGCGAGTGCACACTTGTGCATACTGTAAGCTTCCAACAGCCGAAGCATATGGTACTGACTTCATTTGATCGATCTCATATTGATTCTTTGGACATTGATATTTCCCAAAACTATCGCCCTTGACTATGGGAGCAGGTGTTGCATTACTCGCATGCATATTGTATTTCTTTAAAATCTTTTCACAATACGCTTTCAGCGACAGTCCTAACACTCTATTCTTTCTATCTTGGTGAATTTCTATGCCCAAAACATAAGAAGCTTCACCAAGGTCTTTCATGTCAAAATTTGATGACAAGAACTTCTTTGTCTCTAGTACTAGACTGACATCACTGCTAGCAAGCAAGATGTCATCCACATACAGAATTAGGAAAATATATTTTCCACTTTTGAACTTTGCATAAATGCAGTTGTCCTCAACATTCTCTTTGAATCCAAATCTTTTAATTGTATCATTAAACTTTAAATACCACTGCCTAGAGGCTTGCTTTAACCCATAAATGGATTTCTTTATGCGGCATCCCATATGTTCCTTCCCCTCCATGAAAAAACCCTTGGGTTGTTTCATGTAAACATTTTCTTCTAAATCTCCCTTTAGAAATGTCGTCTTAACATCCATTTGATGCAACTCTAAATCAAAATGTGCAACTAGTGCCATGATGATTCTGAAGGAATCCTTACATGAGACCGGAGAAAAAGTCTCATTGTAATCTACCCCTTCTCTTTGCGTAAAACCTTTTGCCACAAGTCTAGCTTTGTACTTTTCTACATTCTCATTGGAGTCATACTTTGTTTTGTAGACCCATTTGCATCCTACTGTTTTGGCTCCTTTAGGAATTTCCTCTAAGTCCCAAACATTGTTGGAACTCATTGATTTCATTTCATCTTCCATTGCCTCTACCCACTTGGCTGAGTTAGGGCTACTCATGGCTTCTTCATATGAGGTAGGATCACCCTCCATATGAACTGTGTTGTAGACTTTGTAAATTTCTTTGGAAATGGCTGGTCTTCGTTCTCTTTTAGACCTTCTGAGTTCATCAGACTCTCGCTCATTTCTTGCCTCGGGTTCAGGCACATTTACAGTATGTGGCTGTTCTGGCTCCCTTTCATGCTCAATAATGGGTTCAGGTTGCTCCTGATGGACAGGTTCCGAACCTTCTCCCATTGTTGTCATGTGTGGAGTCACAACAGGTGTCGGCACCACAACCTCAGGGGTTGTAGATGGTGGCACAACAGGTAGCGAGAAAAATGGCTCCTGAGTCATCGGATTAGGTGCATGCACCCTCTTCTCCTCAAGATCAATTTCCCGAGCTACCGTGCTCCCCCTCATCAATTCGCCCTCCAAGAAGACTGCATGTCTCATTTCCACAAACTTTGTGTATCTGTCAGGACAGTAGAAACGATAGCCTTTTGATTTATCTGTACAGCCAATGAAGTGGCAAGATACTGTTTTGGGGTCTAACTTTGCAATGTTTGGATTGAAAACTTTTGCTCCAGCTGGGCTCCCCCAGACCCTCAAGTGGTGCAGAGAGGGGACTCTGCCTGTCCACAATTCATACGGTGTTTTGGGCACCGACTTGCTTGGTACTCTGTTGAGAATGTGGATGGCGGTTTTAAGCGCCTCCATCCACAATCCCAATGGGAGGGTGGAATAGCTCATCATGTTGTGCACCATATCCATAAAGGTACGGTTACGCCTTTCAGCTACTCCGTTTTGCTGAGGTTCGCCCGGCATAGAATATTGGGCGACTATTCCATTTTCCTGTAGGAACCTTGCAAAAAGTCCTGGTACTTGACCATATGGAGTATGCCGACCGTAGTACTCCCCCCACGGTCAGACCGGACTATCTTAATTCTTTTATCATGCTGATTTTCTACTTCAGCTTTGAAAATTTTAAATTTATCCAATGCTTTAGATCTTTCTTTAATTGGATATAACCATACCGGGAGTGATCATCCGTGAATGTTATGAATGAATCATAGCCATCCACACTTTTCACCGAAAACGGTCCACAAATATCAGTGTGGATTATTTCTAGTGTAGCTATACTTTGGTTTGCACCCTTTTTAATTTGTTTTACATACTTTCCTTTAAAGCAATCTATGCATTGCTCTATGTCTGAGAACTCTAACGGAGGAAGAATGTCATTTTTAACGAGGCTTTCTATTCTTCCCCTCGAAATATGGCCTAATCGGCAGTGCCATAACTTCGATGAGTCAAGAGTTCGCTTTCTTTTCTTTTGTTCTTTGTTCGACAAGGGAACTTGTTCATTCACATCACACACACAAAAAATACTTTCTCATGCAAAGATAATAAATAAAGCTTGTCATGTAGTGTAGCAACACCCACACAAGTATCTTTCAACCAAATGGCACATTTGCCATGTCCAAAATAGCACACATACAAGTCTTTGTCCAAGCACGACACACTTATTAAATTTCTTTGAATGGAAGGAACAAAAAGAACATCCTTAAGCAAAAGAGAAAAGCCATCAGCCAGCTCCAGAGGAATGTCGCCAACAGCATCCACTTCTGCTTCAATCCCATTCGCCACTTCAATGAGTCTTTCTCTTTTTGGCAAAATCCTTGTCGAATGGAACCCCTGTAAAGAGTTGGCAACATGAACAGTTGCACCAGAGTCAATCCACCAAGTAGATTTAGAAAACTTTTCATACAGAGATTCATTAACAAAAGAGACTATATCTTTACCGTTTTTGGCCATTATGGACTTTAGCCATATTGGGCAATCCTTTTTGTAGTGTCCAACCTTCTTACAATGGTGGCACTGGTCTTTGTCCCCAGGGGTAGACTGCTGGTGCAGTAGGGGGCCCTTGCCATGTGGCTTGGAAGGTGAGCCACCATGGTTACTGTTGGTGAAGTTCCTCTTCCTATTGTCCTTCACGTAGTTTAAGGAACCACCGTGAATGGAATTTAGCCTTTCTTCCTCTTGAGAACACATCTCTATGGTCTTTTCAATATCCCACTTTTCAGGGGACATGTTATAGTTGATGACGAAGTTCTCGAACTGTTGGGGAAGAGAGGCCATGACAAGATGCACCAGAAGAGCAGGCTTGAGCTCGAGGTCCGCATCCATGGGCTTTAACTTAGCCGCCATGTTGGACATCCTCAAGATGTGCTCTCTAATGCCATGTGGCCCTCCCATATACTTTTCTGTCACCAGCTATTTTAGCAGCTGGGTTGCATGCATCTTTGAAGAGCCAGTAAACTGGCTCTTTATCTTTGCAAGGTACTCGCCAACGGAGGCACACTCTTCAATTGAGCCCACTATTGCGTTCTCAATTGTGTTCTTGACAAAAGCCAAGCATATTCGCATTGACCCATTTTTGATTGTCTATTGAGTAGGCCAGCTCCAAAGGAGCATGGTCTCTCTTTCTCTTTTCAAATGCAGCACTTTCCTCAGCATCACCCCTCACTGGGTCCTCAGGCTTGACTGGTTGTTTAGTGTCAACCACCCAGTCCACCTCGGCGCAGACAAAAGCCAGATCAACCTTTTTCTCCATTCGGAGTAGTTATCCCCTCTGAGCAGTGGGATGTCCTTCAGGCAGCTCATGAGGTTGAGACCTCCTGAAAATCACAAAAGATGTGAGATAACCAAAAAACAACTGTATGCATTAATCCAACGTTGGTATAAATTAAGCATGCAATTGTTTGTGCCATTTAAAGTTATATCACCGTTGGGTGGAAATAAAATTAAATGCACCTTTAATACTCAATGAAAAATATCATGATCATGTTTATTAATAACGTTGGTCAATAAATAACATGGAGCATAATCAACTTTAATTACTTTATCACATCTTTTGAAACAAAATTTAGACAAACTTTATTGCATTCAAGCAATTTAAAACAACTATTTGCAGCGGAAAAATGAATAAAGTTCATCATCTTTAATACTTTGCAAAAAAAATCTGTCACTTTAATATTCTCTAAACAAAATTTCTTTGGAATGTTTTGAATAGAAAAAACTGTATGAAATTTGCTCAAAAAACTGAACAAATAAACATCAAAACTTTGCTCTGGAAAAAAATAAAACAGAAAAAACTGTGCAGAGTAGTCACAGCAGCAGCGGCCCAGCGCAGCCCAGTGCGTGGCGCGACGCATAGCAGCCAGCCGCTCACCCGGCAGCGGCCCGCGACGGCCCAACACGGCCTGCCTGCCCGTGCCGCTCCCGCGCGGTCTCTAAGCCACGCAGCGCCCGGTCGCTTGCGGCCCAGAGCGGCCCGCATACGGCCCAGCGAGATCGCCCCCAGCAGCCCACTTGGCCCGTACTGGCTCGCAGCCGCCCGCGCCGCTCAATCTCGGCCGTTTGTGGCTGTTACCCTAGATCTAGCGGCCAGGAGCGACTTTCGCGGCATCAAAACCAGCGGGCGGCGCCCCCCTCAAACCCTAGCCCCTCATTTGCCCCCTTCCCTCCCGCGAGCTCCCCCACCCGCTCCACCCTCTCTGGCGGCACGCGCCCGAGCAGGCGAGGCGAGGAGGCCGCCCCGCCGGCGACGGCGTCGGCGGCGAGCCCCTCCCTCTCTCTCTCACACTGCTTCCTTGGGAGCTTGCCAGTGGAGACGAGGTGAGGTGGCTGCCCCGCGCGGAGACGGTGCCGGCGGCGACGCGCCCCTCCCTCTGCCCCACTATCTGGCGACTGCGCCGTTTGGTGCGAGGCGAGGCGGCGCCGCCCGGCGCCGCCGGCGGTCCCCTCCCTCAACCTAGCGCGCGAGCTCCTCCCTCCCCTTTCTTGCCCCATTCTCCACCTTCTCCACACCCTCCAGCGTCGACGAGCGAGAGAGGGAGAAGGCCCGGCGTCCTCCTGCCCCCTTTGGCAGCGGTGTGTCCACCCTAGGGTGGGCACATCACCGTCAAATGGCGCAGTGGAGACGCCCTCTGCCGGCGCGCGGCGGCGGCCCTTTTGAAGTTTTCTTTTGGGGATTTTGGGGTGTTCTTTTGGATCTGGGGAGGATTTTGACTTGGGTTTTTGCATGCGGGATCTCGGGATCTTTCTCGGGATCTGTCTTTGATTCGGGGTTTGGGATCTGGGGATGTTTTCTCTTTGGGGTTTTTTTGGGGCTTAGATCTAGGGCTTTGCTTTGCCCCCGAAGGGGGGTTGTTCTTCGTCTAGATGCCTCATACTGATGCTCATCTAGATCGAGAGGAACGGCGCGGCCGTAGGGTAGGCGCACTTTAGATCTAGGTTTTCTGTGTTTTCTTTTGCTTTTCTACCGGGAAAACTAGATCTAATAGCTCTAATACCATTGTTAGGTCTAGTTTATCCTCGGTAGATGCTATTAGGTTAGATCTATTGCATCTGGGACAGAGAGGGAGAGAGAGGAGAGAACTACCTGCGCCCTGGCTTGACAAACACGAGCCAGAGGGGATGCCGGAGCTAGCCCCCGAGCTAGAGCCGCCGTCATTAGCCATAGGAAAAGGTCGACGGCGTGGGTGTGCGGTGGTGGCGGTGCTTCCCGTCGGCTCGCGCTAATCCTAGATCGGTAGGGGTGTAGGGGGGTGATTGGCACAGCGGCGAACCTCGTACCGTGTGCTGCCAGCCCCCACCACTTTATATAGCGCGGTGACAGGGATCCACCAACCAGATAGGGTTGGGCGCCTCCGATCAAGGCGCGGTTAGAGGCGTGACAGGCCTGGGCTCTGTCACGTTGAGATCTATCTGGTTACAAGTGAGCAAAAACGTTGTCCAGCGGGTATCAAGTGAGCAAAAACGTTGTCCCAAATAATCAAATGGGTACAAACGGCAAGCCCATGGACAGCGGTGGGCGTGCCCATTTACAGGCCTAGCTGCAAGTCCCTCGTCGACCAATGCTGGCTTTGAGGGCGTCTTTTTCTCCTCCTTCCTGGAATCTAGTGCCACCGGCGACGGCGCCTTTTTCCTCTCGGTGTCTGAACGAGATGGTTGCTCGTGAGGAGATGACGGAGCTTCATCCGCCGGCACCGACGTTGGAGCTGCACCCGACATCTTGCCCGTCGATCGGCGAGGTTTGTGGGTTCCGCTCTGCATTTTGTACGCGAGAAAACCTATCTATAGCCAGGAACCCGGCCGTCTCCAACAGGACACACGGGCTACCGTAGTTCCAATCAGAGTCCGTACCGTACATGGGTTGACTTTATACTATCCAACCCCCAAGTTGTAGACATCATGATACCCACACCCAGATCGACGTGAGGAGGCTAGCTAAGCTGATCTAGATCGGCGACGACAAGCCACACAGGTGAAGGGTGGGGGAATAATCCATGGATTTAGAGGATATCTTCTCTGACGACGACAACGCTGCCTCATCCAAGTTCTTATTGGCGACGACAACGCCGACGACTGGCGGAGCAGCTAGCTACGAGGACAGCAGCGATGAGGAACCGCCCGAGGAGTCCTTCACCGACCCGGCCGCCTACGAAGCTCGTCTCTACCGTGATTTCTGGAACGACATGTTCGCCGGCGCCCAGTACGGTTCCTACGACACCATCAGTAAGCACCTCAGTCTCCACCTTCATCCCTTTAGTGCTTCCTTTAGTTCTTTTCCATAATTCTTGTCGTTGTTTTACTTTAAATTTGAACTACAATCATGGAAAGAATTATATGAAACGGAGCCAGGACTATATATACACGACCAAGAAGAATGAATATACTAACCCTGATCTCAATTTGATCATGCAGCGTCTATTCCTCCCATGTTTTTCACCGACCATAGTAGTCGTCATGACGATTTTGTACATGAGCGGCCAACTTTACAAATCTTCTCGATCAAAGTTACCGAGATAACAGGGGGTCTAGAGTGGCCTATGGATGTCTACGGCATGGTCGTTGCACGGGACGTCGTGGACCGCAACCGTAATATCATCTTCCATCGCGACAGGGATGACTCCCAAACAATCACCCACGAGGTTTCCACATAGCTACTTCCCTCTGCTTCTAATATATATTTTTGGCCTAAGCTAACTTTTAACTTATATGTTGCATGTATGCTGCAGGACCCATATCTAGCACTAACAGGTCCTACACGTGCCATTGTCTTGTCCGTACAATCAGCGGATGTCGAGGTTGATCTCAAGGTGAAAGGCGCCACGGAATCCGAGGATAGGGACTTGAGCTTTCTAGTGGTGTCGCACAAAGATGACGGCTCATCTTGTTCGTACGTGTTTGATCGTGTCGAGACTAGTAGGCTTAGCACACTTGAGCTTACATTCGGACACATTGCGAACTCCGTGGAGGCCACGGTCAATGTGGAAGTCACTCGTGGGAGCTGGCCACGTGGTTTTCGAGCTGTTTTTGCCGCATGTACAACCGATATAGATGACCTGGAAATCTTGTTGATATCTTCTAGAGACGACGAATTGCCTTCGGGTGATGAGGGAAAGGTCAAGCTTTCACGCCATGTTGTTTGCGTCGAACTTTCTCGGCCAATCGCAAGGCGTGAGAAGGCGAAGCATAAGAAGCCAAAGCTCAAAGTTTCGGGGCAGGCACTACACATTGAAGGAGAGAAAGACGTGCTGAAAGATGATATAGTTTTTACACCTAAGAAAATGGGTAGAAGCCGGCAGATGCTTAGGATTGGCTCATGTGAGATGGAAGTCACGGTGGCATGGTCCCTTTTATCCACTTTCAAGTGCAGCTACGAGTAGGCCCATCCCATTTAAACTCGACTCATTTGAGCCGTCTTTCGTTACCATAAGTAATGATTTATGCTACTGGCTGTTTGTATGCCCTGGGCCAGTGCCAGCTGCTTTTCGAGTGCTAATTAATAGACACTATATTTTTTTTGTATTGATTCATGTATGGACGAAGTTGGTTTTGCAGTTTACCTTTTTTTTCTTGATGCACCCGTAGTTTATCCATATCCATAGCATGTTTCACTTATGCTAACTAACCAAAGAACCTCCCTCGCGTCGCCTCCCTTTAGGGTCGACCAGGGGAGAAACCCTAGCTGCCCCGGCCGCCACCCCCTCCCTCCCCCTCACCTCATCGTCCCCAGAGGCTGCCGCCAAGAAACCCTACGCGCTGCTCGAGAAGGGGACGGCAGGGCCCTGGCGCCTCGTTTGAGCCGTCTTTCGTTACCATGAGTAGTGATTTTTGCTACTGGCTGTTTTGTATGCCCTGGGCCCGTGCAGGCTGCTTTTCGAGTGCTAATTAATAGACACTATATTTTTTTTGTATTGATTCATGTATGGACGAAGTTGGTTTTGCAGTTTACTTTTTCTCTTGAATCACCCGTAGTTTATCCATATCCATAGCAGGTTTCACTTATGCTAAGTAACCACAGACCCTCCCTCGCGCCGCCTCCCTTCAGGGTCGACCGGGGGAGAAACCCTAGCTGCCCCGGCCGCCCCCCTCCCCCCCTCACCTCATCGTCCCCAGAGGCCGCCGCCAAGAAACCCTACGTGCTGCTCGAGAAGCGGACGGAGGGGCCCTGGCGCCTCGCGGCCATGGCGTAGGGGCAGGGGGCACTTGGCGGCGTTTTGGAGCGGCGGCAAGACCTACTTTGACCGCTTCTCCTAGAGGCACAGCGTAGCTTCGGCGGCTTCGAAGGGACAACGGTCTCGGCAAGGGGTGTTGATCGATCTATGACGCATGGACCCCGGAGCGGCGACTCTGGACATGACGACGACAAATCCCTGTGGTGGTGCATGCAGGCGGCGGATCATGGGATCCCGAGCCTAGGTTCGTCGCACGAGGAGCATGTGCGGGAGAGACATGGTCCTTCGGGGCCTACGGATCGGAGATGGTGGCACCACCGACCTCTTGGTCCGTGGTGATCTAGACGGTGGAGGGTTCAGGATGAGAGGCCGCCAGTGAAATCCGTGCCGACTTTGGTCATGGCGGTGATAGCAGTGTCTTTGTGTCATTACCTTGTTGAGGCATTGTTGCTGCATCTCTCGCTTCTCGCTCGAGCTTCTTTGGGGGAAACCCCGGATCTGAGTCTTCTGGATCGGACGATTGCGACGTGTGACGCCATTTTCCTTCATGTGGCATTGTCTTTGGAGCACCTGCTGGTTCAAGGTGGAGCAGCTTCGTATTGCGCGGAGTCTTTGGCGGAGATGTTAAGTCATGCCTAACCACCAGATGCTATGCTCAGTTATGCCTGATTCGATAGGTGCTGCCCACAATAGATCTTTCGGAGGTTTCAACCTGCGTCGGATGGCATGACTCGGCGGCAGGGCCGTCTCCAAAAATTTGGGGCCCTTGTGAGAAAAGCTAAATAGGGCCCTAAACTTTGAAAAATCTAGATAACAGTTGTAACTATATAACTTGAGTATGTGGTTTTATACAATACTAGTAAGCGTGCACGTGCAACACACGTTCTATTATTATATTTATTACATCTGTCTTGAATCTTATTTCTCTTTTATCTAGCTTATTATCGAGTCAAATGTGTCTCTTGCCCAACGATGCAAGAAAACATCTGACGCGGCCCACACATGTCTTCACATAAATTTTGCGATCACATAAATGTATAATAAGTAGTTACAAAAATACTTAAAAACAATAACTAAGCAACATTATCTATTATTTTTTGATATTCTTTGCTTATGTTTTCTTCTTAAAGGTCCATGTATTTATATGCTCTATAATGTCTTGCTCCATGTCTGGGATATTTTTTAGAGTCTCATTGCCATGGTACTTCAAAATATGAACCAAAAATCGTCTTCTCAGTTCGCTATCATCCTACCTATGCATTACACAAAATTATTTTAAACTAGTTAAATGCTCATGCGTTGCCACGGTCCTTTAAATTATGTATCGTTGCCACACATGTCGCACATAAAATACACACATGATGCACATATATAATAATACACACAACTATTCACATATATACAAAATGTTGCCACATAGTATTCTATAAATGCTAGAATTTCCACTACGCGTTCGTGTGATTGAGAGAGCTATATACTTACCAAATAAGGGGACAATGTAAGATAAAGTCGTGAACCAACACAAGAGTAGAAATCTAAAACAAATATATGGCTAGTAAGATAGGAAGATCTATTTTGCCAGTTTCAAGAAGAGAAATATTTAGTAATGAGCAAGCAATTATTATCCCTCTGTCTCAAAATAGATGTCTTAGGTTTTTAAAAATTTGGATGAATCTATATACTAAATAGTGTCTAGATTCGTCCAAATTTTAAAAAATTTGAGACATCTATTTTGAGACGGAGGGAGTATGAAATATCTTGTAAACTTACACCACCAAGTTTGTCTCTTGGCACATACAAGATTATCTTCTTTGCTGATGACACAGAGGTTTCAACCAGATTTGCAACCACACTCCATTCTGTCATCCCAAGTCTGTTGTAGCATCTCACTTTTTGCTATTGTGATGCAAATATTCAGGGCAAAAGAATGTGTGAATAATTTACAAACCCTATATCACAAATCATAACAAAGGAAGTTACCACCAAAGGAAAAAAATGGTGAACATAAGTATATATACTATATTCCCATTATTTCTTATCACTCAGGTACAATTGATAACACAGATCAATGCATTCATCATCAAGTAAGTACATAGTAGAGGAAAATGTAAAGACTCGCTTTAGTCTAAGCGTTCCAGACATAATTTTCATTTCAAGTTCAGAGACAAGCATTAATTTGTGGTATTCACAAGGATCATACCGTACATAAAAGATTTAAGATTGTTCTCCACGGAGTCAGCTCCTTCGCTTTTTTATTCACATTGGTACTAAAATAACAACCAAATACATAGCACACAAAAGGACGAATTTTACAAGCCAAATTCAGAAAAGTAATTTGTTATCATAGACAACAACACTAAATGCCACAAATTAAAGTGTAAACTACCTATCAAGTATCAGCTTCAAATTCCCAAGAGGTTGAAATGGACATGGCAATCATTTCTCCTCTTCCAACTATCTCCTTGGGGAAATTGGATCCGCATACAATTTAATATAAAAAGAAAAGACCAACACCACATTAATTCATTGTCTACAAACTGTAGGATCTTAAAAGTACATGTCAGATCATATTAGAGATATAAAGGATCTAAAGTAAGTGATTGTGACAATGTGTTATAGTCTATGTAAAGGAATTTTACTAAATCAACACCCATGGCGTCTCCACAAATGATGCCTATATACTATCTATAGTGCATTTCCAACCAATCTACTCTGGACATGCATTTGTAAACCTTGGGCAAAGTGAGCCACCAACTCGAATTTAATAGTAAAAAAATCATGTGCATCATATATAAAAATAAACATGGTGAAAATACTGACCTCGGGTATTGTAAAATGTAGTGCTCCATCCTCCCATGAGTGCATGAGATTAAAAACCATATAACCCGATAGAGGTCTGCATATACAAAATATTACATTATGGTTCAAATGAATCACTTAAGATTGTAATGCATTGACAAATATTCATACCTGTATGAGTTTGTGAGAACAACATGAATTTTGCATCCCCATTTAGAGATGTCGTGCTTCAATGCAGGGTTTGCGGCTTGGAACGCAATGTTTAGATTCTTGACCATAGTTTTAAGTATATTCTTTCCCCAAACGGGTCCAAACTAATGACAACTATTTTTTTAATCCAAGACAAACAAAAATATCCCAAAAATATTTGAAGATAATAAAATCTGCAATGATGCGTATATTTAGAAATACATCAATCATTAAGACCAAACAAACCACACATAGTAACAAAGAATTTAAATCTTACCATATTGCATTCTGCGATATGGTATTCATTGCTATCATGACAACTATTAAACAATGGTGACAACCTAGCAACATCCAGATTTTTATGACAACTTAAGTCTCATTTATAGTGGGACATCGACTGAAATAATAATAAGAAAATTAGTACTATGAAGTAAAATTTAATATGTGATTATAGTAATTTCCATGTAGTGAACTGGAATATCTCTAACAGGCTGGATGTCGTGTCATGCTAGTATTCGAAGGGCCATATTGAAGCAATATCCATGTATTCATAATTATTTAATATGTTTTTTAGTTGTCTCATATTTAAACTAATGGTGTATGGATTAGAACTTTTCACCCATTCTATCCTGTATAACTGAAATTATTTTAATATAAGAATATTTTTATAAGGAAAACAAAATAAAAATGTGGCTTACTGCAGTGAAGAGATGTCATCAACCATGCTAATGCACAAGCAAAGTTCATCTATTAATTCATTGTCAGTTGGATTTGAAGATGGTGAAATGAGAAATGATTGTGATATGAGCTCAACTTATAACGAGGTGTTTGATGTTTAAGATTTTTAGAGGTCTATCCACAATCATGTAATCTTGGGATCTGCGGGTTTTTTCCTTGCTTTTATCATTTTTAAAGTCTAGATTTTTTTATATTATCATCATTCAATTCCGAGTCCACCAAAATGACAGCTAATTTGCTTCTAAAATGCGTCATATGATCCTACACAATAGTAAACATAGTTACTTTTCAAATAACGATAAACCATATAATAAGTATCAAGATACACAGTGAAATGTACATGTTCAATAGTGTCGGATAAAATATCTCCCGTGAAATACTCCATGAAATTTAACACCCACAGACCACATGACGACATGCATGATTCATATTTTTTTCATCTCCACAAGCCCCATTGCTGATACTTGTAAGGACAATCATTTTTTGATAAAGAGACCTTTTTTGCTTATAAAAAATATAGATAAATTGTAGTTAAAGAGACATATCCCATTTACTCTCTCCACAAGCCCCACGTGTCCCTGCAGTTCCAGCGCGATCCTGCCTCCACCCACCGCTCGCTTCCTAGATGCCCTGCCGTCCGATTATGTCGCCTTACCCAAGGTGACCCAGCGGGAAGGCGCCAGTGGAGGGCGAGGGGCGGACCTCGTCTCCATCTGGTCCGCGACCGCGGCCACCGCCACCGGCGTTCGATGGCTCACGATCCGCCTCATCGGTTAGCATAGGTCTGTCTATGCGCGACACCCCCCCCCCCCCTCCATACACTACAATCAAAAGTTTACTGCTTCACCCTATAGAAATACACATATGTGTGAAGCAAACAAACATATACAGATGAGTCTATAGATGCACAGTTTAGAGTGTTTATAGGTGAAACTATGAAAGGGGAAACAGACTCTGTGATATGCTTGATGAATTAAAAGTTACCGGTGTGTGGAATTAGGTAGCCCAGTAAGGACATAGATGTTGGCGATGGATTTAGTCTCGAATTAAGTTTATGAAGTAGTATGCATGTGTTTATTATTTCGAAACAGCATGGCATTCTTAAATCTGATGATAGTTGATACAAAGCTGCATTTAGGCATTGTTATAGTTTACTTTGATGTCTTGGATCAACTCTCCTGTTATACATGAAAACACAGTCAAGTGAGAGAAACTCTAGCATACCCCCCAAACGGCAAACCCCAAATCGGCGTATCCAGGCTACCCCAAACGCGTTTTGTGGGTTGAAAAACGGCCATGCAGTTCAGACACGGAATATGATGTTATGCGGGTCGCGTTTGGCGCGTCTGGACTGCGCGGCCTTTTTTGGCCGCATGCAAAACCGCAACAAAGGGTTTTGCAAAATATGACAATCAATTGATACAACAAATGTTTTGTAAAACACAACAATAATCTGAATTATTACACAAATGTTTATTGTCATAGAATACAAACAATAATCCGAGTATCATCGCCATCTGCTCTAAGTCGTCGTCGAGCAGCTCCTCCAAATCGGAGTCGTCGGAGGAGGACGAGTCCCCCAACAAGAACAACGCGCACGGGTCCATCTGCGATGCGCAACAACCGCGACGAATCATGAGAACGGCGGCGGCGAATTCGCGGCTGCGACGAGGTTTGGGGAGAATACGTACCGACCGACTGCGAGGCGTGCGCGGCGGCGGAGATTCTGTTTGATTGGTCGGGGATTCGCGCGTGCCGGCGGGCGGGACGGGCGCGGCAGGGCGGCACGCGTGTTCCTGCCGGTCGGAATCGGAGGGGGCGGCCCGTGTAGGCCGGGATCTACGGCGGCGCGCGGCGGCGGCAGTAGTTGGTGGGGGAAAGAGGAACGACTAAAACTTCCTCCACGCCAACAGGGGGAAATGGATGGTGTTCGCGCTTGCACAGGCTCTCCAACCCGGGAAGTTGGGGTTTCCGCGGCACGAATCGCGATAGCCCACAATTTTTTTTGGTATGAGGATCCTGTCTGAACCGTCCCTTTTTCCCCTCCAAACCAGAAAACGGCGATTACTATGCAGATGAGGGTTCGATGCGGGGTCTGCTAGAGATGCTCTCATAGACCTTTCATCGTATCGTACTGTAGTTCAGGGATTGGTTTAAATTTGCAGATCATGACGATAGATTCAACAGTCGCGTCTACACTTTTTTTTGGAAATGGGCTGAGTCGCTTCTACACATATATTCTAACGAATATGAAGTTGGGTACTCAATCAATGACTAACACCAGGACCTACTATGTGAAGCTACTGCAGAAACACACTTAGACTCTCCAATCGGGCAAGACGTTATGATCTTTTGCTGCAAAACGTAGGTCCATATGTCCATATCTGACTCGTCACATTTCTTTGCCATTTCTCTTGAACTTTTTCCTTCTCAAGTAAAATGGAAGGTAAGTGTGGGATGATGGGGTATTGGGGTTATAGGATTGACACTGCGCATACGAAATCAAAAGAATGCTTTCGCAAGCTTGTGATCCTGGGATGATGGGGTATTGGGGTTATAGGATTGTATGTTTGGGATGATTGGGGTTATAGGTTATTGCTTTGCTTTTACGTGCAGCTTTTTCCAAATTTTAGGTCTTTAAGTAAATAATATGTAAGTTTTATCCAGTGGAGGGACGGAGACAAGGGGGGACGAGCAGGGGCTACGCCCCCCTATGCTTGGGATTTTCATTGGAAATTTAGCCATGGAAGCTCATGTTTTAAGCTAATTTAACTAGCTTAGCCCCCCTCATTGAGATTACACACATGGTTTGCCCCCTTTGAACTCAGTTTCTGGCTCCGTCCCTGGATTCTGGAGATACTTCCTTTTCAATGTGATTAAGGAGGCATACAAAGTTGCACATAATACCAATAACGTTGAGTTCGGAGTGTACCCATATGTATACATGCTTCTGTTAATACACTCTTCCCTTGGCCATATTCTGACGTTTAAATCCTTACACTTATCAGATTTTAAGAACACACAATAGATGGGGTTTTTGTACTATCAAATTATGTGTGCTATAAAATTATTTCAAGCCATTTATGCTACTTATGTTGGTGTAGCATCTTCATTACCTAGTTATATGTTGCTGTAGCATGGATGCAATGGTTTTTACGGAAAGATTGGCTTGTCACCTTTTACAGGATGTCGGAGCCGAAGGAGGCGAGGTGGCGTCCAGGAAGGCGGGTATGGTGTCATCAAGGGCGGCGATGGTGGTGCGAGTGCATCGTCCAGGAAGGAGGCAATGGCACCGTCAAGGGCGGCGATGGTGGTAGCGAGGGCGTCGTCCAGGAAGGCAGCAATGGCGCTGTCAAGTGCGGTGGTGGCGGTGGCGTCGTCCATCGTCAAGGGCGGCGATGGCGGTGGCGAGGGCGTCATCCAGGAGGGCAGCAAAATGGTGGTGTCAAGGGCGGCGGTGGCGGTGGCGATGGCTTCGTCCAGGAAGGAGGCGAAGTGGAAGGGACGGCGGCGGAGTCGAATACGGGCCAGTCATCCGCTAGTCCGCGCGTGATGGAGCGATCAGGAGGGGAGCCGGATATTTCTCTGTGTGAAAAGGCAATTGTTTTCAGTTCTTTTTTAGTCTTCTGTAACGTGTAATCGCGTAATTGATGCTTACCAATCATGGGATCATGTGTGTGATCGCTTCCTTTATTTTTGGAAGCAAGGCGGGGTATGCGGTGGGGCTTTCCATGCGGCTCAAAGCTAAATGCTGGGTGCACCCAAGAGAAAGGTTAGGCTAATAGAAGTTGTTGGATTGTGTTTAGTCTGTCTCATCATACGGTTATGAGACCTTCTTTGTATGTCTATTGGGGTGTCTGTAGCAAAATTCTGGTTGGAGCCTTTATAAGTACTCCATCTGTTTTAAAATATAAGATGTTTTAGGTTTGTAAAGAAAATATATCTAAACTTTTCTTAGTGTCTATATTCATTCACTCTAAACCTGAGTGAACTGCTAAAACAAATCTAGGTATATTTATTTCACAAAGTTTAAACATCTTATATTTTAAAACGGAGAGAGTAGTAGAGATAAAGAATATATCAGACGTCAACTCTTTTAAAAGGTGTCAGTAAAAGCAATAAGCTACTCCACCTATCAATCCCCAACCCGACTAGGGATGGAATCGAGCCGAGCCGAGCCGGCTCGTGGCTCGGCTCGGTAAGGCTCGGGAAATTCGAGCCGAGCCAGAGCTCGGCTTGGTGCTCCAAACTTCCTAGAAAATGAGCTCGAGGCTCGCTCGCTGAAGCTCGGGGCTTGCTCGGTAGGCTCGTCGAGCCGGAACGCTGCACCTAGACGTATCGTTCCCCTCCATCCTTTTCTCTGTCGTGTGCTCAAATGTCGCCGCCGCCGGCGCAATTTGGGCAGTCTCTTGCCGCTGGAGGTCCATTTCTCGCGCAGGCCGCCTCGTCGCCTTCTTTCCCACCCGTTCCCGTGTTGATTTTGCCGACTCACCGCTACGCTGGAGTTCCTGTGAGAGGTCCTCGCGCCCCACCGCTACGGAACTCCTCAGCGCTCTCCGTCCTTTGTGGCTGGAGATAGTCGAACATCAGGACGTGCTCCTTGCCGTCGCTGGTGAATAGCTCCGGGTACACACAAATTCACTTGTTGATTTGGTTTTTTTGTTTACTATGGTGGGAAGGAAGCGAGCAAATTGGGGCTTTCTAGTAGAGAACTACTCGCGTGGAGGACGAACAGATAAGGGAGCGGTTGACAAGAGAAAAAAGTATAAACAACTAGCAGTTGGGTCAGCCTTAAGGCCTAGATGTTCACAAGCATTGTGGCTATTCTAATTGGCTATAGCACTATCAGGAGCCTTAGTTTATGGCTTGTTTTAAAATTAAGTATTGGAGACGTCCTAATAACACAGGCTATATTTGGCTAGTACTTAGGGAAATTAGCATCACTGCAGGAAATTTTTACTACGCCGACGGCCGGCTGCCGTCGGCACAACGATAAATTGTCGTCGGCACAGGCTGTGACGACGGTGGCCGTCGGCGTAGCCCCCTTGGCGTATGTCCTCGTCGGCACAGCTCTCCCCCTCGGCATAGTGTCTTCTAGCGGGCCCCACATGTCAGTCAACGGACGTCTTCGATAACGGACTAGCCTGGAGCTACGGGAATGGAGCTACGCCGACGGCCTGGCCGTCGGCATAGCCTAAAATATATATTTTTTATTTTTTTATCTTTTAATTGTTTGACTCCTTAATCTCTCGCTTTAATCATTTTAACACTATTTATAGTTAATAATTGATTAAATTGCAGTCTTAGTCAAGACTCCTGTTCGGTCACCCATCCTAGCACTACTCCAGCTCTAGCACGCTTAACTTCCTTGTTCCTTCAGAATCTCTTCCCGCGAAGCAATTTACACATTGTTGTCAATACTATGATATCATTCCTATTAAGTCTTATATCATCATGTCACATGGTTGTATTTTTTGAAATTACAAGCAATTATTTAAGTAAACAACAATGAATAAGTAAAAATATTATTGAATTCAAATAAAAATATAATGATTTTATTTTTTTTGTATTTTTATTTAATATGGAATAATTAATATCTTTAAATCTGTAAATCGGAATTCGGCAAATAATATGTCTAAATTGATTAGAAAAATGAGAGGAATCCAAATATGATATCAATATCAACTTATCACAAATATGTTGTGATTCTTATCATAATTTCATTTGCCCGTTTAAAACGGCACGCATAAAGATTATTAGCTCGGGGCTGAGACTCGCTAAACTTGAAGTGAATCTATGATGAAACAACATATTTTGAACCTAAAATAATTTTTTGTAAAAAATCATGAGCATCCGATCATGTACTTGTAGTTCATATCTGTAACACCCTCATAATCGGACCTATGCAAGTTTTAGCGAAATCCGCCAAACCCGCATAGAAACGATTCAAAGGTGCCCACCAGGCACTTTCGTGCGGGTGGAAAACGAAGTAATAACATTACACAACAGTCCTCGATGGGACCCACAGAACAGATATATATACAACAGCGACTCAAAGAGTCAAGAACACAGATATAATATACAAAGATCCAAATCACCTTGAAAGAAGGAGCGTCCGACTACGGACAAGATGCAAATGGGGCTAAGAGCCCTGAAAAATAACCAATGGCGTCCATAACCCTGCCCAGGCCAAGCCGGAAGGGTAACCCTGCTAACGACGTCGATCTCAAAACCTGCTTAAACAAAAGGGGTGCCGACAAAGGGCAAAGGAAAAAGAGGAGCGTCAGTACTGAGGCCAGTACACGGCGAGACTAGAATTCGGCGGTCCTCGCCTACATAGGTATGGTGGACTGAGCGGCAGCGGCAGCATGCACTAAACAACCTATAGAGACTCGACACAACTGGCGACTATCAGAGAGGGGTGAGAAAGACCTATTCGGAACCAACCTGATACTACCATCAAACAAACCCATCCTGGCGTTTCCCCCCTCGAGACCAAACGAGGAAGTCAACCGAGGAACTCACACGGTTGGAAGTTTTATTTATTCGGTTATCGTTGCAGCAATTACTAGTCAAGTATAGATAATCATCCTGATAAAATAAACAGTTGGCACTTTTAGTCAACCGTTCCGTTATAGTTGCAACAGTTACTAATCAGATACAGATAGCGTGAGATAAACCCAAAACCCAGCAGTTGTTGGTACTTTTATTCAGCCATTCCGTTGTAGTTGCAGTACTTACTAGTCAGGTACAATGGTCGCAAGTGACAATCCAAACAGCAGTTGTGGGCAGTATTATTTAGCCATTCCGTTATAGTGGAGCTGATTACTAGTCATTATAAAGTCAAATTTATAGCATTAAACTTTAGTTATGCTTGTCTATGGTCGAGATACTGTGCTCCAAGTCGTCCATAACCGCGGACACGGCTTTCAGAAAGTTTTACCCGGCCGGGGTGCACCAATAGCAACACACACTCGATCAACCTCGGAAAAACCAAATCAAAACCCAACGAGGCTTTCACGACAAAGCAATCACAGGATTCAGAAATATTTCAGGGGGCCACCCCATTGAGTAGACCCGCAACGAAGGAAGCAAGCTCCGAGACGGACTCAAGGTTTGCGCCAATGGCTGTAAACGACTGGGAACCCGAAAGTGTGGCTGGGCTTGTCGATACCGTGAAAACATTCCGCTTACCTAAACAGTACAGTGTGCTCCTCGCACAATCGTAAATAAAGCAGTAAAGCATGGCATAAGTACAGGATCGTAAATAAAACCTTAAACTAGTTTGTGGCCCCAAGAAATAAGACTGAATCAAGCTCTGGCTAAGGGGGGTCCCATATACCTCCCGGATGTGGATAGCGCGATAAATCAAGGAACAGGTATCAAGTACTCGGGGTCCTACGGGACACAAGTGGGCGTTCGGAAACCAAATATTATCTATCACCCACCGATGCCTCTGCTTACTTCAATTTTAGTTGTTAAACAGGAATTAAAGTGTACGATAGTAAAACTATGATCACCTCCAACATCAACATGCGGCAATACATCAACAACTGTGGCACTTGACGACACGCAGCGGCAATTGAGCAAGCGACTATGACGCGCAAGTCCAACTATCTACCAAACAACAAGTAATAGGATGTGTCCAAGGCAATATATGGCTGCAAGGGATATCAAGGGTACGGAAACTAGAGCATCGCGACACAGATAGCAATAGATCAACAGGAGGGAAGTAAATATCATAAAAGTAAGATGGGTAGAAAGGGGGAGATGCTCGCCTGAAAACATTGCCGAAGGGTTCGTCCGAAGATCGGGGCGGAGCTCACATCAACTCAACGGTCTTATCCGCGAAGAAGCAAAACACTAGAAGAAACACCGGATGCAATATTTAATACGACGGCAGAAGATCGGCATGATGCATGGCATGGCAAAGGTGCAATGCAATTAGATCAGATTAAGCGGAACCGGGGGTCCCGACAATTAATTAAATGGTTCAAGTTGTTTAGATACCCCGCAATTTAAATGTTGCATTAGTAAGACAAAAGATGGCACCGGTTCGCTACACAAGTTTAAATGAGGCCAATATGAGACTAGATTTGCCCGCATATGGGCCCCATATTTAATTATTAGGTGAATCGGCATAAGGCCCCCAAACCACATGATATGGATGCATGCATGAACAATTTATATGCAACAGTTATATAGGTGACATTTATAAAATAGGGTTCTCGGATAAGGGGTTCACACATAGGGTTCGGCAGATCTCGGGGTTCCGGGGTTCGGGGTCGGTCTCTGGGTTCGGATCTGGGGTTTGGGGTTCGACGGGATCGGTCTCGACGGGAACATTCTCGGATATCAGAGGTAGGTCTTGTCGCGCCCGGGAAGCAGAACTTGGGTCGGTGTCGGGGCGCGTCGGATTCTTCCGGGCCGATGCCGTTCTTGTCGTCGTGCCGATCTTGTCGGGTCCCACGGGGTCGATCTTGCCGTTGCGAGGATCTTGTCGGGCTCGCGCCATCGAGGCGGTGTTAGCGTTCGGGAGCGTTCTCGGACTCCGGGGTTAGGGTCTTCGGATCGGGGTAGATCTTGGCGCACGAGCGTTAATGCTTACGGAAGGAGAACTTGTCGTCCAGGGTCGCGGTGTCCGGGGTGAAGTACTCGGCGTCCTCGAGGAAATACTTGTCGCATCCGTGTCGGCGAACTTGGCGTTCAGGGGGAAGTTCTCGGTGTCCGTGAGGTAGACCTTGTCGCGTCCGGTCCTCGGGGTTTGACCTTCGGGGTTCGACGGGTGTCTTGGCGTCCCATGGAGGCGAGCTTGGCGTTAGATGGTAGATCTTGTCGACTCCAATCCATCGACCTTGTTGTTCCGCAACATAGATCTTGGGGAGTTTTCGGGGTTCCACGGGTTCGACTCGACAAACGGACTCCGTGAGCGGGTCTTGGCGTCCATGAAGGGGACCTTGGAGCATCGCGGTTACGTTGTTGTTGCCGAATTCCGTTGGTGACGATCTTGTCTTTGGAAGTGCAGTCGCATCGCAACAACACTACCACCCAATCTTCTCGGGCTCGTCTTCATGGTAACAACACCACAACAGGAACACATCCGGGCCTCGTCTCTAGCACACAACCACAGGGACACACGAGAAGAGGGAGACACGCGCGGCAGCTGCAGGGCCGACGCGGCTCGGCCGGAGGAGGGCGGAGGTCGGCGGCGTCGCAGGCAGCGGGGCGGACGGTGAGCGCCTGCGGCGGAGCCGCGCGGGGTGGAGGCGACACGGGCCCGCTGTCGGCGGCGGGGGCTCGGCTTGGGACAGGGCGGGTCCGCGCAGGCCGGCTTCGGGGTGGCGCGCTCGAGGCCGCAAGGGGAGGGTCCTGGCGGCGGTGCAGGCTCGCCGGAGGGCGCCGGGCAGCTCGGGACCGGAAGGGGCCGCGCGGATTGAGGCGGTGGTCGGCGCCGGAGACGGGCTCGGGGTCCCTGGCGGGGAGGCGAGCTTGACGGGGACGGCGGGGAGCTCGCGGGGCGCGGAGAGGGGGAGGCGCAGGCGCGGCCGGCGTCGGGGCGTCGCGCGCGGCCACGAGGAGGAGCGGGACGGAGGGAAGCTTGCAGGGAGAGGAGGGCGCTCGAGCGGGGCGGCGCGCGGCGGCCGGGTCCGGCGGGCGCGGCGACGGGCACCTGGTGGCGAGCGGCGGCTGCGGAGAGGGGAGAAGGGCGGGCGCGCACGCGCGGTGCCTGGGGCGGTGGGACGAGCCGGCGGAGGAGAGGTTGCGTGCGGGGTTGGGGAAGGAGGCGTCGGGGTGGGCTGCTCGGGGAGGCTCCAGGTGGGGTGGGACCGGGTGCCAGGTGGCGCGCGGTTGGTGGGAGGAGTGGGTGGATGGGATCGGTGCAGGGGGGTGGGGGTCCGCACGTGGCGTGCGCGTGTGTGCGGGTGTGTTGTGTGGGGTGTGGGTGGGTTGAGTGGGGGGGTGGTGATTGGGAGAGAGAAAGAGAGGGAGAGAGAGTTGGGGGTGAGGTGGCAGCACCTGGTAGGCTAGGGGGAGGGGAGAGGGTGAGGTGGCAGGTTGCTATTGGGTGGGGTGATGTGGAGGGGGGGTGTGGGTAGATAGGTGGGTAGCTGTAGGAATAAGGGGTGGGCCGTTTTATTTTTCTGGGAGGTGGTCGTTCGGGTCGAAACGGCCCGTTCGACTGCCCCCTCTAAAATAATATAATAATTTTTATTTAATTCTAATGCACCGTATGCAAACCGATAGCAGTCCAACAAAAAATATTCCGGAGACCCGGGGTTGGGTTTTAAATTAAAGACGGGGCGTTTTAAAAAACATAACGGGCCTTGCGAAATAGTTTTATGCAAACAATGCATGATGATGACGATGCAATGCACAAATTCAACACGATTTTCTAGTAGTGGTTTTGCGGGATGCCACAATATCTGACCCACTTCCTACCGATTCGGCAGTAATTTGTCTTTTTCACCAGGGATAGACGGAAATGTTTGACATCCCCCTGTTATGATATTATCCATGTAAGATGGTCTAGTATTTTTGAAAAATGTGACGGTAGTATTTTGAATTAGCCATTTGGTGGTTGCTTCACAAAACCGTCCGTTTTTTGCACTCAGAAAATTGAAACCGGCTTTTTGGTGCGACGAAAAGGAAAACTTCCTTCTAAAATATTGTTCTCCATCCCATGATGCATACTTATGCATAATATGAACACATTATCACAAACTATGTCTTCATTCTAGCCATAACATTGGTCATTTGACCCGAAAGCCAAGAAACCTCGAACGAGATAGGTCATTTTGTGAAGGATTTTTTGAGACATAATCAATATACCAAGTTTGATATTTTTCCTTCTAACTATGTCACATAATATGACACCACGCGAAGGTTTCATGTTGTTTGGATCGTTTTTGAATTTATAATGCCCGTTTTAAACTATCGTTAAACTTTGTTGAAGGGCGGGCATGAAGATTCTTAGCTCGGGGCTGAGACTCGCTAAACTTGAAGTGGATCTATGATGAAACAACATATTTTGAACCTAAAAATGTTTTTTTGTAAAAAATCATGAGCATCCGATCATGTACCTATAGTTCATATCTGACCCACTTTCTACCGATTCGGCAGGAATTTGTCTTTTTCATCAGGGATAGACGGAAATGTTTGAGATCCCCCTGTTATGAAATTATCCATGTAAGGTGGTCTAGTATTTTTGAAAAATGTGACGGTAGTATTTTGAATTAGCCATTTGCTGGTTGCTTCACAAAACCGTCCGTTTTTTGCACTCGGAAAATGGAAAACGGCTTTTTGGTGCAACAAAAAGGAAAACTTCCTCCTAAAACATTATTCGCCATCCCATGATGCATACTTATGCACAATATGGACACATTATCACAAACTATGCCTTCATTCTAGCCATAACATTGGTCATTTGACCCGAAAGCCAAGAAACCTCGAACAAGATTGGTCATTTTGTGAAGGGTTTTTTGAGACATAATCAATATACCAAGTTTGATATTTTTCCTTCTAACTATGTCACATAATATGACACCACGTGAAGGTTTCATGTTGTTTGGATCGTTTTTGAATTTATAATGCCCATTTTAAACTATCGTTAAACTTTGTCGAAGGGCGGGCATGAAGATTCTTAGCTCGGGGCTGAGACTCGCTGAACTTGAAGTGGATCTATGATGAAACAACATATTTTTAACCTAAAAATGTTTTTTGTAAAAATCATGAGGATTCGATTATGTACCTATAGTCCATATCTGACCTACTTCCTACCGATTCGGCAGTAATTTGTCCTTTTCACCAGGGATAGACGGAAATGTTTGAGATCCCCCTGTTATGACATTATCCATGTAAGGTGGTCTAGTATTTTTGAAAAATGTGACGGTAGTATTTTGAATTAGCCATTTGGTGGTTGCTTCACAAAACCGTCCTTTTTTGCACTCGGAAAATGGAAAACGGCTTTTTGGTGCGACGAAAAGGAAAACTTCCTCATAAAACATTGTTCTCCATCCCATGATGCATACTTATGCACAATATGGACACATTATCACAAACCATGTCTTCATTCTAGCCATAACATTGGTCATTTGACCCGAAAGCCAAGAAATCTCGAACGAGATTGGTCATTTTGTGAAGGGTTTTTTGAGACATAATCAATATACCAAGTTTGATATTTTTCCTTCTAACTATGTCACATAATATGACACCACGCGAAGGTTTTACGTTGTTTGGATCGTTTTTGAATTTATAATGCCTGTTTTAAACTATAGTTAAACTTTGTCGAAGGGCGGGCATGAAGATTCTTAGCTCGGGGCTGAAACTCGCTAAACTTGAAGTGGATCTATGATGAAACAACATATTTTGAACCTAAAAATGATTTTTGTAAAAAATCATGACATCCGATCATGTACCTGTAGTTCATATCTGACCCACTTCCTACCGATTCGGCAGGAATTTGTCCTTTTCACCAGGGATAGACGGAAATGTTTGAGATCCCCCTGTTATGACATTATCCATGTAAGGTGGTCTAGTATTTTTGAAAAATGTGACGGTAGTATTTTGAATTAGCCATTTGGTGGTTGCTTCACAAAACCGTCCGTTTTTTGCACTCGGAAAATGGAAAACGGCTTTTTGGTGCGACGAAAAGGAAAACTTCCTCCTAAAACATTATTCGCCATCCTATCATGCATACTTATGCACAATATGGACACATTATCACAAACCATGTCTTCATTCTAGCCATAACATTGGTCATTTGACCCGAAAGCCAAGAAACCTCGAACGAGATTGGTCATTTTGTGAAGGGTTTTTTGAGACATAATCAATATACCAAGTTTGATATTTTTCCTTCTAACTATGTCACATAATATGACACCACGCGAAGGTTTTACGTTGTTTGGATCGTTTTTGAATTTATAATGCCTGTTTTAAACTATAGTTAAACTTTGTCGAAGGGCGGGCATGAAGATTCTTAGCTCGGGGCTGAGACTCGCTAAACTTGAAGTGGATCTATGATGAAACAACATATTTTAAACCTAAAAATGATTTTTGTAAAAAATCATGACATCCGATCATGTACCTGTAGTTCATATCTGACCCACTTCCTACCGATTCGGCAGGAATTTGTCTTTTTCACCAGGGATAGACGGAAATGTTTGAGATCCCCCTGTTATGAAATTATCCATGTAAGGTGGTCTAGTATTTTTGAAAAATGTGACGGTAGTATTTTGAATTATCCATTTGGTGGTTGCTTCACAAAACCGTCCGTTTTTTGCACTCGGAAAATGGAAAACGGCTTTTTGGTGCGACGAAAAGGAAAACTTCCTCCTAAAACATTGTTCTCCATCCCATCATGCATACTTATGCACAATATGTTCACTTATCACAAACTATGCCTTCATTCTAGCCATAACATTGGTTATTTGACCCGAAAGCCAAGAAACCTCGAACGAGATTAGTCATTTTGTGAAGGGTTTTTTGAGACATAATCAATATACCAAGTTTGATATTTTTCCTTCTAACTATGTCACATAATATGACACCACGCGAAGGTTTCATGTTGTTTGGATCGTTTTTGAATTTATAATGTCCATTTTAAACTATCGTTAAACTTTGTCGAAGGGCGGGCATGAAGATTCTTAGCTCGGGGCTGATACTCGCTAAACTTAAAGTGAATCTATGATGAAACAACATATTTTGAATCTAAAAATGTTTTTTTGTAAAAAATCATGACATCCGATCATGTACCTGTAGTTTATATCTGACCCACTTCCTACCGATTCGACAGGAATTTGTCTTTTTCACCAGGGATAGACGGAAATGTTTGAGATCCCCCTGTTATGATATTATCCATGTAAGGTGCTCTAGTATTTTTGAAAAATGTGACGGTAGTATTTTGAATTAGCCATTTGGTGGTTGCTTCACAAAACCGTCCGTTTTTTGCACTCGGAAAATAGAAAACGGCTTTTTGGTGCGACGAAAAGGAAAACTTCCTCCTCAAACATTGTTCGCCATCCCATGATGCACGCTTATGCACAATATGGAAACATTATCACAAATTATGCCTTCATTCTAGCCATAACATTGGTCATTTGACCCGAAAGCCAAGAAACCTCGAACGAGATAGGTCATTTTGTGAAGGTTTTTTTGAGACATAATCAATATACCTAGTTTGATATTTTTCTTTCTAACTATGTCACATAATATGACACCACGCGAAGGTTTTACGTTGTTGGATCGTTTTTGAATTTATAATGCCCGTTTTAAACTATATATAATGTTTTATATTTTACTTAATTTTTTTATAAATGTATAATATTTGAGTGTAGATAGATAGGTCTTATTTTTCTGCAAATTTTGATATATTATTTGTATTTTTATGAATTAGAATGATTTAGTTATGATTTTTCAAAAAATAATAAGATAAAAGGAAAAAATCTGGAGGCTAGGCCGTCGGCACAGACCAAACAAAAAATTTCAAAGAGCTGCCGTGTCTAAACTGGGGCTACGCCAAGGGCTATACCTACGCCGAGGGCCACCGTCGGCACAACCCTCTTTACTACGCCGACGGCCACGCTACGCCGACGGCTACCCTCGGCACCGTCACCTACGCCGACGGCCAGACTGGTCAGCTGACCAGAAAAGGTAGCTACGCCGACGGCCCCGATATTTAGTCGTCGGCGTAGCCGGCCGGCCGTCGACGCCTTACTTCTTTCCTGTAGTGCATCTTGTTGATCACTATGTTCGGACCTGACACATACACACTATATATTGGAGTGCGCACATAAAATTTAATTAGCTAATGGACCACCAAGTTGAAGTCATTTAGATAAGACAACGATGCTCAACCTATCTCAGCTTTACCTTGGTGTAATTCACTCGCTAGCTAACAATGTGAACTGCCATTGTAGCTGGGAAGGATTATTGGCTGAGATAGTGCCGTGGGGGTTAAATACTTAATTAGTGTTTTTTCTTCAAATATACATTGTTATAATTGTGGAAATAGTTTTATCACAGATTGAATGTCTTATAGTAGTGATGTATGGATCTTCTTATATTCAATTATGGATTATAACTGTAAATTGTTACATTTTTAGAGAAGGTCATATCAATTTTTAAATTACATCGAGCCTTCGAGCCGGCTTGCGAGCTTGATCGAGCGGGTTTGTCGAGCCTCGAGCCTGAGTTCCAGGTTTTAGACTTGGCTTGTTCAACCTCCAAGCCGAGTCGAGTCCGAGCCGAGCCTTGACAAGCCCGAACCAAGCCTCGAGCCTCGAGCTATAGGTCCACCCCTAAACCCGACACCTGAGCCGATAGATAGATATAGATCTATTAGGGTTTTCTCGCGTACAAAAAAAAGCAGATCGGCGGCGGTCGGCTAGGCAAATCACAAAACTCGCCCGCCCACGGGGTAGCGCCGCAGAGGGTGTTGGGGAAGATGGAGGATGCAGGTCCAACGCGGGTGCCACTGCCGGCGAAGAGGATGGGTGCAGTTTCAGGGAAAGCATCGATTCTGGAGGAGGAGGAAGCAATGATTCGGCTGGCCAAGCTTCCATCTTCTCTGAGACCGCCATCTCCTCCTCCTCACAAGCAACCATCTCGTGCGGAGAGGGAGAGGGAGAGGAAAGAGAAAAGTGGGGAAATCATGCCTGAGAAGAAAAAGGAGGAGGCGGAGAAAGAACATGTGGCGGAAACGGCTCAGTTTCTCTCAAGGCCGCCGCCGGTACAACGTGAGATGGTGATCCCACTAGAGGCCAGGAAGAAGAACAAGAAAAAGGAGGCGCCGGTGGCAGTTCGGCCCTCAACCACTCTGGCACTAGATTCTTGCAGGAAGGAGGAGAGGAAACAGGAGGCGCCCTCAAAGCCAGCATTTGTCAACGCGGGACTTGCAGCCTATCGAGCAAGGAGGGCCAAGGAGAAGGAAACTGAACCCGAGGAGCCCACCGACATCAAGGCACATGAAGCTCACCTCTATCGCAAATACTGGAACGACGTCTATGCTGGTGAAGAGTGTGGTTCTTACGAGGACACAAGTGAGTATTTCACTACCCTCCTCTCACCTCCAATATGCTTGCTGCTGGTGAAGACTAGTATACCTTATTAATTTCTCTGCACTAATAGTAGTAACTAAATTCGCTAACCATCAATAATGTACTATAATACTGCAGCATCCATCCCTCCCATGTGTTTCACCGACTCAGCTGCCAGCTACGCCATCATGCGGCCAACCCTGCAGGTCTTCTCCGTCAAGATCCAGGATGTGCAAGGGGGATTAACCTGGCCGCTGGATGTCTATGGTGTGGTCGCAATACGCGACGTGGTGGATCGCAACCGCAATATCGTCTTCTATCGGGAAAGGGACAACTCCCAAACCATCGACTCCCAGGTTATTAGTAGTTCCTGTATATTATATTTGCGCTTCCATAAATATCATTACTATCTCTTCTGTTCTATCTATAGGTAGCTGACTTCAGTAATATACACTAGAGTAGCTTTATATATTTGATTAAGAGATCCTACCACATAAAGTAATGACTTTTCCTCACAGGCTCCATTGAGATATTGTTTAGTTACTCCAGCTCTAGTATTACAAATGTTGACTCATCTGACCTTTTTGGCTTTCATTAGGATGAAAAAATACACATAATCTTTAAATTCATTGGCATTGAGTTGGTTTAACATTTTCGTATGGGAACACAAATTAAAAAGCGAGAACATAATTTGGCAGATCAGTATTTAATTTTTGATAGATCATCAGTTGTGTGTGTGTGACCATAATATAGTTCAATGCGGTTCTAGACACAAAACTAGAAACCTCCCAATAAAAACATCAAATAAGACTTGTTGTGCTTAATATCCATTGCAATATGTTGAAGCACATTTTATAATTCTGAAAGCAAGAAGATAGACATTGGGAAGGAGCTGTGGCACTAGAATGATGTTTGGGGAAGAAAGGAGGCAGATGAGAGATGAGTGTGGAATGGCTGCATTGTGGTGACAACCTGTTTGTACTCTGTACAAGTAATCAAGTATACATGCATGCATGATGGGTTAGTCAGGGAGAGGAGTCTTGAGATTTCTATTTGCTTAGACTAGGGCGGGAGTTCAAGTCTTATATCCAGCTTATTTTTCATTTTATTTCTGCATTTTTGCAATAGTTCGTACATGTCAGCAGAGCAGAAGTGATAAATGGACTCACCATCATCTCCAATTCTTTACAAGTCGGGAAGATGTAATCTTGCAGTCTGTGGTTC
This sequence comes from Avena sativa, assembly GCA_916181665.1. Classification (NCBI taxonomy): domain Eukaryota; kingdom Viridiplantae; phylum Streptophyta; class Magnoliopsida; order Poales; family Poaceae; genus Avena; species Avena sativa. The sequence goes on along the minus strand of OV702282.1, from coordinate 359,318,087 downwards.
AAAATTCATGCACACAATAGGTGCTTCTAAACAAAATTGTGATGAACTGACCACAGATGAAATTAGCTTCCTAAAAAATCCTGCCTAATGGCAGAGAAAAAATGTTTGCAAACAGGTAAAAGCCTGAAGATTGAGTGACAAATGAAGTGTAAACTATAATTACAAATTTTTTTACATGGAGATCGGATCTCTTGCAAGCTTGAATGCCAGTCAACCTAACTTTTCTGAATTGACTAAAGTTTGTGCTTCTACAATCTGTGATTATGTTATGTCTTCTGTGTATCAGTATAGTCCATATACATTTGACTTGGTGTAATTGCGGTGCATTTAGGATGTCAACTTTGTGCATATTTTTATGTATTAGGCAGTCCTATAGGGCAGTGGCTGCAACTTCTAATGGCATCCTGACTGTTCTCTCAAGAATCCGAGTCTCTTTAAATCTTCTCCTGGGATGTGTTGCAGACTGTTTAATCCATAGCTATGTTCTTGCATGTGATAGTTTCTTGTGTTCTATTCTGATTTCTTGCTTGAAACTATTTTATCATCTGCTTGAGGCACTGGCAAAGAAGATTTATTATATAATCTGCACTTCAAATATTTTAGCACACCCCTTAACAATATGCCTGCTTTAAGCTGTATTATTTTCTCCCATCATTTGTGTTATTCACCTGATGCAATGCAGTACATTCAATACATGTATGATTTTGTCAGTTCTGTTTAGGTGACACAGCTTAATATTTATCTCTACTCTGGCACCAATTAACTTATCACTGTTTGTTTGTATTAGTGATTTAGTTCCTTCAACCCTTTAAGGTTTTTGAGGATTTCAACATGTTTATTGACCCAACTTTAAATTATTGGTGTTTGACAGACCTCTTGTGTCTGCTAGCTTCTTATTCAACTTATTAGAGTTAAGTTCCACTTGTAAGTTAATTGTGTATCCGTGGGCACTCTCTATCAAGTAGATTGGTTAACCTTCCACTCTAGTATTTGAGTCTTGCTATTAATGAATGAAACATTACTATTATTTATGTAGTTATATGTTGCATGCAGGAACCATTTCTGGCACTTACAGGTCCTACCCGGGCTCCTGTCGTGATGGTAGATCCTACGTATTTCGAGGTCGATTTGAAGGTGAAAGGTGCTGTTCAGTCAGAGGACAAGGATTTGAGTTTGTTAGCAATCTGTTACATTAGTAATGGGCCATGTACATCATGTGTCCTTACTCGTGTTGCAACCAGCAAACTTAGCACGTTGAAGTTCACCTTTGGCCACATTGTCAACTCCGTCGAGGCCACAGTCAGTATTGAAATCTTGGGTGGGAAATGGCCAGAGGGATACCGGAAGGGTGTATTTACTGCCAGCACAGCCAGTATCGAAGGCATGGACATAACCTTGCTTTCTTTTGGAGATGGTAAATTGCCTGTTGCGAATGGCCAGGTCAAGCTTTCACGCCGTGTCATTTGTGTTGAGCTTGTTACAGCTGACGAAGAAAAGCTTAAGCCAAAGCTGATGGTTTCTGTGAAGGCACTGCATGTTAATGAAAAAATTGGTAAGGCGGAACTTGATCTGAGTTTCAAGCCCAAGAGAAGTGGTAGAAGCCATAGGAAAATCAAGGTTGACTGCTGTGAGATGCAAGTTACCGTGGCATGGTCCCTTCTTTCATCATTTAAGTGTATCCGCGAGAAGGCAATGTCAGATCGAGCTGTGTAGTAAACTCTATGTTGTGTATCTCGTGTGCAGTCTTTCATACTACTACTGTTGAGTATTGAGTAAGGTATAAAACGTGTTCCTTGCATTGTTGTATGGAATACTTTGGCGAAAACTAGTCTCCGGTGATATATTTTCTTGTTCACTAGTTAAATGTTGTGCGTTGCCATGAAGAAATGTGGTTTTGTTTTGTTGGGCGTTGCAAGCACGGTTTTCAAGGTTTTGATATCACCATATATGTTTTTATCCCTTCCACCGAAAAGTGCAAAAGAGCACAGAATGGGAACCAGCGAGAAAGAGATAGTAGTGTCTTCCATTCATGCACGAAGGGAGGGTATATATTTAACACGAAAAAGCTTATGATAAGGTCAATTGGAACTTTTTTATTAGAATGCTTGCATATTAGAGGTTCTGATGATGTGTTCTGTTCCTGGGTTAAAAAGGCTTTACTAGAAGGAACTACGAGTGTAAAAATTAACAATGAGATGGGTCCTTACTTCACTAGTGCTAAAGGTGTAAGGCAAGGTGACCCTCTATCCCCTACTTTGTTCAATCTGGTTGCTGAGTGTTTGACTAAGATGGTTTTAAAAGCACAATCTAATGATTTGTTTGAGGGTTTTGCTCCTGATTTGATTGATAAAGGGGTTGTCATCTTACAATATGCTGATAATAATGTGCTATGCATTTCACATAATCGTGATAAAGCTGTGATCCTTAAACTCCTCCTCTATATTTTTGAGCTAATGTTTGGCTTGAAGAATAATTATGAGAAGAGTGAAATATACACTGTTGGTGGGGATAATTATCTGCATGAGTTTTATTCTAACTTGTTTGGCTATCAATTGGGAACTTTACCTATGAAATATTTGGGTGTGCCCATTTCTGCTTTAGCCCTTAAAAATGCTGATTGGGATTTCATTGATGCTAAGATGGTTAAAAAATTGGATGCCTCGATGGGGAATTCGATGTCGTCTGGTGGAAAGGAAATTTTGATTGATTCTTCTTTGTCCACTATCCTGTACTATCCCATGTCTATGTTTCTTCTTAGGAAGAGTTTTATTGAGAGAGTAAATAAACATCTTAAGAGATTTTTTTGGCAAAAGAAGGACAAAAAGAGTTATTACATGGTGAAATGGGACAAATTTTGTAGGTCTAACAATAAGGGTGGTTTGGGCATCAAAGATCTGAGGAAACAAAACATTAACTTGTTGGTTAAGTGGTGGTGGAAGTTAGAGAAGCAAGATAGGCTTTGGCAAAGAATTGTCAAAGCTAGATGCCTTAGAAACAAAACCATCAACACTGTGGCTCCTAGGTTTAAAGATTCTCCTTGTTGGAAATCTCTGCTTCAGGTCAGGGAGACTTATTTAGCTAGGAGGGAGCTTGTCCTTAAAAGTGGTAATTTGGTAAGATTTTGGACGGATACCTAGGACCTTGGGGACCTTTAAGTACTCAGTTTCCTGAAATCTTTAGTGTGTGCTAGGATCAGGAATGCACTGTTAAAAATGTGGTGGATCATGGTTTTTCTATTCCTTTCCGGAGAAGAATTCATGGGGAGCTTCGGCTACAATGGGAATATATTTTGTTGAAAGCTCAACATATCTATTTATGTGTGTGTGTGTGTGGGGGGGGGGGGGCTGATTTGATTGCGTGGAAGTTTACTGGGAACATAGAGTTCTCTATAAAATCTGTGTATGAGTATTTGGAAAAAACTTGGCTGGGGCTAATAAAAAACTCCTTTGGAAAGCGAAATTACACTTGAAAATTCAGATTTTTATTTGGCAAATGCTTAGGAACGTTATTCCTACCAGAGACAATATGCGTAGAAGAAATTTGCCTGGGAACCTTGTGTGCTCGTTTTGTAAGCAAGCTCTGTTGCTAAATTGTCTTGGGGGGGGGGGGGGGGGGTGGGCAAGCTTTTTGGCACGACGACTTGTCCTAAAAATTATTGGCAAGCTTTGTTGTGGCTGTATCGTTTTTTGCCTAGGGGGAAAAGTTTTATTTGATTGGGATTGTTGTTGTTTGTTGGGAAATTTGGATTCCCAGGAACAAGGTTACCTTTGATGGGAATACATTGCGGTCTCCTATCGAGGCAGTGTTTACTATTTGTTCGTTTTTTGTTATATTGGGCAGGGCTGCAGAAGGGTGGTGACAAAGACTTGATGATCAACAATACTAAGAAGATGATGAATATGGCTGCTGAGGTGGCGAAAGTATCTAGATTGAGGTCGGATGAGATGATGAGAATTGGTGACTGGAGCTCTTTGGTGATGGTGTGGTGTTGGTGCTACTGTCATGTGGTGTTTGTGCTCCCCTGTTCGAATATCGGTTTATGTCTGCCTAGAGGTTGCCTTTTTCTGTTGCTGGTTTAGCCAGTCCGTTAGCTGTTCTTTTGTTGGATATCTCGGTGTTGGTTGTGGAACTCTTGATAATTGTAGGTTTAGTTTTTTGAGTTTTGGTGGTAGTAGGTTTTCGCCCTATAGAAGTTGTTTCGAGATCGAGCAACTTCAAATGTTTCCTACCAGTGCCCCAACTCGCTTTCCTCTCTTTCCCTTCTCCTCTTTGTAGTGAACTTTGTATTTCCATTAAGACATTAATAGAAAGGGGGTTAGCCTGGTTGAAAAAAAAATCTTGGGACTCGTGCAGCTCCTCGTCAGTTTCAAGTGCTTTGGGTCTTTGTTTGGATGAAAAAAATTCCCTTTAAAAAATTTCATGTCCTTTTGAGTTCGCAAAGGTCCGTGAAAGTCAAAAATACGTAAAAACATCTTTTCCTGTCTGACTGAAATTAAGGAGATCTTTTAAAAAATTCCAAAACCAATATAAAGCATGAATATAACAGTAGATATGATATAAATATATTAGAATATATCACAACAAAGTACATGTATGGACACACTTCCTATTTCATCATTACATTTGGATTTCTCTGGCGGCCGAAGTGCTGCAGCGGGTGATGTTAACATGAGATTCAAATGTTTAGGTTCAAGGATGCATATTTTAGGTCACGAGACTATATTTTTTAACACATTTCTTTCTTATTTTTCTTGTCAGTTTAGCTATCACACGAATACATCACCTGTGTAACATCCCAGCATTAGAGCTTAGAAATAAGCTGAACACCGATGTGTGCATTGCATTCATGCATAGAAAATCCGAATAATTTTCGCGCTTTTGAAAAAAACTTGTCAAAGTGATTGAAGCTTCTCTTAACTTGATGGAATTGAAATAGATCATCAAGTTGACTGCGATAACTTTCAATATGACCTTTGCTAAAACCTCATTCTAGGTAAACATGATTTGATCTAAGGATAGATCAAATGCAGTAAAACTAAACCACAACATTTTACTTAATGATTGATACCTGATATTTCAGAGATTATATCCTAGTATTCATCACACAATTCATGAATACCAAGTTAAGAATACAACTCAAGTAACAAGAATCCAATAACCAAAATATTGATTTATCAAATTCTCATCCATTCCTACCATGAGCACCATGGTAGTTCTTTAACACTAATTCCTTATCACTTGTTGAGTAGGAAGGAAACCAATTCAAAATCATTCACCATATATCTTTATTTCCATAACAATCTTTATCATCTCTATTGAACCACATCCTTGTATCTTTTGCTAATCAATGTTGAAGGATCAACTATTGATTTATCAATCCTTGATCTATTAACTCTTGTCTTTACTATAGCATTCCCTTAAAGCTTATAAAGAAAGAAGTAAGATTAGGTAAGTAGTAATGCTAGCTTAAGTTATCATCTACAAATGGGAGTGTTTGAAGAGTATCAAAATAATAGAATACTTGATGGAGTTAATTCACTCCTGATTATATATGGTGGCGCTATTTGACACCCAGGGTGTAGAATACACCCACCCTCTATCTTTAGAACCGTATATTATTTTTACGTCACGTAAATTTTGTATTACTTCGTAAGTCGAGAAGAACATAATAAAATTTAGAAATAACATAATTTTTTTTGTTTATATGCCGTAAAAAATTCAACGTAAAAGACATATTTTTGGTGTTTTTACACTATAATGACTCATAAACTTTATTTTTGTGTCAATTTTTTTGGTTATGGTGAATATATGAACATAATTATTCATATACAAAACATAAATTTTTCAATCTAACAACGTAAAAATATGTTGGGTGCAAAATAACTATTCTGCACCCACCAAGAAAATTATAAGGTTGAATTCTGAAGATAGTTACTAGGAGTAACCTTATTGGATCAAGTAGGTATAGTCAAAGAATGATATCTCTTAGTCCAATAGAGATATTTAGAAGATAATTATATACAACTGTAATGTTGTATTGATAAGGGCCTTTATTATCCCACTGGAAACCTAAGTCATAAATAATCAAAGGATTATAATGATCATGCTCAAGTCACTAATACTAAGAGTGAATGATTATATCATGTATAAGTGACATTGGTGGATATAACATGATTAAACCCTAGTATAGATATGTTATCCTAGGTTAGTCATGACAAGACACATTAATATAATGTGAGGTTGGAGTATGAGTTCATGGATGAGTAGAGATAAGATAGTATGATTAAGATGATGCTATAGCAACATTGAGTTATAGAAGTAGTATAATCCTCTTAGGAAATACTAAACACCTAAGGTGAGGTAGGATCTGATATATACATCTGTTAGAGTAATGTTGGTGATGGATGAGTAAGGAAGAGTCTGAATGGAGTTAACTATAACCCTCTGTTGGATTGGAGATTATAACTAGTAGAGTAGTTTGATATAATCAAGTGGAGATATGAGAAAGTTATGAAAAGTTTTAGTGACAAGCTTTTAAGATTTATAAGTGAGATTACAAAGTAATGTGTGAAGTAAGAGAGTAATCATTCAAGTGGAATTAGATTCATAAGAAGTACTCTAGAGATGAGAGTTATCTCTATGAGAAGATCATATAGAGCTTTAGTGTCAAGCTCATTGCATTTACAAGGAGGGAGTGATGGTAAGACTATGCTTGTGAAGTAAAGCTCATCATGTTAATCCATGATGATGAATATGAAGAAGAAGAATATCCAGGAAAGGAATTCCTTAATTAGGAGTCTAGAATTATGAACTATGGAAGCTAGGAAATTCTTGGTAAGCATTCAACTTAAATCCATAAGCAAACTCAACATCTTTTCATCTGTATGATCAACCATTCTATTTTCACAATGTCCTATAGGAATATTTTCTTATAGCAAATCATTGAAGTATATCTTGCCACTTCACAACATTAAAACAATAAGTGCCTAGGAACTATATTTATCAATCCTTGATCTTAAGTCATTCTAAAGAACAACTCTATTACTTTACTTTAAAAAATGGTATCATTTCAAAGCATAAGCATAAAGACAATATGTCTTAAACCTTAAAAGTTATTCCCATCTATAAAATCATGAATAAACTTAAGCATTCTAAAAACTGATAGTAAACAGTTATAATCCTAAACCCTAAACTTCTATGCAAGCTATGACAAACTATTTATCTCGATATCATTTAAATCCATGAAAATAACACTAACCATTTTAATTCCCAAGAATTTTATGTGTCTTATAATAAGAAGGATCACTATATATAAAATTCCTTTAATATGACAAGTTAATAAGAATCAAATCTCATGAATTGATAAAAATACATCCTTAAATAATTTATGGAGTATTTAGATACATTAAAATTATAGCAAAAATCTCTACAAAATACTAATAGAAAAAGGATCTAAATAAAGGAAATAAGGAGAATATAAACCTTATATAATAATGATTCACTAAATGATTCTAAATACATTTTGTTTGTTGCTACAAGAATTTAGCAAATAAATTCTATAGAGAAATATTCAAAACAAATGTAAAATACAAATCAGAAAATGAAACGAAAATAGTAAAGGAAAATAGAAACAAAAAGAAATCTGGACCGAGCAGCAGGCCGGCCTAGAGTTTCCTCTACCTATCCGTCGCTCGCAAGCCGCAGCCGGTTCTCTATGCTCGCTGCACCACAGCCCAACACCGGCCCAGGCCCACATACCCCTTTGTCCACCTAATCGCCATCGTCTACCTCGTGCTCGTCCCTAAGCAGCTCGCTGGCAGCAGCGCTGCTGCTCGCCGGCGTGGAGATTCGTGCTGCCGACAACCGGAGGGGATAAGGAGGCCACGACGACACCGCACTGCTTCATCCTCATCCACTCCCTCTCCCTCTGAAGATCTCTCTCTCTCTCTCTCTCTCGATTTCTTCCTCGGTGCTGAAACCCTAGCTAATCTCGCCGTCGTGACGCACCTCTCCTCTCCCTTCCAAGTAGCCCTGGAGAAG